>JBAMBO010002487.1:0-505671 GCA_037044535.1 Lordiphosa magnipectinata | reverse complement strand
TTCATCCACGGTTTACAAAAAAAAACAGTCAAACATGGAGGTGGCAATATAATGGTATGGGGTTGCTTCTCCTGATACGGCGTAGGTCCAATTTATCAGACTACGAACAAAATGAATGCTGAAGAGTACAAATCCGTATTGGAAACAGTTAGGGTACCGTATGCTGAGGAAAATATGCCATTACGGTGGGTATTTCAGCAAGAAAATGATCCTAAACACACATCAAGGCTGTTATCTAAATTTTTCGAGGACCAAAAAGTTGACGTTCTGAAGTGGCCAAGCCAATCCCCCGACCTTAACCACATTGAAAACTTATGGGGAGACTTAAAAAAGAAATTGGCAAAGCATTCATTTTCAAATAAACAAAAATTATGGGAAGGTGTCCAAAAACTGTGGTATGAGACACCAGTAGAGACCTGCCAGAAAAAAAATAGAGGTGGATACACTGGGTACTAAGTAAGGAAATACTAATTTACCTAAAAAAAAAACATAAAATGGAAATACAAATTTTTTTTCTTACCAACACATGAAGTGTACTTATTATTATGATCACACTGAAAACGTATCTGAAACAAAATGATCTCTTTTATGTTAAATTATTATTCTATGTTACAATTAAGTTAATTTTATTAAAATCAAATAGTTTAAGAACCAATGAGAACAAATTTTAAGTTTGAAACAATGAATAAAACTGTTTTCTGTTATGGGAAGGTGTCCAAAAACTGTGGTATGAGACACCAGTAGAGACCTGCCAGGCTCTTATTAAAAGTATGCCAAAAAGAATAGCAGTAGTGGCCAAAAATAGAGGTGGATACACTGGATACTACATTAGGAAATACTAATTTAACTAAAAAAAGAACACTTAATGGAAATTCAAATTTTTTTTCTTACCAACACATGAAGTGTACCTATTATTATGATCACACTGAAAACGTATCTGAAACAAAATGATCTCTTTTATGTTAAATTATTATTCTATGTTACAATTAAGTTAATTTTATTAAAATCAAATAGTTTAAGAACCAATGAGAACAAATTTTAAGTTTGAAACAATGAATAAAACTGTTTTCTGTTACCTTAAAGTCAGAGTTGATGTGTGTACCTATTAATATGATCAGGTGTGTAAATTGGGTTTAAAAATAAATTATTCTCGTTTTTAATTTAAAAATTAACTGTCGCTTTCTATATCCTATCCAGTGAACATTTAATTAGTATTTTTCTTTAAACAGCCAAAGGGTCATAAGCCGAGCTTTTTTTATTAAATATATTATGCGGATAATTCTGCTTTTGTAACATAATGGCAATTCTAGAAACTTTCAACCTCTCAAATTTGCAACCTTTGCAAGGAAACAATCAAGTCATACATACACACATTTAAGTACACAACTGCGTCCTTGCTCAAAGTAAGAGTAACACACAAAAATTGCATAAAACTAGAAAGGTCATAAAAAAAAAATGCCTCAACAAATGTTAACACGCAAGGACCTTAAGTCCTTTAAACACGAAAACCGTTTCGTGGCAGCCATGAAGCTATTTTTTTTGTGAAGACAATGTCAAAGATGCGAGATATTATATCAAGATCTCGTATCTGAAAAATATTTTTCAACTGAGTCACCTAAAGATTAAAATCGGAGAGTAAACACTTCTGATAAACTCCGATAGCTTATCAAAGCCTAAACAAACTGAGATCGATATAAGCTAGTAAAAACAACAACAAAATTCAATGTATAAAAAATAAACAAAAGAGCCAAGCAACAAAAAAGAATGCCAACTAACCTGTACACCAGTTGCTCTGCTCGGCTAACCTGTTGCTGCCTAAGCCGCTGCTGACGCCAACGCAAAACCAAAAGAACTTCGACTTAAAAGCTTCCAACAGTGCTGCCGTCGCCGACGCCTTTTTGCATGCGCAAAAAAAAAAACACAAACTCACAGAGAGAGAGGGAGAGACTTGGCTCAAGCTCCAGTCTCTTACACTAACACACACTCGCGTTGTGACAGGTAAGCGAAAACACGTCGCGCAAGTCGAAAGAACAAGCAAAAATGATCGCTGCTTTAACTTTAACTGCTTTACATTCGTATGTATGTATGTGTGTGGCTGGCTTAAAGTTAACACTTTTTAAAATTCTATTATTCTTTCACATTTTAATTTATTAATTTAGCTTTGAGACATTTTAGCCATCACACATACACACGACGCACAATGCACCGGCAATCAACAACAAGGCAATTGGTTCAAAAATCCGACCAGGTAACTAAGCTCACTTAAAAGCGTACACTTTGTACCACGGCGTTCTAGCGGCTACTAAATTCGTTACTTTCGGTACTTTTAATGCAAAGCAAAGCTTTGGCAGCGCTTCAGTTTATATCGATATCGATAACTCAAGGTATGTTAACACATTGTTACTAGAGATGCGCGGGTTAATACAGTGATTTAGCTTTCACGGGGAATGCATTTTAGCAGCGACTAAAAGATTTTGGGTAGATTTAACAGCTATATTTAAAAAATGAAACACTTTTATACTTGAATTTCACAATTTATTTTGAGATTAGATCAATGTTGAACGATATTATTATGCTATTCCTCATTTATATTGCTTGTCCGTCAGTTGAGATATGAATTAAATTCATTTAAATTTAAACAAAAGCATCAGTAATGTAAACATTTTTCAGGACAGCATCTAAATTTAAAAATCCTAAAGATCTGAGTAACTCTGAAATGAAGCATTAAGCTTTATTTTAAGACGACTGATTAATTGAAAATCTGGAGGGGCTTTCTCCGCAGTTCGAACTGGGGTTGGTTCATACTGCTTTAAAAGGATTTCGGATTAAACAAAAATTTTCTCTAATTCACCATAAATATAGGAATCTTTGTGATGTTTCTAACTTTTCTAAAGTAAGCCATTACCCATATTAAGGCTCTTCGCTAGGTAGTATAGCGCTTTGTATTAAACTTGTTTCAATATCTATAGAAAAAAAAAAGATAGTATTTTGCTACGAAAAATCACTGGTGACCAGTAACAGTTACCTTAATATCGCTCATCTCTAGCACTGTTAACTCACTCAGCTGTGAGCAGTATTTAGTATTTTAACGTTCACCAGCTACGGGCACACTGATTAGTTGCACAACATTTACCATTTAACAACAAATACCATTTAAATTCCTTAAAAATGCTGCGTTTAAGTAATCAATTACTAACGCAAACCGCTCTAGCCAAAACAGGGAGCAATAATTTTGCTTTGGAATTTGTGCGCTATCGACGGAAACCACGCTGGCTGCCTGTGGCCAAGAGTAAAATGTTCCGGGTGCCCGAGCGCAAGAAACAGGAAGAAGAAGAACGCATGGAACTCATGCGGCTGCACAATCAATACAAGTACAAGAAAGAAATTCAAATTGTGACATAAACTTACCTTCTATATATCCCTTTTGCAGAACCCAATTGCGTTCGGTACGTCAATATTTACGTGAAGAAAACATACGACACGAGGAAACCTCAACAGTTGATCACATAGTGCTCACTCCCGAGCAGGAGGAGAACGAATTCCAGCTTTGTGTGGCCGAAAATGCCGCCTGGAATGCCAGCATTGCAAAGCAGCGTGAGCTGCGTTTGGCCCAGGAGCGTACAGAGAAGGTGGCCTATGTACAGGAACGTTTAGAGGCCCGAGAAATCCGTGAAGAGGAGCGTAAGGAGCTGGCCAAGGAGAGAGTTCTACGTGAAATTGAACAATGTCAATCATTCATCACTCGTGAGAATCTAGATGTGGCCATCGAAACGGCTTTGGCCAATCCTGTGGATCATAATTTTGCCATTGATATGAGTGGTCAACTGTATCATGGACGTACGAGTACAACACAAGCCGAGGTGCCCAAGCAGGCTTTGAGTAATTGAAAGAGGATGAATTAGATTAATCATTTGTTGTTATATTAAAGTGAAAGCCAATTTTTATGGAGCTTACAAAAGCCAAAGCAAAGTTATTTCGAAATTATAATGATTTACGGATCATGATTCTT
This sequence comes from Lordiphosa magnipectinata, assembly GCA_037044535.1. NCBI lineage: Eukaryota > Metazoa > Arthropoda > Insecta > Diptera > Drosophilidae > Lordiphosa > Lordiphosa magnipectinata. The sequence goes on along the minus strand of JBAMBO010002487.1, from coordinate 501,662 downwards.
GAAAATACCCAGCTATCACCTCAGCCGCAAACCTTGACAATGGCAAAACGCCCTTTGAAACAATTCTTCACAAATTCCCTAAGCAGACAAAGTTAATTTTCACATTTAATGCCTAAAAGCATATTGAAAGCAAAACCGCTAATTTGTGTTTGGTAAAAAGTTCTGTAATCCGCATCTCATTTCGTTTTATCGACGGGAATTCCACTTTTAGAAATGTTTCGCATCCGTTTCTATCAAATTATTTGATCGTTTCTGTTCTCACTTTTTTCGTGGATCTGAGAAATCTAAACTTATTTAAGAAAAGAAACCCAGTTTGATTTCCGGATGCTCTTATTTACAGATCCTATCTCCTCTTAATAGCTAAAATGGCAACACTGGAGTGTGGTCCACGTGTGAGATGATGTTTATTTCGCATTTCTTTGTTATACTGTTATCAATTAAATTTTCGACGGAAAAACATTTCTTGCGAAAATCGCACAATATTGTCAAATTTATTACGGCTTTAAGACGGCTTTTGACTACATTTGGCCTCGCGGAACTTTGCTGATAATAGAATATATTATTATATAATAACCGAATATGAATATATTGAAGTACATTTGCTTTCCGCAGAGCAGTCTTTAAACCTTACTGGAGTCGTGCAGAATATGAAAATGAAAATTCAATTTAAAGTAATTCTGATACTAGGGATGATTCTAAGGACAATGTGCAACACCGACGTAAGTTCTGCACCTTAATTAATTGGAAATCAAAAATTACTCATTTTAATATCGTGTGTATTGTGGTAAGCTAATCTGTTTAATTGTTGAGAGTGTGCTCTGTCAAAGCTAAATACGTGAATCTAATCAAAATACACATACAAAAACACAACAACTTAATTAAAATAGAAATTTCAAGACGAAAGTGTACAACAACAAGGTATGGACCATGATGCAGTCGATGAAGCGATGGACGGGCCTATGGAGAATCTAACTGCATTTGCATGCTTTGAGTGAGGAGCCAAGTGTTGTGTGTCCAAAATGTGATATTTTTCAATGATGGTCGATTTCTTCAAATGCTCCGTGTCACTAAGAATCATTTAGCTTTGATTGTCGAATTGATCCGTGCGAACTCATGCTTTGTGTAGACTGTTTTTCGACCCCAAATGGAACTTGAGTTATAGAAAGCGATTGCACTTTTTTGGTTTGGAGTTGTCAGCTCAAAATGCATCTATAAGGAAAACTCCAACTATTTCTAGGTCTTGCTAAAGAGTGCTCGGGGCTGTTTTGAGGAAAATGTTTCAATATATTTACTGGCCAGATGCAGCTTAAGCAGGGCGGCATCCACTCTCGAATTTGTTCGACGAAATGTTCGTCGTTAGTGGAGGTGTTCGTGACAGATTTTTAAGTTAGACTTTTTGTTCGCAGAGAATACAAACGTTTCTATCTTGCGTGTGTTCGTGCGAACATGTTCGTCAATGGATGGGAACAAGTGCACGAACATCATTTGTCAAAAATATTTGTAGAGTGAACAAGTGCCCAAATGAGCAACGAATTGTGGCTGGAATTTATTGAATGCCCCCAAAATGATGAATTAATGCTTTAAGCTAATTTGTATCGCCATCATGTTTACTCGGTGAGATTTTCAAGCAAATGATGTTTGTGAGAAATGAATTCTTGTTTGACAAATTTGTTCGTCGAACAAATTCGTGTGTGGATGCCCTGCTTAAACGAACATTTGATTTGAATTCCAAAAAAATGGGACACACTGTGTCGTTCAAACGACTCAACTCGTCATGCTGATCAAGAATATATACAGTTTATGTGGTCCGAACTGAATATTTCTATGCGTTGCAAACTTCAGGGCAAAATTATAGTACCCTTTATAACAAAGACGTGTGTGTTACACCATTGTTCGGCAAATTTTTTGTGTTCAAGGTACCCCTATAAAATCAAGAAATTTTTAGAAGTTTTATTTAATGTTTATTTATTACTAAAATCAATATATGTTCCTAATATGAAACTCCGATAACTTTTCTTTTTTGAATAGTGGTATTTAAAGTATTCACTTTTATAATATATAGCTAGTATCAGAAAATTTTGTCTTCAAAAATTTGACTTTATGCCAAAAAGAATTCCATCAAGCCCATTGTGCAGTGTGCAGAGCTACACGCTTTGCGGAACACTGTGGTTACACCACTTACATCTCAAGAACAACTGAACGGATTTTACGATCTTTGATGAGTTCGATTTATTTCCACCCCGAATAGCAATTAAAAGCTAGCAAAAATCCAATCGGTCCAACATAAATCGCGCAAATTTGCAGAATGTTATAATTAGTTTACATTTTCCTCAAGATAATAATAGTTGGCGACGGGTCGACGGGTAAATAGAACCAAAGATTTATAGATATTATAAATGACGCATGTGAAACCGAAAACGATTTTCTTGGGAGCTGACATTGGATCACAAGTTTGGCTTCTCGCTGCCTTTACGAGGAATATATGTATTGAAATTTAGCTATACGTTTTAATAAATGGGTGTTGGATCAGAGCAAAGGTATCTACATATGTAGTGTCATTGATAGAACGCTTACACCAATCGATCCACAAACAAGAAAGAAAGTCGGCCAAGCCCGACTATATCATACTCTGTACCCTTACTACCGTTTTTAGTTTTACCGGCGGTTTTTTGCTCATAACTTGAGTATCGTTCATCCGATCTTCATCATTCCTTCAGCAAATGGATAAATAATTTTGATTACTAGATGTTTCTAGGGAGTACGAACCATCTATCATGAAAACTGTGAGAGATATGACGTTTTTTCCAAATTGCGGAGGCGGGAGTGGGCGTGGCAAAAATTGAAAATAAACTTGATCTGCCTGTAAGTATAAGAAATATATGTATGCCCCATACATGTCACCCCTCTATCTCTGAGATCTGTGCGTTTATACAGACGGACAGACGGAAATGGCTATATCGACTTTGCTGTTGATGATGATCATTGATCACAAATTTGAAATAAACTTGATCTGCGTGCAGACAATAGGAGTCTACATTTCAAAATTGGTTGTTCTAGCTCTTCTAGTCTCTGAGATCTAGGTGTTCATACAGACAGACGGACAGATGGAAATGGCTATATCGACTTTGCTGTTGATGCTGATCAAGAATATATATACATACTTTATACGGTCGGAAACAATTCCTTCTCCTTGTTACATACTTTTGCACAAACTTAATATACTCTGTGTATGTGCTCGCTTGGGGGTAGAACAAAAAATGTATAAAAAGGAAAAACCAATGTCTTAATAAACATTCAGCTTCTAGAAACGGAGTCGCTCGCACCATATATGCGTTTTATTCAGTGTAGCTTTGGTACAGATTATAAAAATCACGAAATTTGCAAAGTTTTATAATGAGTTTAGATTGTTATGAAGATGGGTATATATTCGCATGAATAGAAGGTGTAGATCGAAATCTCGAAATTTGCAAAATTCATGCATGAGTTTAGATTGTCATAAAGAAGGGTAAGTAGACAGGTAAATGGACGGGTAAATAGGAGGTGTAATTCAAATGGTCAAAAAAATGGCGAAATTTTTAAAATTTTATTATGAGTTTAGATAATTGTGAAGCTTTAATAGTTGGCAATAGTCAACGGGAAAATATAAGGTGTAGGCCAATCGATCAAAATAATCGCGAAATTTCTAATGAGTTTAAATTGTCATAAAGACGACGAAAATGTAAAGTGCATCGAACGGTCAAAATAATCTCGAATTTTGCTAAATTCATTTATAAATTTAGATTGTCATAAAGACGGGTAAATAGAAGGTGTAGATCAAATGGTCCAATAAATCGCGAAATTTTGCAAAAAGTTTATTATAACAATTGTAGACGGGTAAATAGGAGGTTAAGGCCAATAGGTCCAAAGAATCGCCAAATTTGTAAAATTTATAATGAGTTTTTTATTGTTATTAAGACGGGTAAATAGAAGGTGTACATTGAACAGTCCAAGAAATATCGAAAAGTGCATAATTCATATATGAGTTTAGATTGTTGTAGAGACGGTTAGACAGATGGGTAAAAAGACCGGTATTCATACGGGTAAATGGAATGTGTCGATAAAACGGTAAAAAATAATCGCGGAATTTTAAAAATTTGTATACTGGATTTTGATAATTATGAAAGCAGAACGGATGGTCAAGATCGAAAGTTGTAAAAAATTGGCGTAAATTGCTCAATTTCCGTATGAGTTTAGATTATTATGCATACGGGTGAATGGATAGACGGTGAAGATCAAATGGCCCCCGAAAATTTTACTAATTTTAAATTAAATTAAATTACCATGAAGATTTTAGAGATGTCAATTGTAATCATGGAATCAAACCGGAACCAGAACCGGAACCGTATACCGAAAAGAACCGATTGAAACTCAGAGCCAGAACTGGAACAGGAACTCATATTTTGAATTTTTTGTATACCGGTATTCGAGAACCGTTATTCTTGGTACCGAAAAGACCGAAAAGAACCTTAACATTGTACCGGTACAGTTTCGGTTCTGAGCGTAACAACTAGACTGCACAGCGGGCACTTAATTTTGAGTAAGTTATTCCGGAAAGTTATCTGTTCAAGTCCAACTAAGTGTGGAAATTAGCTCTGACCAGGGCTTAATACCGGAACCGGTACCGGAACCGTTAACCGAAATAAACCGTTTAAAATCAAGTACCGGAACCGGAACCGATACAAATTTTTTCTTGAGAACCCAAAACCGTTTACCGTTATTAATGGAGCCGATAGCACCGGAACGAAACCGAAACGTTGGTACCGGTACAGTTTCGGTTTTTTTACCTTTGCAGAGCGCATCATTGATTTGGTCATGAGTTGGAGCTCTACATAAAAGATGCTAAAATATTTGCTGGCGGAAGACCTCTTCAACATTTGCTCCAGTTTTGCGGCTGCAGATAATGACTTTATTCTGCACCGGAAAGTATGGGACTCAGTTCTCGAAATTGTACGCATATTAGAAACAGCGGAGGTGGGCACAACTTAACTTCAACCGAAAATCTAGTTTTGGGTGATTTTTATTCCATTTGGATACACTGGATCTCTAGCAGAACAGTTACTGGATTCCAAGACTTTTCTCACAGTTAAGCGTGTTTAAAACCATGAAAACATTTTTAACTGGTGGTCAGAATCCTCCACAAAGTTCCCAGAATTGAATGAGATTTCAAAAGTCGTGCTTTCTGTACAAGCTACGCAGGTTCTCTGGCGATAAATTTATAATGAACCCGCTAAGAAGTTGTATGGACTCAATCACATTGAATGCAGTTTTGTTACCGCGAGCAAATTACAAAAATGCTCTATTAGTTACATAAGACGTGAACGTACCGGTACGTACCGGTATACCGAAATAATAATCTGGGTACCGTATTGAAACCGAAAACCGAAATTAATTGAAAACCGAAATCGAACCTTTAACCGAAACATTTATTTCGGGACGTACCGGAACCGGTACCGGAACCGAAATTGGATTCCGGATTAAGCCCTGGCTCTGACACATTATCTGAAAGTGGAAACGAAGTCGAGTCATATTTCTCGCACTTGCAGCATACCTCAAAATAATCGATTTTATATTCTCTATGGAAAATACATCTTTTTGTTTATATTCAATCCAATTCGAAAATATAACGTCTGAACAGGAAGCCGAAGGTTCTGTAACGATATCGTCTGTAGGACAACTCTGATATGTCGCTCTTGCTGGAACATGAAAATGAACCTGTTAAATGAAATAACATATTTCCAGAGAATAAACTATATCAATATGAAAATTGTACACAATATAGAACACAATATGGCGAATATGTCTGCATCAGTAACTCAAAAGTCGTGACAGTCTTAAAGTAACCGAACGCTATGTATTTATATGAAAAGAATTGGGACAGTACACATAGTTCAGTATCTTCACAAATCAGTTTAATGGCATTAAACAAGGTTTTCTGAGCTTAAATCGATAACAAAAATAAAAGTCGATAAAGTTTTCGGAATTGTAGGAGCTATCAAAAGATCTTTCTGCCGTTCCAACTACCAAAGTGAGCGTAAGCTCACTATACTTTTAATCAGGTAATAAATACAAACTTGAAAATATTGTATGAAAACAAGCTACGAATGCAATTGAAAATTGATGTAAATCGAATACATCCGTATTTGTGTGTGTCTAGATTGCTTATCCACTTTGTTAGGTTTTAGGCTGAAAATACCGGTACGTACCGGTATACCGAAATAAAAATCAAGGTACCAATACGGAACCGAATACCGAAATAATGTTAGAACCAAAACAGAACCTTTTACCGAAACATAAGATTCGGTACGTACCAGAACCGGAACCGAAAAACGATTCGGTTTGATTCCCTGATTGTAATGTAAGCTTCACTTTTTCGTTTAGCGTTTTAAATACTAAAAAAGGCGTTTGAAATAAAAACATACTCATTGTATTATTATTATATTTTTTTTAGCTGTGTCTTTCCACCGAATTGGACGATGAATGTTTGGTCAACGCATTTCAAAGATTTCGACCAATGTTGGAAGATTTACAAAAATTACGAATGGATAATGAAACCATGACAAATAAAATGAAACAACTTGAATTTGATCAACAGCGGCAAAAGGGCATTATTAATGATCAAAATAAACAATTGAAAGACCTACAAAACGAGTATGAAACGAAAATGAACCAAACAACGATTGAAACTCAAGCTCTCAAGCTTAACATAACAGAAACTAACAAGGAAAATATGGATCTAAAAACAAGTATGGATAATCTAATTCTAACATATAAATCTAAAATTGAAGAAATCAAAGGAAATCTAAAAGAGTTGGAAAAAACGACAAGTTTAAACAGCGGTAAACAAGATGAAACCATTAGGCGGCTGGAAAGTGATTTGAAAACAAAAGATTATGAGCGATCAACAAGAAGGAGCAATTGCTTTGCACAATGCACTTGTGCGCATGGTGGATGTTGCAGATATGTTTAATGATGTTAAAAAGTTTTAAGCATATTTTTTGTTCAAAATCAAATGAAATTTTAATTGTGTTTTTTAATAAATTGTAAAATAAACGCGGATTATGTCAGCGAACCGCTGAGCCATTCGTTCTTTCCACCTGAGCTTAGGCAGAAGTCGGCCACTTCCTGGATAAGTTGTGTAGTGTTAGTTAAGTGTAGGGGAAAATGATCTATCATATTATCTGATATCAAAATATTTAATTGTTGAACTGTTACTGAAATATTTAACAAAGAACAAAGGCTGCCGCAATTGCTTACAACAAGCGGAGAAAGCTGTGTTTGGAACTGATTTTAGACAAATCCAAATCAATTGTGGGTTCAAATCGTTATTGGATCCTTAATGACTTAGCAAAGTAATGATTTAAAAGCTGCAACGAAAAGACAAAGGTTTTTGAGAGCGACGAATTTTTGGATTATAAATTGAATAAATTTCAGCTTAAACGATGACAAGACAAAAAGCCTATTTGAAGAATTATATAATCAAATATCCTAATGTTTAAAATCATAAAAAATTTCATTTCCACCCTCTCGATTAGATTGTGCACTTTCAGTTTCCAATTTTCTAGCATATAAACTTCGTCTATTTTCTTAGTTAAGATTAAATATGAGGCATAAACTATACAATTACTTAGATTTAGGCGTGGCCTATTTACAATATAATTACATTTAAACTAGTAAAAGGATGACAAGAAGGAACCAAAGCTGATGGCGATGAAGGTGATGATTGGCAACAGGAGGATTAAGCGAAATGCTTTTGATAAGCTGGTGCTACGTGGTGCGATTAGCAGCAGCCTCTTGTTGTTCGAAAAGATGTACCCAATCTGGGGTGGCTTTAAGCTTGGCTTGAATTGGACCCAAATTGATCATGTTGCCGCTACGTTGTTCACGATTTGTGGTTATGGACATGAGCTCCTGAAAATATAAGAAAATTAAAATCATGTCGCCATGGTTTAAGGATTTAAACTCACCTGTAAAAATCCCGATTCCAAGCCCATATCCAAATCGAAGTGTGTGTCGCCCAGCAACAATTTGACCCGACCCGAACGATACCGTAATATTTTACCAATTTGACCCTCTTCCATTAACTTAAGCACACTGGGCTTGGGTGTGGAAGCAGTCGCACTAGTCGCTAGACTTGGCGGTTCTCCAGGCGAAGCAGGAGTTGCTGCAGCGGCAGCTGGATCTTCTTTAAGGCCTAATTTGTGTGTTTCCTTCTCATCGAACTCATCGCTTACACAAGGCAAAACATCGGGAAGCTGCATAATGAAAATCTGCGATTGAGAGGAATCCAGGAATGAGCCAATCGAACGGGGATATCGTCCATATTGTAGAGGTGGGTCTTCCAGCCTAGCCGCCTCTGCAGACACATGCAGATTTTGCAGCTGTTGAGCCATGGTCAGGGAGTCTTAAACAAATTAATATTAAAATTGGAAAAAGGGCGACTTTTGACTTGGATTACCTGGCTGATTTGTGTTTATATTTTTGGCATCTTCTTTAATTAGGGGTTTATGGGACAGCCAAAGACCTAGAATTGAAATTGCAAGCTGCTGTAGAGTTAATGTTGTGCCGATTTGGTTTTATGTCTTACCTTCCCTCAACATCACAGGCTTAAAAGCCATTTCAGTCTTATCCGCCTCCTCGTCCTCACTCATCCCAGCGGCCTCATCTCCCTCACTCTCATCGGATTCGCCCAGCAATGCTTTTACTCTCATCTGCTGTGATTTATCATCTTTGCGTTCGGTACGCTTACGCGCCACAGCCACTTCTTCGCCAGCACGGGCATAGGCCGTGCCATTTCCCGTGGATTTGCGCAAATTGACCGCACCCGCTCCCTCGGAGAACACGCCAGTGGTTTGTATAAGCGAGGAATTGCCAGTGCCTGCTCCACCACGTCCTCCACGTGCGGCTCCACGACCGCCTCGTCTGCCGCCGCCACGTGGTTGGGTAAAATCTTTGGAGGTCTTTACATTGCTGAGAAACACAAATATGTAAATAGGACTATTGCATCAGCTTTTCCGGCGCCCCTCACTTACGTATTCTTGTTTCGCACGGCATTCAGGTTGGGGGCAAACACTTTCTTATTCCCCGCGCTGGCTCCACGACCGCCCAGGGTAAGGTCTCTGGCTGGCGTTAATCTTGGCATGCCGTTCAACATTTCCAGAGGGCGTGCCACGCCTCCGCCTGTTGAGTTGTTGTTGCTGACGCCAGAAATTGGCGTGTTGGTGGCTGTTGCCGTTGCTGCGTTGGTGGCCGTCATTCGCTTGGCTGGCATGGCGTCCCAGGTAAGACCCGGCCGCAGAAGCTACGCAGTTAGCTTATTGTCTTGGGGAAAAAATGGTATTTGTTTTCAATTTGCATTTATAGGTTAACGAGTGCAGTGCACATGCCGATACACAATGTCTGATGACATCGGTGGACTATCGATAGTTTTGATTTAGAGATGAGCATTTACCGTGACTGTGACGATAGTGAGTATTCATATTCATCGATTTCGACAGTCTGGCAACCTCATCGTTTTCGCCAGTCCGACAACCTAATCCGATCGCTTGTTTGTTTCTGTGCCGGCATTTTTTGCATTGCAATTTTGTTAATAATTAGCCTTGTAATTTATGATTTGTTTAAGCGCATTGATTGGGCCACCTTTGTGGTGGTTGTTGTTGAACTCATAGTAAGGTAAGTTTAAGTGCGTTCCCGCACATACTACTATACAGCTGCTGGCAAGGAATTGTTTGCCCAGCATTTGGGCTTCTTCATGGAGATGGTCCTCCTGCGTCATTGAATGGCATGTTCTGAGAGCTGCATTTTGGGCGGGCCGTCTCACTGACGGCCGGTGACCAGGCCGGGGCTGCATAATCTGCAAGCGTTCTCCCTATGGCCTTATAGGTTACTAGCAGAGTTTCCTTCCTTTCCCCCATGAGCTCCCTGAGATAGCCTTTAGTGCCCGATTTCTCTCTCTTATCTTGGGATCGTAGAGATATAGAAATTGGAAAGAAGTGGTTCGCAAGAACAGTTGGAACATTATTGTTTAAATTTTAGGCCTTGGTCTTGATTATCGTAACGCATAGAAGGAAACGACTCCGAAACAACAAAGTGTATATATTCATGGTTAGCATAAGAATTGACAAATATGCAGCCAGGGGAGGGAAAGGGGTAGCTGGCTGCTTAACATTAAGGGTTTGAGGGCTTGGCGTCCTTTATTGCCATTTTGACTTCTTCAGCACTTAAACTCACCGGTTCTTCAGCCTCCTCTAAGTTGAGGTTACGGATTTGTCTGACTATTTTGCATTTGGTTTTGTCCGCACGTTCGTGATGGGCCACAAATTGCCTGTTGAAGGCAGTGGCGCACTTGGTGTTGTTGCTTGGTGTATGGGAGCCGAACGAGATCGCTTTTACGAGAATTAGTGAGTTGCTTAATGGTACTCCAAAGTTTCTTGGAGCCCTTGTCCAACTCATCAAGCTTTTGGAGCCATATGTTATTTCGGTGCAGGTTCACAAGCTTGCTTATATCCTCGTTGAGCGATTTCAGATCCGGATGTGCAGGGTTTTCCTTCCTTTAATACATAACCCCATGGTTGCACACATTTTTTGAGAACGGATTATCTGAAAGTAAAACTGGAACTGATGTAATTCTGTTCTGAACTAGTATAATTGGGATTGTTCAATAAATAACGGAGTTATGGGATTTCAAAGTCAAAATTTCGTAAATCGACTTTTTACCCCCCCTTTATTGGTTCTAGCTCCGTTATTTATTGACCGATCCCAAATATCATAGTTTCCCACCTAGCGTTTGGAAGGTCATTTAAACAAGAATCACCTTAATGATTCTTTTTTGAGACCTTTTCATGATGAATTTCATGTGCGATTTTGGGAAGACTTAAAAATGACTCATGCATTTGTTCATATTGTGATTCTTTAAAAAACGACATGAAAAAGACTCGCAAATAACTCGCAGATGAGTCGAAACTGATTAGAACAACGGGGTATAAACGACTATCAAATTCTCCCGACAAAAGTATCATTTATCAGAAAATGAGTGCATTAAGGGGGGATTCTCCATACGGAGGCTGTTTTCTGGACCTTTTTTAAAAAAAAACTTATTCAAATAAGAAGGAAACACAAAGAATTTTTTGCGTTTTTAAATAAGATTTTTTTAAAAAAGGTCAAAAAAACAGCCTTTGTATGGAGAATCCCCATTCATGGACTATTTTAATCAGATTGAGGACTCAAAAATACCTCGAATGTGATCAGAAATTTCATAATATGCTGGCTGGGTTGAGACCAGGATGGTGGGTATTAGGAGCAGTTATTAAAACTGAAACAAATATCGGTTTCGGTTACGGTTACGGTTTTTAAAAACAAATTGTTTCGATTACGGTTTCGGTTACGGTTATCTGTTTTTTATTTCAGTGCGGTTGCAATTTGGTCACAAAATAATCGTTTGGGTTACCGGTATTAAACTGGTCAATTTTGCATCCAATTATGCATTCTTAATGGATTTATTATGAATTTTACTCCAGAAAATAGTCGCTATACTAGTGCTAATACTTCTTTCGATAATTTATAAAGTTCTATGTAATTGTAGGAATTTTCGTCCCACCATTTGAAAATATCGGTACTCGAATTCAATCTTTCAACATTAAGAAACGTATTTAAAAGTGTGTACTATTTCTTAATTCTTATTTGGCTTTTGGCTAAACTGAAGCACCATACCTTTTGAATGTGATTGCCGATTATGTTGCTGGGTTCGTTTGAAAAAACACGCAGCTGCGTATTGAAAAACATGATTTTTTATATATAAATAACCGAATTTCCAGCCATTTCTTGGAAATCAAAACATTTACGAATTCCGATAGTTAGAACTCAGGTCCGAGTACAGGTCTGACAATTTTGTGCCTCAAATTTCCAAACACCTAGCATGACGAGCTGAGTTGGTATAGCCCTGTCCGTCTGTTTCTATGCTATCTCCTCCGTCAGTTTTAAAGCTATCTTAACCAAACTTTGCACGGAGCCTTTTGGTACAAATAAGGAACCATACCATAGGAACCATCGGTCGAAAAATTAGTTTTAGTGAGAAAAACTTTTTTGTCTTCAACGCAAAAGTCCTCAATCCTCGTATTTCTAAGTTTTCTATGCTTTTACATAGTTCCACCAAGTTTTATGAAAATCGGACAACTATATAGTATAGCTGCCATACAAAAGATATGCCTGAGAAAAAGTCTAAGTAGGAAAAACTTTTTTGTTTTTAATGGTATCACTCCCAAACTTGTCACTAATCAATATTATATGTCACTACACAATTCTACCAAGTTTGATCCAAATCGGATGACTATAGCATATAGCTGCCAAAGGAACTATCGGTCGAAAAAGTAGTTCTAGTGAGAAAATTTTTTTGTTTTCAATGGTAGCTTCTTTATTCCAGTTGTGAATATTATCAGTTTCGACACAATTTTGGGGATTTCGGTCAAAATCGGATGAACACATCGTACAGCTGCCGTATAACAAACTGGGAAGCAAATGCTCAAAGTAATGACGCCATCATGCTACAAGGGTATATAAACTTCGGTCGAGCCGAAGTTAGCTTTCCTCTATTTTTTAATTTTACAATTTGTATTTCAACATTTATTAAGTTTTGAAGATGAGGCTTTATTGAGGTGAAATCGAAAAGTCAGCAAGTCCAGGCAGAGAAATGAGAGCTTTAAAGCTGGTTGATTAAATTTGCTGAACTCATCGTCTAGAACACCAACTAATGACTGTGTGAATCGGTGAGCAAGCCTTCAACAATGAATCTGTCATTGGTATCAATGAATCATCACCCTCCCGCTTATCAACCTATTGATAGAAAACAAAACCTTCTCAATCTCAAGCATTCCTCAGTTTCGCATCACCCACAAATCAAAATAATATTGTACAGGTTATAAATTAATAAACAATTTTCAGTGTAGTTTACTGTAGCGTGTAGTCTATTTTCTTAACGGAAATGTATACTTTTGTAAACTGGTGATTATGATATCGTTTAGTTTCTTATCTATACTTATCAGTCATAATAGATAGAATTCGTTATCATTTGCTTAGATATAAATATTTCTAGATAAAAGGGTATTAGAATAAGGTTTCGATTGTAAATTCTTCAAAATGACCTAAATCCGAAATGAGTCATAGATAAAATGTATGTTAAATGTGAATGTTGTATATCAGTAGATGATACAACACCAAAAAAGTTTTAATTTTAAAGAAGAAGTTAAGAATCGATCATCTTGGCCTGCTTTCTCAATATCAGGTTAGACAAACTTAACTGATTTTAGACCATTTTGAGAGTATTATGCTAAGTGTGACGAGAAAAGAGCAGCAAACTTAACCGCAACCTCATGTTCAGCTTAATTTTTTAACTCTACTTTAGTCTCCATAGAATTATTGATATATCGATGGAGAAACGGCTGCCTCCAACACTTGGATGAACTGCGGTTTGAGCGGCAAACTTATCTCCAAGCCTTTGCCAAGCTTCGGCCTTCTGCTTCCATGTTACCGCATCACTCTTCTTGTTTTCCAAAATATATTTGATTGACTCAAAAAGGTTGCTTCTTGGTCTTTTCGAACTGTCCCTTCGATTTATCGCAAGCAATAATATGCAAAAACCAGCAACAACCAACAACATTGACATCGATATATTTCACATTGCAGCGATAGTAATTTATCGATATCGAATAAAGTTGTCGTTGAGAAAGCCAAAGTAGTTAAACTCAGGTCATCTCAATCAATTTGTCTCGAGTTTAAACCAGAGCGGGCAAACAAACGGAACGTTTAACGAACCGTTCGCGAAAGAGAAGAAACTATTCATTTATATTGCCGAACTACTTTATATTGCCGAAGAGCGCAAACGAAACGATTGGAATATTGTTCTCGCGACAGCTGCGCTGCCTTGAAACGTTTGGGAATGAAATATATGCAAAACAACAAAGCTGAGAGAATCAAAGAAGTAAAAAAAAAAAGTGTATACAAATTGAGCAGCAAACGTTTCCGAACTATTCGCCCTCGTTGCATATCGTTCCGACTCCCTTTGTTCCCTTCACAAGATGAGAGCATTTCGCTTTACGTTTAGTTTGCTCTCACGAACGCAAACTGAACGGAACTCATTTTTTTACCGTTGCATTTTATCGGGTTTTGTTAGTGTTTCGTTCTGTGCAAAGAAAGAAACGAAACGATTCAGAAACGTTTCGTTTCGTTTGTTTGCCCGCTCTGGTTTAAACAACCTAAAACCTTAGAGCTTGACTGCGAAGATGCAAAATATGGTTCAACTCTTGGAATGCTTAAAAAACTACTTATTCTCTAGACTCAGAAGAATAGGTAATAGTAGAAATGATGGAGCATACTTTAAATAAGATACCCCTTTAAAATAAAAATAAAGCCGTTAAGTAATTGACACACCCAATAATTATTACCCCCGAAAGCTTTTAAGTTCTCGAATCTATTCATTAAAACGTCGTTTGTACTAATTGTACTAACGTCAAGGTTAATGTCCGACTTTGTACTAATTTGAATAGCTTTTGATCACAACATGTGATCATTAACATATGTGTGTGCTTATATAATTCACCCTTTGTTTTGTATTCAACTGCACTGTGCACTTCCTAATTTCACTTTCCCCTAACTCACCCCATTCTATTTAAAGCTTGTGCTGATATCTCGTGAAATAAATTCGCCGATCAACAACAGCAATCATAATACACGGGCCTTGCGTGTTGTAAACGATTGCTCGTCAAATTTGATGATAAGCAAACGTTCAACTTAATAGTGAAAAGTGAATTTCATAACTAAAAACAGTATGAGCGCAGTCTTGTTTTGCCAGTTAGTCAGTCTATCGCAATATCTGACCGACAGCGGACGCGAATGCAAATGGAATCCCAGCAAGTTGAAATGGCATCCACAAAATTCACTGTCGATTATATAAAAAGAGCTTTGGCACGCGCCCACAACAGTGAACAGCTGCGCGTTGAAAACTTTCAGTTGGAGGTTATCAATCAAAGTGGCGAGAATTTTTGCAGTGTCATTTACCGGCTGAAAGTGGAATATAGGAAAAGTCCACAATCGTTGGTGGAACATGGAAATTACATACTCAAAGATCTATTACCAATTGTGGCTCAAATTGGCAGCAATGAAAAGGTAATGTTTGAGGAGTTGCTGCCGGCCATGGAGGAAATTTTAGAGAAGGCTTTGCCCACAACGGAACACAAACTGAACGCCAAGTAAGTATTGTTGATAAAGTGTAAAACGAGGTTTGCCTTTTGTATTGCTAGACGAATGGTGAATGAAATTTAATTTATCAAAATAATCGCTATGAAGATGAATTCACTTTTGCAGAGAAATAAACTAAATCTTATTTTCTTATAGTTTATGATTGATTCCGTATTGGTACCTTGATTTTTACGCTACGTAAAATTGCTAAAACATTGAGATATTAAAAAACCCTTAAATCATTTACTCCTTGCTATTAACTTTTAAAAAGCACAAGGAGCGGTCAAAAAGCGAGCATCATGAAGCTTAAAAAGAAGCCTTAAGCGGTTAAACGAGCTTTTTCAAACAACTAGAACAGCGATTGTCAAGAACCCAGCAAGCCAAGTTCGGAGCGTTCCAAATTATGTGTCTGAAAAGAGCCGAGCTTAAGAGCGCTTTTGGAGTAAACACATAAACTTGAGGGTTTTCGGTGCTCTCTAAGTTCGGGCTCATAAAAAGCGCTTATGTCTGAGCATTTTCGGAGTCGTCTGAAAAGAGCCTTTGATGAGGCGATACAGTAGCCCTTCAAGTGCCTAGAAGAGTAATTTCTATGTGTCATTTATGTGGCTTTTATATGCTTCATTGGGAGTGTGAAAGCACTTATATCTGTGTCAGAAAAGAGTCAGATTAGACTCTTTCACAAACATTCCACGTTAAGAAAAAACGCTCATTCCGGACTCTTTCTCTTAAAAAAGTGTCCGAAAACGAACATATTGCTTGCTGGCAAGAGCGAGGCAAATAAGTGAGAGTGTATCGGTGTGCGAAAATAAAGCGACGCAAACCAGCTCTGACCTACTTAATGCTCAGTAATGGAAAAGCTGTCTTTTCTCCAGTTCACCTCGTGTCGGTGCGAATAGCGAAATGTGTTCGGCCCCTGCGTGCCAAGCGTAACAATCGCTGATATATAATCAAGAGTTTGACGGTCTTCAGAACAGCTTTTACGATACAAAATACGAACTACTGCGAGAAAAACTTATAGTTTTGCAAAGATGAAACGGAAGTCTCGCTCATATCGTATCTGAAGAGGCTCTTAGGGGCCGCGCACACATGTAGCTGAAAGATGAACTGACTACAGAACCGAAAGCTTTGCTGACAACAGAATTTGATTCAGCACACCTATAATTTTGAAGGTGCGCATAAATGTTGCTGACCTGAGGTTTTAGCATATTCATTTTATTCTTGCTAGCAACATGGTGTCGCCTTGATTGAGACATTTTTTAATATATTAAAAAAAATTTAAGCAAAGGAAAAAAATAATATGGTTTCACGAGATTGTTTCTGTTAGAGAGACATTGGGTGAATTTCATAATTTATATGGTCCATTACGAACGTATAAAATAAACTTTTATGAATAATTTTAAATAAAATTTGAGATCGCATTCAGAAGGAGGAAAGTCTTATTCATTTGGATCAATGTACGTGAGCTTCTTAATTTTGCAAGTAATTTTGTGATAAAAGAGCATATAACATACTTGTAGCATTGACATTTTTTGACAATTCTATTGAAATAGTTTTAGTTTTTAATGCAATTTCACTTAATAATGTTTCGTAGTCCATGACTGCTGCGTAACTGCCGCCGTTACTATATACATCAGCGAGCTGAAATAAACACGCATGCTTTTTCATTCAAACAAAGCTGAACTTACGGCTGAATTCAAATGTTCAATTAATCGCATAGTGTGCGCACTTGCATGCATGTAGTGTGTTTGTTTTTCGAAAGCTTAAAGCTCGGCCTAAAGTTCTGCCGTCAGTTCATCTTTCAGCTTCATGTGTGCGCGGCCCCTAACAGCAAAAACGATGAAAAGAACCAAAACCTTACGTATAAAATGTTTCAGTTCTGGCTCTTCTATCCTACACACAAAAAAATTTGGTGGGTAACATTAACTACGCTGACAGTAACTTTTTTCCAAATTTTTTATGCATGTGGTTTTGTTGTTGTTTGGTAACTGTACTAACTACAATCTACCGAAGAAATTCTAAGTTTAACGTATTTATTTTAGCACGTGTTTTGTTGTTGCATTTAACAACTGTTTTTTAAGTAAATTTAACTACAAATCTTTTTACACATATTTTGTTTTAATAAGTTACTGCTACTACAGTAAACTTTACCATAGAAATAGTAACTCTGACGTGATTTTTTCATCTCACACTTTGTTTTTGCAGCAATTAACTGTACCCACCAGTAAAATCTTACCGCATAAATAGTATAAAACTTTTTAAATGAATTTTGTTGCTACACGGACTAACTCTACCGACAGTAAATCTAACCGCGGAAATTGTTGATTTAGAAAATTTCAGTTTGGGCCTTTTATTTATATTGTACTTTCACTGAATTTGAACTTGAGAATTACAAGTGGTCTCATTTATGCGATATTTAAGAAATTTTTCGTGCATGTGTTTAGGCCAGTGATGTCCAAACTCACACAATCAAACATTGCTCTTGTGTGCCTAGCAGCGGAACACGAAGTAGACGTCTCAACAATCAAATGCCCAAAAAAAATGCCTCTTGAAGTAAAACAAAAAGCCGAACAAGCTGACGAGCGTTCTATTTATAGAATACACATATTCTCTCTCTCTATATATGTGTCGGCCGGTAGAATTTGGCTTGCAAATCACGCGTGGCTGCCTTTTCAAATTTTGGACATCGCTGGTTTAGGCAGATTCAATACAAGTAATATGTTAGACGCGTTGCTATTAACACGCGCAGTAGCGTAACTGGTAAAGACGTCCTTCCAATCGTGTTCAGTCAAAGGGTCCCGAGTTCGAATCCCACCCAGAGTCTATTTTTATCGATAATGGGTGATGCCAAGTGTGGTACCCACTATCGCGGTTTTTCGACGTATGTTACCATCTCTTAAGGACACATTTTATTGGTCAGCATCTCAATTTAAAATCTTACAAAATTCTATCGAGTGGTTTTCCGTTGAATCCATTTTCTAAGTTAGACCTCTATGGGCGGGGTACAAACCGCTTGTCCATTGGAGACGGGAATTAAGTATAACAATTGTGGTGACTCCCTTCATCTTTGGTCAATTTTCCAAAATTTTAGATCTCACCTTTTTGTAACCAGCAACAGATGTTGCAGCTGTGTGTTGCTAGTATAAATGTGCCCATTTAACGCGAACTTGATGTGATCAAGATAAAGTGGGTATGAGGTGTTGCTCCCTGATGCATCTAGATTCATAATTTATTGGTCCCGTTCCCAGGCAATTTTGAGTGTTCCACTGTGTAATTAGAACAAATGTTTCAGAACCAAAACTGGTGGGTCTTGGGTAGAGGGGTTGCCTCTTCTGCTCTGGGATGATGACGAGCTCAAGTAGATGGGCAACTTTGGCAGCTAAAATAGTATCCCACCCTACTATTCAACAGTTGAGGAACAGCTGTTAAATTACTAAATTGTATGGTAAATTTTACTGTGAAAACAATAAGAAAAGTACTTACTGTAAAAACATCGGTAAATATTACTAATTTTGTGGGTTGGCACAATTTGCGTGAGCCGTATTCGTGTTCTATAAATAGCTTTCAATGCTTATAGCGTACGTGTAATTTTGTGCAGTCGGCCGCGGCAGAGGTCCTATGCACACGCTGCCTCGTGTGCATTGGAACGTCGCGACACGCCCATCTCTGATTTAGAGCAATAGTTCTCTATACGTAAAGGTTTACGAGAAAGCTCCTGTAAAATTTGGTTAATTTTACCGACTTTGTGGGTTTGCGCGTTTCTAACCGCCAATATCAGTTAAATTTACCCAGATTTCTTTGTGTGTAGTTTTTAAAAAAGTAAAAACATAAATTTTATTCTTTTAAATTCTGCAGACGATTCCGGACTCGAGAATTAAACTTATCAAATCACTTTCGCCAATTTTTTTTTATAGTTGGAAACTAAAGGAAATCGTTAGATTCCAAGTCATTTCGTATACCCATTAATTCCATGTTCTAATTGCTCAAAATCTGGTTTCTCTCAGCCGATTTATACATTGCATTACCGTGAAATCTTTAGAGATTGAAATCTATGATTCTATACTATGCATAATTGACCGTCTTATGTTTCTGGTATGGTAGTTACAAGTCCGGTTTCAAAAAGTGTGACCAGTTTGTTTGCAACTTTATCAAATTTGCCTTGTTTTGAGATTCCTATACAATTGATTGACTCCTATGAAAGTTAGTTGATACCTAGATACCCTTGCAAAATCCAGAAAATTCTTAACCTTATTTCATCTTTCTGCCGGAATGAATTCTTCAAGTCAATAAAAACAATACCCAAATTAACCGTATAACAACAAGTTTTGAGTAAGGTTGTGCTATAAAAAGTTCCAAACTTTTTATTAAAAGTTCACACCAAAAGTAGCCAAGGCTAAAAACATAAAAGACAACCCCCTCACTGATAAGAAACGCATTTATATATTCTTTTAGTTGCCTCTTTACAGAAATCGATGCTGGCAAAGAAATCTATTTGCTGGAAGATCTCGGCGCCCTAGGTTATGTCTCCATGAATCGATATAAAGGAATTGGACTTGCAGAGGCCAAAATTTGCTTGCATAAGATGGCACAATTTCATGCCGCTTCAATGATACTTTATCAGCAGCAACCAAATTTGGTGGAAAAACTGTCAGCCTCACACTACGCTAATGGAGTAAGTGATCCGTTTGCTCGGGTCATTGTATTGGATGGCACCGAATTTGCGGCTGATTTTATGTCGGAGGAATTACCTGAAATTGCTAAGAAAATGAAAGCTCAATTGTCTGAAGCATATTCCAAGCGTATGTGTTCTGTGGTGGATCCTAAGAATTCAGCTTTCAATGTGATAGTTCATGGAGATTTATGGTTGAACAACATGATGATGAACAGTACGCAGGAAAAGGCTATAATAGTAAGTATTATGTTGAACAAGGAATTGATTTGAAATGTAGATTGGACTTGGTGAAGTGTGAAAAAAGATAGAGCAGAGGTGCCAAAGCGTTTCTTATGGCTGTGCAAGCATTTGATTATACTCATTGCATTTTGAAAATGCCTAACCTTAATCGGTTCGGTTCACTTCATCGAAGTGAGCTATTTTGAAATTCTGTCATTTTTATCATGAAATGAATTATATCGCGACGCTTTTGAAGTTTCTTCTAAAAATTTAGTTTCATCGAACTTTTAGTTTCTACATCGCTATTAAGTTTTTGAAGAAAGAGAGTGAGGTATTGATTCTTATCGTTCCTGGGGTATTTTGACACCTACATTTGCTTAGTAATCTAACATTTCTTTAGGCGGATGCTTTAATTATTGAAAGTCCAATAGAAAGGAGTCACATCGGACTTTATTTAATAAATACACGAATATTAAGATTTAGCTCTAATATTTTTTACTCGATGCTTGCATGCCTGCTTATTACACATATTGGCCAGACGTATCTATATTTACCTCTTTTTTACCTACAACAACTCACAAATGCTTCCATTCTTATCTCTTCAGGTGGACTTTCAAAACTGTTTCCTGGGCAGTCCGGCAATTGATATACAATTCCTTTTTTATACCAGCCTTCAGTTGGATGTCTTACTGCATCAACAAGATGTACTCCAGCAGCATTACTTTGATAGCCTGGCGGCTACATTAAAGGCTTGTCAGTATACCGGATCTATGCCTACATATGAACAATTATCTAAAGAAATGGAACGTTGTCTGTTCTATGGTTATTATGGAGTTGTTTGTGAGTTACCCATATGTTGTGCGGATCAAGAGGCAAGCCAAGATTTCTCGGTGCAAACATTTGCAAGTAAAGAGGCAATGCTAGAGAAAAGACGGCAACTGTTTGCCGATGAACGAGTGCCTCAAACTTTAAAGGCCACTTTGGGTATCTTTGATAAGCAGGGTATACTGGAGACGCCTTAGTATTAATTTAAATAAATTGTTTTTAGATTTAAAAACCTTTTTTTAAATTGTTAATAAAATGTTGATTCTTTTAAACATTTTTGTAATTTTTTGCATCGTTTTTTAATTATTTAAGTCTTACTAAAGTCAAGTTTTAGCTTCTCGTGTATTTGAATAAATAAATTTTGTGTCTGCTAAAGTTTTCCCACCCAAGATTTATGTGTGTGCTCGCATGTGTGAGCCGGTGAATGCATGTGGCCCCATGCGATAAAGTTAGCATTTCTCTCTATTCCTTTTGGCAATATATGCAAATCGCTTTGCAGTTATTCTTAGAAAGTTGTCAGCTGCCAAGTGTGTGCAGTTGTAGAGCTAAGCCAAGCGAATCGAGGAGCGTAAAGTAAATGCACTTGATGCTGCCGTGTTACTTTTTGTGTAAGTTGTAAGTGTTTAAAAAGCAATTTATTGTTTTTTGCCTCCTTTTCAGACCCAAATCACTTCATATTCTGACTCTAAGCTTACACACTTGAGAGCAGAGATGTGTAATATTATTCATATTCAAGGCAGAGAATGATGATTCAAGATTTTACTCATTTTCTGTATATTAATTTAGAGTGGCAGAGCAGGGTGGTGATGTAGAGTTGGCAAGCAATTTGAAAGAATGAAGGTTAGGATAGGTTTGGTAGATTAAAAACTTGTAAGATACACATGAACTGGTAATCCCGTCGTATTTATCATTAACATTCTTTTGAAGGCCTTTACCGATTATCTAATGAGATGGTGTTTTATGTAATGGCTAGTGTTTGGATATTCTCTTATTTACTAAAGAAGCGTTATTAAAATCAAATCTTAATTCGATTTATTTCGAGTTTGAGGTCAGAATCAGGAAGGAAAATATCTTCAAAGTTTTCCGGACGAGTTTAAGGTCGAAAGAATACAAAAAATGAACTCGGCAATTCACAGCGAAAGCTTGCCAAAGTCATGCATCACTGAGAGTCAGATAGAGACAGACACAATTTCCGTCCTCTCTTATTGGGGAACTCTGCTCCAGAGCAGCAGATTGTTTTTTACATTCCCTAGAACAAAGGAGCCCAGAATCAGCTTACGACCGCGTAGACACCAATACACAAATGCAGAAAATATTTGTGAACCAACAAGAATCACAAGGAATAGAGAGAGAAAACCTATTTTTGTTTGTGTGTGTGTAGGCTTGTGGCTGTCTGATGCACACGAAATCATTCGCCACAACAGGAATTTCTCTCGAAGAGAAGGAGAAGAGAGACAAATGAAGTTGTCGCACTACGCTTAACCATAAGCTTTGATTGACAACTATACGCGCGGAAAACAACAATGCAGTGTTTCGCAGCCAACAACAAAACCTTTGCTCGGAGAGAAAGAGTAGAGAGAACACATATGAAGTTGTTGTTGCACTACGAATAGCCATAAGCTAAGCGAAAAACAACAATAAATGTGCGTCGTGCTCATAGGGACTGGGCCCCCTGCCCTAAAATATAAAATAAATGATCGAGATAGGAACAGGACCAGACTGAGTTAACAAAATGTTTGTTCTGATTCCGAACGGGATTGAGTAAATATTTTGGGATCGGTGCTGGACATGATCGAATGTTCTTTCCTGCGACCATCGCTATACATTCTGGATTTCAAAATCTCTAATGTCAAATTCATACATATCCGATAATAAAGAGCTGAGTTATGAGACTCTGACGCTCTCTTGCAGACTGCTAACTTCATGTTAACGAGTTAACATAAATGCTAATGCTCTGTTAATTTTAATTAAGTTGTACTACTTCCCCTAAGTAACGGGTACATCGAAGTCGGTCTGGGCCGACTTTAACTTGCGCTCTCGTTTTACATTCGACATCTTCCCACATTTCCTTTATTCCTTCAGCTTTGTCAACTAATTTTGAACAGTAAGCAAATATGGAAAGGCCTAAAGCCAGAACCTTTCCAATGTTTGAAAGGTTTTTTTTCTTTCCCATTTCTGGAAATGGGGAAAAAACAAATCAAAGATACCAGAGACTACTGCAGTTGGGTGTGTGGCATTTGTTGCCCCAAGGCATTAATTGCATTCTACAGCATCACATTGCACTTTCAATTAGTTGACTTCAGACTACTCTCACTCTGTGCTGTCTCTCCTTCTACCCCAATCTCTTTCTCTCTCTCAGACTGTAACAGGAAACGGAAGTTGAGTGCTGCTGCTGAGGCGAGGCGTTAAGTAAAAGCAACCCCCAAATCAACAAAGCAACTTTGGTCATGACACTGGAGAAATATGCATTAATTGAAAGGTGCAGATCCAGTAAGTTAACCCAGGCACCTTAGAAGTGCCGCTCCGCTTCGCTCCACACTCCAGTTCCCATTTTGCAATTTGCATTCACTTTGCTGCCGGCCATTTCCGCCTCGTCCCAAAAAGTAAACAAACACACAAAAGTGAGACAGCCAGTCAGTCGTCGTCAACGCTTGTTGTTGTTTTTGTGTCTAATGCATTTCCAAAATTGATTTATGAGTTTTCTTTTGACTTGCATTTGGAGGTGTGTCTGGCAATTGAGGTATTTTGTTTGTTTTCCGTGTTGATTAAGGTTGCGGATTAACCCAAGTGGTAGGGAAAGATTTCAATTTTACATATAATTTTTATTAGCTAGCGACTACTTTCACCCTTCCTCATTCCACCCACTCGATAACATACAATTAAAAGCAATAAATTTGCACATAAAACCATAAATCAAAGTCTGATCATAATCTCAAACAAATCGAGAAAAAGCGCCAAGAGAAACAAACACTTCCGTTGTTCAGCCAAGCCAACCCTCTGACCACAATCCTCCTCTGCCAACCACCTCCAACTCCTCCATTCTTGCCAACTTGCCAAACGCTTCGCTTCGTTTATTAATTGTACAACTGTCTCCAATCATAATTAATGAACTTTCAGCACATCCTCCCAATGCCAGCTACACATATCCTTTTGGCATATCCAAATACCAAACAAACATATAAACCCAAATGTATTTGAACACATCATAAATCTTCTCGGTTTTTGGCAAATCTGTGTGAGGGTTTTTCGGTTTTGGTTTGGCATACGATATAATCAGGGTGGTAGTTTCAATTAGGCACATTAAAGGATTTACAGAGATTTAAGTTTATTATTCTACAGCGAATATAAGAGAGAGGACAGGCTAAGAAAACAATATTCGCTTAATTTGTGTATGCTGAAACATTTTCTAAAGCTGCCTTTACACCTGTCATACACCTCTAAAAGAGACTCTCTGACGATAGTGAATTAGCAAATCAAATTTCTCTAAATATTCGGAAATTTAAGCTGCCTTTACACTTGTCATACCCTCTAAAGCAGAGATGGGCATGCACATATATCGTCACACTTTTCACACGCATACAAGTACAATTTGCGTGCGCCGCATTCGTGTTCTATAAATAGCTTTCAATGCTTATAGCGTACGTATCATTTTGTGCAGTCGGCCGCGGCAGAGGTCCTATGCACACGCTGTCTCGTGTGCATTGGAACGTCGTGACGCGCCCATCTCTGCTCTAAAGAGAATCTCTGACGAAAGTGAATTAGCAAATCATACATCTTTAAAGAGACTCTCGGACTATAGCAAAGCAAATAGCTCTAAATATTTTGAAAATTTTGGCTTTTTTTCTGTAATTTGACAGGTTCAATTTGATAAGAGTTTCTCCTTAGAGAATAGCTGACTATTTAGAGCAGGCATGCCCAAAAGCAGCATACGACAGAGCACTCACCAATACTCACAAAGAAAAGCACCAATTCCAATAATGAAATAGTTGTTGATCAGTTTTGCTTGCGCCCGCAAACACCAATCAAAGAAGAGAACAAAACCGGTTTTTGTTCTAAGCGTCGCATACTCACGAAATCGTGAGCATGTGTGTCGTTTTGTATGCCTCGCGCCCTGCATGTATACGATCATTGATTTCCTATGTTCGGTGCAATGACAATAACAAAACATAACCAAAGAGTATACGGCTGGGCATCGCTGATTTAGAGATATACATATGATAAGTGTAAAGGCAGCTTTAGCCTTCTTCGATGAAATAGAACAGGTTCTATTTGATAAGATATTCGCTTTAGAGATGTTTGATAACCGACTATTTAGAG
This sequence comes from Lordiphosa magnipectinata, assembly GCA_037044535.1. Lineage (NCBI taxonomy): Eukaryota > Metazoa > Arthropoda > Insecta > Diptera > Drosophilidae > Lordiphosa > Lordiphosa magnipectinata. The sequence continues at coordinate 476,368 of JBAMBO010002487.1, read as the reverse complement.
ATATATGACGTGTAAAGGCAGCTTAAATATGAATGGATGGTCCAGGATAAAAGCATGTGTGCTTAAAGCAAACCTTCTTCTTATCATATATCTCTAAATACATAGTCTGTTTTCGAAACACTCGTAGTTCGTAGTTCTGGTATCACAATTTGCATACAGCAGATGCATTCTCTTCACTTATTTGAAAATGTTTCAGAGTTGAATCTTTGTTAAGCCTTGGAGCCATGTGGAACTTATTTTAAGGTAATCACAGATGATGTAACTTGACTTTCAATTATTGTGGCAATAGTGCAGCAAGGACAATGGTTTTTACACTTACAAGGAATTGAAGCACTGATGTTTCTGCTAGAATGCGTTGTGCACTTGTTCTCCGAAAAAATTTGAAATCGGTGAAAATTGAATTGCAAGTAAAATGGCTGTAGTCTGGAGAGAGCACCCTTGCTCACCAACACAATCACACTTTTTTGTCCTCTCCATTTGGCCGGCACTGTTTTAAATCCAAGTGAGAAATAAACACATTGAATAATCACAACAATGATTGACAACATACATTTTTTCAAATGTTTCGAAACGACTACTCATTCGATAGTCAAGTCTACTGAAACAACTAAATATTCAATAGTCAAATGTTACAAAGCGTATCATTTTGTTTAGTTTTTGTTCATATCTCATCGCTAATAAGTTCTATGATTGATAATCCAAAGGACACTAAAACAGTCACATTGTCAAAGCATACTTGATGAAATCATATTTTATGACAACTATTTCATTTTACGATTATAATATGATACGTTTCTAAAGTTAATTCACTAGTCGTAGTCGATTTACAAATATTGACTAAATGATAATTTAGTTCTAAGTTAAAATTTCACACTATTGCTAATATTCAGTCAGCAATTCGAACCCTGCTTTGTTATTACACTTTCGTCAGAGTATCTTTTGAGAGATATATGACAAGTGTAAAGGTAGCTTAAGACTTAAGCGTGTTCTAGTCAACATCTCGTCGGGGTCAACAATGTTTGATCTAGATGGCGTTTTTATTCTCCCAAAAGCGTGGTACTCAGACACCGAAAACGTTCTCCGAGAGAGAGTTGTTTCATAAGTGTGAAATGAGAATGCAGTGTGACCAGGCAAAAGCAAAAAGTCGGGTGTGGGTCGTTAAAAAAAAGCGGGATAAAGTGTTTGAAAAATTAAGAAATTATAAAATTCAAATGGAAGCCACTATGTGGAGGTCATATTGTGTATCACAAGAGGAGGCAGAATCAGTGTCCTTTATTTTGGGCTGCTGCAACAGAACTACCAAACTGAGACATACTGCTTTGGTTACTATCTGGAGATTATAATTAACCGGATAGCACACTTAACCACAGTTCGTACTCATTGACAGCTCCATAGACTAGAGGTGAAGCGTACTCGTATGCGTATAAGAGGATCAACTAGTGACGGCTGGTGTACAAAAGAATAAGCCACAGTGTCGGAGAGGCATCCTGAGGAGCCATTACTATAATAGTCTGCGGAGACTGGGAAGGATTGGGCGCGGCTGGTGTGTACATGGGCCGTCTATCAGGCAAAATGGCATACCAGCCATATCCAAGGGAGAGGCATACCGAAAATATTTCACCACCACAGGTGGAACAGGAACCGGGTAGCATCAAAATGTTTATTATGGGAAAAATATCATAAACCTTCGCATTCTCCACAGCCCACGGAACGGCCCTACAGCCAACGGCCAAGCAGCCCTAAGCTGAAGTCTCCATAGCCCATTATAGTAGTGGCTACTTCGGCTTACTGTGGTAGCTTCCGTTGCTACTGTTGGGGCCACCTCTAATGTTTTGCCTTCTCTAATACGCCCGGCGAGTATGATCCTCCTCCAGTCTATGGAGCTGGCTTTGGCTATGAATATTGGCTATCGTTTAATGTGCGGCCCAGCAATTTTAATCTCCAGATAAGTTTTGTGTTGTTGTTATAGCAGTATGTCTCAGTGGCTAAGTTCTGCTTACGCAGCACGAAATAAAGGGCACGGCATCTACCTCCCCACACATAATGCTTTCATTAAATAGACCATGGCATTATCACAGACAACTGAATTTCCCCTAGTGACTTCCATTTTCAATTTTATACACTCTTTTATTTTATTTAAATCAGCCCGCTTATTTTTTATACACGCAACATCTGATTTCTGGCTGTTGCCTGGTCACCCTACATTGTCAGAGCGGCTCTGGGAATTATCAAGCAATTTCCGCTCCGCAAAAATTGTCAGCGTCTTCGTATCACGCTTAAAAAAGCGATATTATCGATATTTTCAAAAAATAGACACTGCTTTCCGACAAGCAGGTCTATTGAGGTAGTGAAGGGGTCGTATATATGAAGGTGTCATGTTCTGACAGCGTTCAAAATCTAGAGATCGGAGCTCCAAAACAATAAGAAATTTAGATTTAGTATATTTTTTTATAAGTTTATCAAAAGAAATGTATTATATTTTATTTATAACAAAAGAAGATGCCAAAGCCAACAAAAATATCATTAAAAAATATTCCAAATCCGAAAATATCGCCTCAAAAAAATATTCGATAATGATATGTCTTTTATTTTCATCAAAAATACCGATTTATGGATATATCGATACTATTTCCGGCATATTTATTATTTTGGTCTTCTTTGAGTCAACATTTTTTAATGAGTGCTCTGAGAATTATCAAAAAAGATGTATTATTCTCTAACTCCATGCTAGAATATATCAGCTGTTTTTAAAAACGAGTTGGCAGGGCCATGCGCATTTTCAGATCGCATTTCCTGTGCCTGAGTAAGGCCTTTGTAAATGACCTCTAAAAATATTCTCAGAGCATTCTCAAAACCGTATAATTAAATAGGCGCTTTGAATATTTTCAGTATCTGAAGAAATTAAACCATTTTCCTATACTGTTATATAGGATGAATCGACGTATATATATTTTACACAATTAGCAGAGACAAAATGCTGATCGGATTGTAATAGTTCCGTCTTCTGACTAGGCAAAAAAAAAAACAAAAATATCTTTACCGTTTATTCTGCTTAGCATCGATGTCCACTCCACCTTATATTGGCCTCAAAATGTTTCAGTGGTCAAAAAGTACTGCAAATCCATTAATTCGTCACAACTTTCAAAACAAGAGCTTTTAGAACAAACCCAATGATGCAGTTTTGTTCAGTGCAATCCATATTAATACTACTGTGGGCAAAAATACCGGGAATTTGGAGTGTTATTTATTTTGGTATACAAATTTGGGGCGACAAAGAAAGAATTTACAAGAATAAATAAAGATTTATTGTAGTACATACCAGAGAACTGCAAAAATAACTTTTTTCTTGATTGCCTCATACTCAAAAATTCTTACTTACATTTAATCAATCAACAAAACTCATCGTTAAATATATTCAGCTCATACCGCAACCGCATCGAGCGGTTGAGCCAGAGTTTCTTGATCAAACGATTATGTACATTTTTATTCATCGAACTAAACTCAGCGTTGAATATGACTGATTATATTGGCAAAAGCATCGAGCGGTTGAGCTAGAGTTTTTTGATCGAACACTTATTCATACGAGGTGATTTTCGCTCCCTCTAATTAATTGTCGTTGAGCCAAACGAACGCAACATCCGAACTGATTGGAATGAAGACGAACTTGATTAAAATCAGAGTGCCAACAATAGGATTGAATAAAACTCAACCGCGAACATGTTGTGTATGCAATTTTGATGCATAGAGCGAAAAGCCAGTTTATTCGGGTATATGAGAGTTTTGCAATAGAACGAAGCCGTTCTCTGGTACATACACAGTAGTACATATAATTAGATCGATAGGACTGAACCGTAAACTCTTCCAAGTGAAATGATAACTTGGTGATGCTACCACACAAAAGTGGCATGTGGAAAGGATTTTAAGACAGCTTTGAGTCATATAAGAACGCAAGGTTTCTTCGAAACGTTAATCGGCAAAAAAAAATCGGTTATTGGTTAGCAACATCCCTTGAGAGTCTACGAATTTCACCTAAAATTTGTCAATAATTGAGTGGACATCGGCCTTTACTTATAAAACTTTGGTTTTTTAATAATTTTTGACGCAAACTCGTATGTTTATGCTTCATTTCTAAAGATACATTTCCAATTTACATAAATCCAAATCCACTTCATTCCTATATGTATGCAATATATACATAAGTATGATCCCTATTTCCAAATGTAAATAAATCTAATGCAATTACCTTAAAAGCGTCAACCATAAAACCATATTCAGTATTTTGCAAGAAGCATTCTCCTTTTTTATTTTATGACATTTACGCGGCAATAAAAACTAAACAAATCCCAATTTGGTTCAAATGCTAATGGCGCCACAGCTCAGTTCTGTTTAGTCTGCGGACTGATTGATGAATTTGCTTGGGCAATTTTAAGTGCTTACAAGAAAAGCTGTAACGAGTTGCCCTTTTTATGAGCCCAGCAGACATGGGCCAGAAAAACTAATTATGTATGTTGTTTTGTACCTTTTTGCAACACCACACCCCAGCGCCGCCTCCTCCGCCCACTACTCTAAAGTTTTACAACGTGGAACAGTTTATAGTCGTGTGCTGCGGTTGTTTGGGCACTTTCAATATTTTTAATGGCAGTTTGCATACGATTTAAATTCTGCTGCAATGCATCGATAAAACTGCGCTGTGCTCTGACTCTTTTATGACATTTTTCGGTGTGTGCCAGGCGAACCGGGAAATTTGGCACATAAAAACGCATCGACAGCGTCGACACTATAAAAATGTCCTTTTGCCATTTTGAGAGAGTGAATGTGTAACAAATATAATTCATAGTGCAAGTTGTGTCGTCACACACAGCGGGTGACAGCTGAGGATGTGTGAAAAGGTTTTTGACACTTGGAAAATTTATGATGTGGGGGGTTGGGAGATGAAAAGTTTTTAGAGTTTAGTTTTTATTGGTGATGGAAAAGTGGCTGAAAATATAATTATACTTTAGTGCATTATATTTATTGTACAAGAACTTGGGGAGTTTGATAAGTCAGTGGGCAAAAAATTAGTCCTTCTTACTCTGAAATCAAGAATTTGCATAACTTTTGTATTCCTAAATTTAAACCCCAAGTCTTTTTCAAGCCAGATTATTTGGTCTTAAAAGCTTGCATAATGCTCAACTCATCAGCAGTTTCAACTAAATGACAGTCCATAAATAATTTTCCACAGACAATAGCCCAAGTATCGGTACTTAGTTGCAAGTCAAGAATTCTTTAGCTTCCGCAAAACCCCAAAAATTTACATATGAATGCTTACTTTGGGGGTATGTAGTGAAAAATTGGCTCATCAGCACACATGATTACCCTTCGAAGAGTTGCTGGAGTTAAGCTTAGGGTTGTGGGTTGGGGGTTGACTTTAGCCCTTTTCTTCTTCCTTAATGACTAATGATGTTGCAATTTATCTTTAGACTATTTGTTAAAGCAAAGTGCTAATGTTTTTTAATTTACATTCAAATGTGTGCAGACAACGACTTGTGCCATGTGTGAGAGTGTGTATAATTACTTGGGAGAAAAGCTTTTGTCATCATTTGAAAATTATTTAAATTTTACTGACAAGGCTGATAAATGAGCACCAGTGACGAGTGACGAGTGACTACGCACACATGGTGAACAAATCCTGGTGCAAAGCTTTGGCTAAATGAAAAATTAACGCAATTTCGCTGTTTGCTTTTAAGCTTTACTTTTTTGTTTGTCGATGATGGTGGTGGGTGTTGGGCTCCTCTTAAATATTCCCTGATAATTATACAGGATTTGCATATGTAATTTTCCACTTGAACGCTAGCTACTCGAAGTCGGAGGGAAGAAATGTGGCTGAAGTTGACATCACGATATTTGTAAGAAAGCATTCTGTACCTGTTCTCATCTTCTACATAGAGCTGTCACATAAACTTACAAATAGCAGAGTAACTTGTGAGCTTATCTGACACACGGCAGCTATCTGTAAGAGAAATAAACATATAAAAACATATAAATGTATATATACACACCTGATCATATTAATAGGTACACACATCAACTCTGACTTTAAGGTAACAGAAAACAGTTTTATTCATTGTTTCAAACTTAAAATTTGTTCTCATTGGTTCTTAAACTATTTGTTTTTAATAAAATAAACTTAATTGTAATATAGAATAATAATATAACATAAAAGAGATCATTTTGTGTTTCAGATACGTTTTCAGTGTGATCATAATAATAGGAACACTTCATGTGTTGGTAAGAAAAAAAATTGTAATTTCCATTTTGTGTTCTTTTTTTAGGTAAATTAGTATTTCCTAACTTAGTATCCAGTGTATCCACCTCTATTTTTGGCCACTACTGCTATTCTTTTTGGCATACTTTTAATAAGGGCCTGGCAGGTCTCTACTGGTGTCTCATACCACAGTTTTTGGACACCTTCCCATAAGTTTTGTTTATTTGAAAATGAATGCTTTGCCAATTTCTTTTTTTAAGTCTCCCCACAAGTTTTCAATGGGGTTAGGGCCGGGGGATTGGCTTGGCCACTTCAGAACGTCAACTTTTTGGTCCTCGAAAAATTTAGATAACAGCCTTGATGTGTGTTTAGAATCATTATCTTCCTGAAATACCTAACGTAATGGCATATTTTCCTCAGCATACGGTACCATAACTGTTTCCAATATGGATTTGTACTCTTCAGCATTCATTTTGATCGTAGTCTGATAAATTGGACCTACGCCGTACCAGGAGAAGCAACAACATACCATTATATTGCCACCTCCATGTTTGACTGTTTTTTTTTGTAAACCGTGGATGGAATTCCTTTCCATTAGGGCGTCGAACATTCCTGTCACAGTCATTCCCAAACAAATTAATCTTGGTTTCAGCGCTCCATAATATGTTTCTCCATTTTTTCTCCCCGGTGCATCCTATCCAGTCTTTGTGGTCCCTTGCAAAAGTTTGCCTCATGGTGATATTTTTTTTGCGCATTAGTGGGACTTTTCTGGCAATTCTTCCTGGTAGGTTGGCATCTTGTAGTCGTCTTCGGATAGTTGGAGCACTTACTGAATTCCCAATTTCGGCTGCAATAGCCTTCGATGACTTAAATGGGTCCTTTTTGCTCAAAGTTACTATGTAGTGGTCAAGGGTTTCTGTTGTTTTTTGTGGCCTTCCACGCGTTTCCTGTCTTGGTTTTCTTTCTAATGCATTTTTAACAAAATTATGAGACCTGTTCATCAATTTGGCGATGGCTCGTAAAGATTTGCCTTCTTTTCTCAGACTAAGAACCAATCGAGCTTCTTCTTTAGTACGATGAGAATTTAGACTCATTTTTTCTGAAAAAAATAATTATTTAATTCTCTGTATTGACAGGAGTTATACTTAATTTACCTTTAGTTACCAAAAGATCACTGATTACAAAATTATTCACTTGATACTTGTGGGAAACGCAGACTGTACCTATTATTATGATCAGGCGAGATGTGTGGTGGACTCTCAATTTATAGAAAAGCTTTAATATATCTTTCAACTCTTTGACATTGACAACAACAAAAAATTATAAAGTTGTCAACACTAAAAGTACGAAAAAACCATCTATAATTAAAAAATTCCGGTGTGTACCTATTAATATGATCAGGTGTGTATGTCCCATTTCAAAACATTTACTGTTCTATATATATATTTATAGCAGTTTTGATTATTGAATTGAATACCAAGTACAAAGAGATAATGCTCAATTGTTTTATTCCTCATTATATTAAAATATAAAACACAGTTTAAGGCAATAAATTCGTTTCTTAACAATTCTTTCTTTTCACCCTTGTTAAGATTATGTTTCTGCTAATCCAAATTAGTGTCCGTTTCTCCATACTTCTTCTTAGGTTGATTTATATCTTTTTATTCTATTTCTTGAGTCTCTTTAATTGTAGTTCTTGTATCTTCATTAACCAGTTCTTCAGTCTGAATAATTGTAGTTGAGTTTGTATCTTCATTATCTAATTCTTGATGAAATTGAATCTTCATTCTTGTGTCTCATTAATGGTTGATAAATAATGGTTGCATCTTTATCATCTTCGGGTAGTTCTCGAGTCATATAATTTGAAGTTGAATTTGCATCTTCATCATGTTTGGGTACTTCTTGTTAAATACTAGATGAATTTGGCTCATCAACTAGTTGTTGAGTCTCATTATTTGTAAATGAATTTGGATCTTCATTATCTTCGCCTTGCTTTCGAGTTTCTTTAATTTTAGATAAATAGTGAACTTTATTATATAATATGTTTGTATACTGGGGGTTATTGCTGTCTCGAGGTCAATGTTTTTAACGTGCTTCATTATACTTCATTATTATTATAAAACACGATTTTTGGTTTTCTAATATATTTCGAACCCCTTCGGGATTCGTCTTCAGGGAAAAAGCACAGCGTCCGCTTTGTCAGCTGTGGAGTTAAGAACTGAAGGGGTTCGAAATATAAATGTATAATGAATCACGTTAAAAACATTGACCTCGAGCTAGCAATAACCCCCACCCAGTATATTAAACATAGGTCACTAACCACAACAACATAATATGTTTGTCTTATTAATCTTCATTTTCGGGTAGTTGCAGGGTCTCCTTTATTGAAGATGCACTTGGATCTACATTATCTAGTTCTTGAGTTTCATTATTTGTAGATGAATTTGGATCTTCATTATCTTCGCCTTGTTTTCGGTTTTATTTAATTTTAGATGATTAGGGAACTTTATTGTCTAGTATGTTTGTCTTATTAATGGTTGATGTCATTTGATCTTCTTCATCTTCGGGTAGTTGCTGGGTCTCCTTTGTTGTAGATGCACTTGGATCTACATTAACTTGCTCCAGAGTCTTATTATTTGTAGATGAATTGGGATCTTTATCATCTTCGGGTAATTCTTAAGTGTCCTTAATAAATACTAGCTGAATTTGGATCATCCACTAGGTTCTTGAGTCTTATTATTTGTAGATGAATTTAGATCTTCATTATCTTCGCCTTGTTTTTGAGTTTCTTTAATTTAGATGAATAGGGAATTTTATTGTCTAGTATGTTTGTCTTATTAATGGTAGATGTCTTGGATGGATCTTCTTCATCTTCGGGTAGTTGCAGAGTCTCCTTTATTGTAGATGCACTTGGGTCTTCACTAACTAGCTCTTGAGTCTTATTATTTGTAGATGAATTTTGATCTTCATTATAAAGTTCTAGAGTCTCATTAAAAGTAGATAAATTTAGATATTCGTTATCTAATTCTTCGTCTAGTTTTTCCGTCCCACTAATTATAGATATACTTGAATCTTGATTATCTAGTTCTAGAGTTTCGTTAATAATAGATGAAATAAAATCTTCATTATCTAATTCTTCAAGCTCATTAATTGTAGATGTAATTGGATCTTCATTATCTAGTTCCAGAGCCTTCTCATTTGGATCTTCAGTAACTATTTCTTGAGTCTCATTAATTATAGACAAATACATAGAGTCACTTGGATTTTCATTATCTAGTTCTAGAGTCTTATTAATAGTAGATGAAGTTATATCTTTATTATATAATTCTTCGTCTAGTTTTTCCGTCCCACTAATTATAGATGTACTTGAATCTTGATTATCTAGTTCTACTGTTTCGTTGTTAATAGATGAAATAAAATCTTCATTATCTAATTCTTCAAGCTCATTAATTGTAGATGTAATTGAATCTTCATTATCTAGTTTTAGAGCCTTCTCATTTGTAGATGAATCTGGATCTTCAATAACTATTTCTTGAGTCTCATTAATTATAGATAAATACATAGATTGACTTGGACTTTCATTATCTAGTTCTAGAGTCTCATTAATAGTAGATGAAGTTATATCTTCATTATCGAATTCTTCAGTCTCTTTAATCGTAGATGTAATATCTAGTTGTAAAGTCTTGATAGTTGAAGAATTTAGATCTTCAGGTACTAGTTCTTGAGTCTCATTAATTAAAGATGATTTTTTATCTTCATTATCTAGTGCCATAGTCTTATTAATTATAGACGCATTTTGATCTTCACTCTCTAGTTCCCGAGTTTCATTAAATTTAGATGTCTTGGGATATTCATTATCTTCGTCTAGATCTTGAGTTTCTTTAATTGTTGATGAATAAGGATCTTCAGTATCTAGTTCTTTTGTGTTATGAATAGTAAATGTTTTTAAATCTGCATCATTTTGGAGTAGTTGTTGAGGCTTCTTAATTGCAGAGGTACTTGGATTAGCATTATCTTCTTGAGTTGTTGAATTTGAATCTTCATTATCTAATTCTCGAGTCTTTTCAATTGTAGATGAATTGGCATCTTCATCATCTTTGTCTAGTTCTTCAGTCTCAATAATTTTAGATGTACTTGGATCTTCAATATCAAGAGTCTTCTTAGTTGTAGATGAATTTGAATCTTCAGTAACTATGTCTTGAGTCTCATTAATTATAGATAAATATATAGATTCACTTTTATCTTCTTTATCTAATTCTAAAGTCTCATTAATAATAGATGAAGTTAGATCTTCATTATCTAATTCTTCAGTCTCTTTAATTGTAAATGTAATTGGATATTTAATATCTAGTTGAAGATTCTTGTTATTTGTAGACGAATTTGGATCTGCAGTAACTAGTTCTTGAGTCTTTTTAATTATAGATGGATTTTTATCTTCATTTTCTAGTTCCAGAGTTTCTTTAATTATAGATGCATTTTTATCTTCACTCTCTAGTTCCTGAGTTTCATTAAATGTAGATGTCTTGGGATATTCATTATCTTCGTCAAGATCTTGAGTTTCTTTAATTGTTGATGAATAAGGATCTTCATTATCTAGTTCTTTTGTGTTATTAATGGTCTTTAAATCTTCTTCGTTATCGAGTTGATCTTGAGGTTCCTTAATTGTAAATGCACTTGGATCTTCAGTATCTATTTCTTGAGTTCCTGAATTTGGATCTTCATTATCTAATTCTTGGGTCTCTTTAATTGTAGATAAATTTGCATCTTCATCACCTTTGTCTAGTTCTTCAGTCCCAATAATTGCAGATGTCTTTGGATCTTCATTATATTGTTCTATAGTCTCCATTGTAGATGAATTTGGATGTTCAATTTCTAGTTTTTGATTATTATTAATTGTAGATGCATGCGGATATTCATTTTCTACTCCTTGAGGCTTATTAATCATAGATATTGTTGGATCTTCCTCATCCCGTATTAGTTCTTGAATCTCATTATGTGTATATTTATCATCTTTGTCTAGTTCTGTAGTCTCATTAAATGAGCTTGTCCTTTGTTCATAAAAGCCTATTGTAGCAAGATGAATCACCACATCTTCATTCCCATTATCCTTTATATTTCTAAAAGGTATTAAGCTCAAAATCTGAAGTTTTAGTTTTTGTGCTCGTTCCTTTTGTCTAGCGGTAAAGATTTTCTTCCATTGTAAAAACTTCGGCAAGGTAAATAACAAAAGGAAGCCTGAAAATATACCAAAAGAGTTGTAAAACATTAATTTTTTAAATCGGTTTTGAAATTTATAGAGTTGAAGGTTGGTAGACTGGAATGATATGTGTATATATTATATTTATATTTTCCCCATTGACGAAAAATTGTCCCTAAATATAAAAAGTGTCATTCCAACCTTATCACTTTTTTTGAAGTGGCTTCCTTTTTCCGATTTTACTTACCCATTTTTATAAGATTAGGTCCACTTAAATAATTTCCAATCAGGCGTAGCACGAAACATAGCAGTAAACCCTTTAATGAATCGCTTAGTTTTTCCCCCAAAATCAATGAACGAAACTTGAACGTAATTGCATTTAACCAAAACGCTGCAATTAAGGCCCATTTTTCAGCCGTTTCTGTGGATATGGTAAACTCCAATAATTGTTTTCGAGAACGTTGCACGCCAAAACAAGATTTGAGTGATGAATAGGAACAATATACACGGTTTATGACGATACATAGTAAAGTTACGGTGCTGATCGTTCTTATAAACATGCGTAGAGTGAGAGTCATCAGAATAGCCTGTATGATGGCAAATATGAGAGCTGTTTGGCGCCAATTGTGCCATAACAAGATTTTGTTGACTTCGGTGCGCCACATCCAAGCAGCAGGTTTTGGAAATGGTCTTACGGAAATCATACTTTTTATAATGTATGTTTTATCGTTTGAAAGTAATACTATTTTAAAGATTCAAGTTTACTCTGATAGATGTGAATTTAAAAGCCTTCTAGGTTTCTGTTTTGAGTCTTAAAATTAGATTACTAGCGAAAACAGAATGTTCAAATATATTTGCTATATCAACTGGGCTGTTTATGTTTATCAAGAATATACACCCAGCGCCACAAAAAAAGCCGCAGTCTAAATATTCACATATTTGTATGTTTTCTTGCTTGTGGTTTCTGTAAATGTTTTCCGAATTGCCCAATTATTTTTTTTACTGATTAATGGAATATTTTTAAATAAAAGTGCATAGCAATTTTTATTTTATGAATGATAGTTTTTTAGAAAAAGGTTTTTTTCCAGACCCATATTAATTTTGGTGACTTTTCATAATTATGACAACTTAAAGAAAAAAAATTATAATAATTATAATAGTGCATATACTCAACAAATAATGATTTTTTTCCAAAAGTATACTTAATTTGCTATAATCTAATATATATTTTGTATCAAATTAATGTTCTTTTTTTTTTTTTAATTTAAATTAGTACTTCGTAGTACCCCCTTTTGCTTTAATTACACATTTTGCCCTATTGGGCATCGAATTGTACAAAGCGCTTAAATATTCCTCAGTGATATCCTCGAACCATACTTTTTCTATCACATCCTTCAATTCTACCATGGTTTTAGGCTTCCTTTTTCTTATTTTCGCAGCCATAAGGGCCCAGATATTCTCTATTGGGTTGAGGTCAGGGCTGTTTCCGGGCCAATTTAGGGACTTAATGCCCAATACTTCCTTCAAAATTGTTATCTTCGTTAAGAAGAAGGTCAAAATTCATTGATTAAGTTGTTTTAATAACAAAAGCTCACTGAATTACTTACAGATCGAGCCCGATGGCAAGGTGCAGAATCATCTTGAAAAATAGGATCTTCTTCTTTCTCACTTATTGCCTCAATGCTAGGCACAACTCCACTTAAAAGTATATCTTTATATTTTTCCGCGTTCACCATACCCTGAATCATTAAAATTGATTCAGTTTTATATATTTAGATATGCCTTCCCATATCATAATGTATGGTGAATGCTTAACGGTTCCCCCACAGCAATTTTCCAAATATCGTTCGCCCTTTCTACGGCGCAACTTGCAAGACCCATCGGGTCCAATGAGATTGAATTTGGACTCATCCGAAAATAGGTCTCGTGACCATTCGGAATCACTCCAATTTTTTTTTCCTTGGCCCAGCTTAGCCGATTTTCCTTCATTCTTTTATTTAGAAGTGGCTTTTTTGCAGGTGTCCTTGCCATTAAACCCACTTCATTTAAACGACGTTGAATTGTTCGGGTCGAAACATCCTTTGCAATTTGTTGCCGTACCTTAGATGCTATCTCAGCTGCACATTTAAAGCGATCCTGCAGGCTCGTTTTCATGATAATACGATCTTCTCGTGCTGTGGTGCATTTTTTTCATTCCTGATCCTTGCTTCCTTTCCAATTCACCTGTCTCACGATATTTTTTTAAAAATCGACGCTCTGAACTTTCATTACAACCTGTCTGAGCTGCTATTTGACGATTTGGTACATTTTGCACATAATGAAATAATTCTCTCCTTCTCCCGAATACTTAACTGCTTTCCTTTAGGCATACTTTTAAAGGTGTCTTCAAAAATAAAATTCTAGAAAAAGCTATTTTGACAACTGAGCTCTTTAAATGACGAATCTATGTGAAGAATATTTAAGGGAACCCCCCAAAAAAAAAATATGAGCATAGAACGGCATTTAGGGATATCCCTGCATAGTGATGGTAAAAATTCATAAATTTTCGAGGTGCGCCTTTTTTTGTGGCGCTGGGTGTATTTACTTTATTGGGTCGAAAATTATTCCTTCTCCCTGTTACATACAAAATTTCCATTTCTGGCCTAACCTCTGTATGGTTTAATCGTGTTCTGCAAAAAAAAAGGGTTGAACCCTATCTAAAGCAATCACAGACCAAACGGCTTAAAATTAACGCAAAGTGTTTCAGTTTTTAAGCCTATTAAACCACTAAAAGGCTTGCGGTATTCAAATGAAAAAGATCTCGAACAGTTTTAATTACTAAGCAATTGGATAGGAAACCCATTAAAAATTTAAAAAGCCAAGCGAGAAACCTGCTTTTTACCCTTTCCCTCCTCCAAAAAAAAAAAATAAAATAAAAACAACCTACTCAAGTGGTAAGTTGTCAGAGGGCGACTTTCATTTTGGGGTGCAACATAAAGATATAAATACAATCCAAACAGCTCTGTCAGTCACATTTGAAGCGCAACTAATGAGTGACCAAGCGTAAACAGAGCACGACACAAAAAAAAAATATGATAAGAAGAAACATTCAACTTAAGTCCATTGCCATGGACGAGCACCTTGCCTGCGGATAGAATGACAGGAATGGTTGAATGTCTCAAGTCAACCGGGTCCAGGACCAACACTTATTTTAATGAGAAATTCTAATTTCACCAATAATACAAAAGGCCCACAACGACAGTCCTCGACTGTGTCGACAGCCAAGAAAATGCGCAAAAAAGAAGATATTTTTGCTTTGCTTTTGCTGTTGTGATTGCTTTTTGCCACTCGTCCGTGACGAAAACAAAGGACCAAGTTGTTACCTTCCTACCCCGAAAATGAAAATAGAAAAAATAAGAATTGCCTGCATAAAAATTTCTTGAGTATTTGCTAGCCTGCAATTAAATGAGGGGACGGCGAACCCGGCTAAAAGTCTATAGAGAGACTGAGCTTAGCAATAATAATTACTGTTAGTTTTTTTTCTGGGGTGTGGGTTAGGTTAGGGGAAAAGTGTTGAGATGTGGTTGAAGTTGAACTCTGAAAGTACAGTAAAAAGATGATCCTATAAGAAACGAGAAAGTATGTAAAGCGATAGACCCAAGGAACATTTTGAAGAAATTACACAGTGGGCAAAAACTTTGTAAATCATAAATAAAACGAAGAAAACTGTCGACAGCAAGTCCGAAAAACGCTCAGTTTAGCTCAGCTACCATTAAAATCATTTAAATATTTCTTACTTAAACCCATTTTCAGACCTTTCGATACTGTTCGGCCCGAATT
This sequence comes from Lordiphosa magnipectinata, assembly GCA_037044535.1. Classification (NCBI taxonomy): domain Eukaryota; kingdom Metazoa; phylum Arthropoda; class Insecta; order Diptera; family Drosophilidae; genus Lordiphosa; species Lordiphosa magnipectinata. Next base: position 461,108 of record JBAMBO010002487.1, on the reverse strand, counting down.
TCCAGTCTATTTTTGTGCATATATTTGTATTCTGAATTTAAATATAGCAATATACTACCTACGGGAACTGGATCAGTGTTATTAAGAAATTGAACACTCTTTACTTTTTATAAAATGCATTCGAAAACAGAGTCTGTGACAGAGCTTAATAAAATTTTTGTGAGCACAAGCACAATCGTTGACAATAGTAAGGTGGTTTCATTTCATAAACCCGATTAATGTAACATTTTTTTCTCAATTTAAAAACATTTTGGTTTGACACCCAAGAAGGGGATCCACACACATAGACCACATCGTTCTAGCCGCCTCTTCGAAGAAAGCTGTCTGCGTTGCTGCGGCGAGGGCGGGACAGTTTTAGATAAGATGCTTCATGCATTCCTTCAAGTATGCATTTCTATTCGCTTTTCAGCTTTTTGTAGAGAAATTGCTGTGTGTTCTTCTAGTTCTGGGAATAGCTTGTCCTCGCTAGTGTTGGTGGACGCTGCATAAGATATTTGCGATATCTTACCTCATCTTAGATACCTGCGTCACTAATTTTTATTTTTTCCCGGGGATACCGATTCCGAAAAACATACAACTGATTTTTTTCCTTCATTTTCAAGAGCTTTCAAGGGCTTTCATGTATGCAAGTCGTAACCGAACCGCTTATTCCGGTTAATAAACCGAACTGCAAACCGAACTGAAGTGCTTTTGAAAATGCTAAACCGAACCTAAAACCGTCAGTTCACTGACGAGTTTAAATACAAAAATAGCTTATCTTCCGACAATGAATTTTAATCGATTCACTTAGAATGACTTGTCAACCTTTTTTTTCCAAACACACCGACCTTATAAGACTGCATTCCTCCCTTACAAGTTGAAAATTGATTTGCGTGTAAAGTAGAGCAGAGAAAACATCGATGTTCGCAACCATGGATGTATTCCATGTTTGACAAACATCGATGTCTTCGATGTTTTGGAAAAAACATCGATGTTTCTGATAGTAAAACTACATATAAGTTAAAAATTGGTCAAAATATTTAATAAAGTTGGTCAAAATATAAAATACGTGAAGCGCGGGAAAGCGCAGAAGCCCACTAAATTACATACACATGGGCTAATCATATATTTGTCCATATTTTCGATCCTCCAACTGGGCAAGTCCAACACCACCACAAGCTCTCCTATTTATTTCTGTTTAATTGCTAAATTATTATTTAAAATTATATTTTAAATTACAAATTTTAATAAGTTTCTTACAATTTCCTTTCTTCATAAGTATTCCCTAGTGCTTCTTCATATTCAACCAACTTAAGCCAGGGAAGTATTTAGCATTTGTAAGCAGCTCGGTGTTTTGATTAGTTTTGAACCTCTTGTGTTTTGGAAAGAGATTTATTAAAATTCACCCAACAATTTTGACAAGCAAATTTAATTTTGGAAATATAAACAACATTATTTTTGTGGATAGCCCATCTCAAAATTACTAAGTTCTACTTCATGACGGGCACTAGGGAAAATTTTGGAAAAAATACTAGTTACAGTGGGGTTTAAAGGGATTTTGAAGAAATCTGAGCACGCATAGAAGGTGTAGGATCATTAAATATACAATGTAAAAAGCTTAAAGTAGACATAGGCTTTTTAAGGGAACACCCAATAACAAAAGATCCATTAGCGAGACATGCATACGTATTCTTTGCCAGGAAAAAGCTGTTAATCTAAAAAGTAGAAGTATTATACAGATGGTTCAGTAACAAACCGTCACACCAGTGCGGTTTTTTTAGAAGATAACTCAGGGTTTATAGCAAGTTATACAAACAAAATTCTATCGACTTTTTTATCTGAACTTATTGGTTTAGAGCAGAGATGGGCATGCACACATATCGACACACTTTTCACACGCATACAAGCACAATTTGCGTGCGCCCCATTCGTGTTCTATAAATAGCTTTCAATGCTTATAGCGTACGTGTGATTTAGTGCAGTCGGCCGCGGCAGAGTCGTATGCACACGAGGCAGCGCGCGCTGCCTTGTGTGCATTGGAACGTCGCGACGTGCCCATCTCTGGTTTAGAGCAGTGGTGTCCGAAATGCCAAAAGCATATCCCATGGAATAGGAACTTATAATTCTGCCGGCGTTGCAGCCGACACACGTATAGAAGGATAGAATGCATGTGTTCTATAGATAGCACGCTCGTTGGCTTGCTCTCTTAAAATGCGCGTGTTCGGCTTTTTGTTTTACATCACGAGGCATTTGTTAGTGGCATTTGTTTGTTGTGATGTCTACTTCGTGTTTCGCTGCTAAGCACACACGCGCACTGTTTGATTGTGTGAGTTAGGACACCACTGCTTTAGAGAAAGCATTAGACCATGGCATTTCTAAGAGTTTTTCTCATGTTGCCATATTTACAGATAGCAAAAACGATGCAAATTTGTTAGGAAAGGAAGAATAATGTAACTACATAACTAAAATCATCAGAAGCCTTAAGGATGAAATCTGCAGCATTTATAGAAGTATTAAGGACGTCTGGGAACTGGAATATGCTGACTTTGTAGCACAAAAAGCCAGGGGACGATTTCGCTTTGACGTCTTAAAGGAAGTTGTTCCTTTGGGCTTGGCTTACAAAACATTTCTAAGAAGCAAGTCAAAAAAGTCACATCTATATACTCAAAATAACAAAAATTTCGTAATATCGTCATGTTTTCCCTCATTTTGCACTGTCTTTCAACTTTGTCTTGAAAACTGTAACGAATTTGACTAAGCAATGCAGGACAAAAACGTAGCTAAGACTTAAATAAACAAACGGTTGGAACATACCAACTTCATTCGATTGGTCCTTCATATAGTTACGGGCCCTTAAGCATGTAGAATTGTAATCAAAACTCGAAAAATGGCCATTTTTGGTAGCAATTGGCTGACACAGTCAAAAATTTCGATTGTTTTGTATTAAATCAATAAAATAGTAAAAAAAAACATAACTTCAAAATTGTAATTAAAAAATTCACTTTTTTTTTTTACTTGTTTACCGAAAATATTTGTTTTTTCCGAGTTTTGGGCCAATAACTATATGAAAGAGTAATTAAATAAAGTTGGGTCGTTCTAACGGTTTGTTTATTTAGGTCTAAGTTACAACTTTGTATTATATTACTTGTCCAAATTTGTAAAGGGTTTCAAGATGATGTTGAAAAACTGTAAAAAAGTGATAAAAACTTGGTTTTATTGAGAAACTTTTGTAATTTTAAGTATGAAGATGTAATTTTTTTGATTTGCAACAAAGAAATGCTTTGTAGGCCAAACCAAGAGCAAAAACTTTGCCAAAAATATAAAAGCAATATTCAAAATAGTTTACGAGATTTGAAATCGTAAATCCTTCTCTGAAGAGAAAAAGTTCAAAGTGCAATAAAAAGAAAACGGCAGCTAATCATACTCTTCAGAATTGTTTGATCTCGACGCTATCAACTTTTTTGAGTTCAAAAATGTGTCACAGTGTAATTACAAATTAACCAAGATGCATGTGAAAAACGATAACAGATGCGATATTTGTGATGAATTCGATGACGCTTCGCACATAATCTTTAATTGTGAAAAATATCGCTTGACAAGCAATTGGGGCATCTCAAAAAAAGTTCGACTTTATAGATGAAATCAACAGATTTCCAATTAAGAGAAAAAACAACAAACTATCAACAGTTGTCGTGGCGAAAAATCCCTCATTTTGGGGTAACTAAAAGACTCAATTAAAAAAAAACTTGAAAATTCGAAGTTTTCATTAGAAAGTAAATTATTTGGTAACAGAAACAGTAATGATCACATATCATAGGTGAACAACTGAACCGAAATAAAACATCTGTTTAATAAGCTCAAAATACCATGCTGTGAACCACTGAACTGAACCGGTTTGCTTGCCTAATAAAAATAAAGATTTCTCCTACCTAAACACAAAGATTACCACCAGCGACTAATTCTAATATAATTACTTAATAATTATAAAATTATTTTGTTACTGATTATAAAACACGATGAATTTCAAACAGATTTGACAACCCCAATCTTAAACAAATAAGTCAAATCTCATATCACAAATGCCAATACATATTAACACACACACACACACACATACAGAGCATAACCACTGGCCATAAATTTAACTAATATACAACAAAACTCACATGACAAGCCTTGTCCAACTCAGAACCCTCCTCCTTTCGGATATGTATGTTAGAATTTCTCCCTCTTACTCGTTAGGAATGTGCCGCAATAATCAAGCCAAGGCAATGGTATGGGGAGCAAGTCGAATTACAGTTACGGTTACAGTTAAGGTAACAGTAACGCATGGCAATGTCCATAAAATGACACTGAGTGTCAGTTTCAATTAAACATGTTGACAGGCCTCTGGGTAAGGACAGTCCAAATACAATTGGTGGTGGCTCAAGCAATTTCGATTTTAATACAAGAAATTCCTAGCATTTTGTCGCCAGTGCCATAAAGATGAGGGAGGAAGGGACTTGCCTACGACAACTTTATCAGCTCGAGTAAAGATTTCTCTCACTTTTATGCTGCAGTTTCTTACCAAAAATGAAATGCATTTTATATCGACTTTGATTTTTGACAGCCAATTGTAAGAAATAAACTATAAACTTTTTACACAATATTCTAAGTAATTTTATGTGTATTTGTTTTAATTTATTTACAGAGATTTGCATTTTAAATGCATATTTTCTGTACAATTTTATGCCTTTGGTCTGACACGTTGTCAAACATTGATAAAATCCATACCGACAACTGTCTGGGGGAATTTAGTTTAATTAAACTGCTCTGTAAATATCAAATATTCTATGTATTTTTGCATATTAATTTCCTGTAATTTTCCCCCTTTTTTTTTTGTTGATTTCCAGGGTGGTGGGTCCTTAAGAGGCCATCCACTTGATGTCATTTTAACGCCCGAGACTTCTTTTTGTGGTTGTCGTATTTGCCTAAAATATTAGCGTAATCCCTTTGACAAATCAATTGGCAAATGGACAGAAGGCTAAGAGGCTGTATTTTTTGTCAATGGTCACACCTTGAGGTGGAGTGTAAAACTTGACACTTGACTTGACGGTGTAGATCAAAGAATGCCTAGGGGAATGAGATTTCAATAAATATGCAAAAATAAAATAAATAAAAGAAATCCAAAAATTGTAAATCAATTTCCGCCAACCCACACCATGTTTCCCATGTGGTAAACCACATGTAAACCCTTTCTACCACCCACTCAAAATATTCAACCAATTTATTGTACATATTTCATTGCAACGAACATCAACCGAAAAAGAAAAAAGTTTCAACAGCAGCCGGTGCCTGGCAACACATGCTCTTGGCAGGTTCCGAAGTGGAATTTTTTTTGGGGAGTTGAAAGTATGCAAAAGTTAACCAGGTTAACTTACATTATTTGTTTATTTTTTTTTTTGTGAAAAGTAGAGTGGTAATGTAAAGTTAATAAAATTGGAAGAGCTGTAACAATGCATAATCAATGACATTTCAGAAAAACGAATCAGATTCACATTTCATTAACAATTATCGTTCAGCAGTAAGACTTTAGCAATCACAATAGATTCCGTTTCTCTACAAGGCCTTTGAGCAGGTACTTGCAAAACAGCTTCAAGAATTTGTTGCCACTAACTCACTCATTTAAAAGTCATAGAAGCTGTACAACAGCACTCCCAAACATTACTAAAGACATGCTTCTGGATTTTAGCAAAGCCGTTAATACTTTGTATCAAACTGAAACATTTTTACAATATCAAATCAAACTAATCAAAACCTACCTATAGAAGGTATGGAAATAACCTTTCGGAGTGGTTTGAGACAAGTTGTAGAGTTAAGCAAGGTTGCATCATTAGCCCATTGTTATTTTCCTTGTTCATTAATGATATCGGCTACCAGCTTAATGGTGGAGCACGTTTTAGAACTAGTGTCTTCAAAATACTGATGAAGGCGGATGACATGGTTCTTCTTACCGAATCACCATCGACGCTCCAGGAGATGATAGAAGAAGTACAAGAATATTGTCAGAAATGGGGACTGGTGATTAACACGGAAAAATCCAAAGTGATGGTAGTCCGGAATGGAAGAGGAAGGATGGCAAGCTGGACGCTCGGTAACATTCAACTGGAATCAAGTATTTAGTGCAAGTATTTAAGAGTGATATTAACCACAAATATGTCACATTGAAGTTAAACTTGTAGAGTCCAAAAGAGCCTTAAATAGCACGTGGAAAGCTCCCATGGGAAAGAAAAATGTGAGCGCTATTACAAAGTATAAAATGTTCTAAGCCATGCAGCGCAAGCTTGGGGATGGGAGGCGCATGAAGATGTGAATAAACTGCAAAGGTTTTTTGTAAAAAATATATTCTTTCTCGCGAATAATTAACTTGGAGACACGAATACCGGAATTGTTTGAATACACGATGCAGACCCACTTTAACTATGTTAATAAAATAATGACGTTTCCGGAGGGGAGGTACCCAAAAATAGTAGCAACTGCATTGAAAAAGTCGACTTCTCAATTTTTTCAAAAATGGGAGGAACTTGCTGTGGAACACAGAGTGGACCTAGCCGTTTCCAATTCCTCCACTTGGAAAGACGTTCAGTCGAAACTGCTGGCGCTTCTGACACGTAAAAGATTCTTGAATATGAGCGAGGAGACGATTCTTATTTCAAGGAACAATACGATACCTTAACCATATCTTATATTTTCAGAGCTAAAACTGACACACTGTATCTTAACTACAAGTCATATTTTCCAGGTAGACGCGAGGGTAATGAGCTGTGCAGTCTCTGTAATATGAATGCGAGAGAAGATGTTGCACACTTCATAGCCATCTGCCCAATCCTGAAGGAGCTTAGAGTCTATCTGCTGGGAAAGGCAATGCTCAATGAGTTGAAGGCATATATTCCTAATCAGCATCAACAGCCGAGTCGATATAGCCATGTCCGTCTGTCTGTCTGTCCGTCTGTCTGTCTGTCCGTCTGTCTGTCTGTCCGTCTGTCTGTCCGTCTGTATGAACGAAGAGATCTCAGAGATGGTAAGAGATAGAGGTTTGACATGTATGGTACATATATTTCTTATACTTGCCGGCAGATCAAGTTTGTTTTCAATTATTGCCACGCCCCCTCCAGCCTCCGCAATTTGAAAAAAACGTAATTTCTCCTACAGTTTTGATGAGAGATGTTTCGTGCCTTCTAGAGATATCTAGTAATCTAAATTATTTATCGATTTGCTGAAGGAATGATAAAGATCGGGTGAACGATACTCAAGTTATGAGCAAAAAACGGGCAGTTTACACCCAACACCCCCCCACCCATAACCACAACATTCCGTTCCGCACAACGCGGTGCGCTCTCTAAGTTTCTCTCTCTCTCTCACTAAGATTGCCTCTCTTAACTCGTGAGCAAATGCGAGGGTTCGGGTACAGAGTATGATATAGTCGGACTTGACCGACTTTATTTCTTGTTTTTTCCATGTCACGGAAATCTCTTCCAACCAAAAACCAATTCTCGGTGTCCCAGAAAGCTCTTTCAGTTGGTTTCAAATCTCGTGTTTTGTTAGGAGAATAAGCAAAATTCACCACCCAAACAATTTGGAAAAATCAAAATTAATTTTGGAAATGTAAAAAACCGTTTTTTTTACTGGATAGGTTGCATCAAATGAATTTCTATAACTGTTCGCAAAACCAACTGAATGTTTCCTTAGCAATAAATCCCTCTCTCCACTCAACCTCAGGTGGCGCCATCTATATAAAGTGGCGCCATCTGTGTACAAACAAGGGCTAAGGGTTGCCAAGTAATATTTCATAACTAGCGTGAAAATATTTTTAAATTTAGCATTTTGTTTTTGATTTTAGTCAAAGTTACAGCTGGCTAGCTCGAGGTCTCTGGTTGAGTAAAGAGGTCGCTGTTTCGATCGTTGTACTACCATACCCAATTGCTATTCCAAAATATTGTAATAAATATCTGTTGATTTGTGTTGGTTATAAAGATTTATACTCAACCAGAGACCTCGAGCTAGCCAGTTGTAACTTTATTTAGCATTTTATTTTTGGAGAATATGACTTAAATTTGAATTATAATTTTTTTTTGCGAGATTCAGCTCTATATTAGAGACCTTTATATTGGACACAAGTTTTGCCAACCAACCGAGGCCAAAATCTGTAGATTTCTCAAAATTTTTGTGTTTTGGAGAAAAGTTTGGCGAAAGTGAAAGTGTGAGCATGGCTCTTAAAATTTGTTTAACTTTTCCGCGAGGTGAGCCCAAATCGAATTCAGAATTGAAGAGTATCTGAGATTCCTTTCGACATCTAATTCTTTGGTTCCTGCGTAACGCGTCTAGACCCTCCCCTTCAGTTCAACTCAGTTTGGTTTTGTTGTATTTTAACTTTCAACTCTCAACCCACAACTCAAACAACATTGTTGCTCAATGCCAACTTTTCATATATTTTGGCTTAAACCGCCATGACCAAACCTACAAGTACATATGCATATGTTTACTTGTTGGTTCTTGTTTGGCTTATTTTGGCCCGATATGACCGGGCAACAATGTTGCGCTGCCAAACTGAGTGTGAAGTGTAGGCAAAAGTTTGAGTTTTAACTTTTGCTTGTTACATTTAAGTGGCGGCTTTGACTTTTGCCGTTTGGTTTGGCCAAAACAACAACAGTAAACTTTATGCAAAATTCTGTTATTGTTCTGTGGCTGCAACTTTTTCAAATGCAACTGACATTTTCCGAACCTTTTAGCAATAATATAGATAAAATACAATTTTTGTTTTAATTAATTCTAAATTACTTTGCCTTTTTTTTCTTTGTTGCTGCCAGAAACGTGCTGGTGAAGTCTGCTTAACGTCTTTACCAAACAAATTCCCTGGGATGCCGCCCTCAAGTCGTGCATTTAGTTTTTTTTTTCTATTTTATTTTGTTATTTGCTCTGGACTGTAATTAGCCTCCCGCTCGACTGGTCCTTGGACAAGACAGCTGCTGTTTGTCTGCTGTTGGCTAAAAATTGTTGTGCATAAAAAGTTTAAGTTGACATTTTCCTTACTAAGGGACTAGCAACAGTTTGTAATTTTCGTTGTCTCGAACCCTTTTACGAAATATATATATTTATATTTACTTTTTTTTGCTGCTGTTGTTCCTTATGCATTTTTTCTTTACTTGCAGACTTCTTAATTACATTAGCAAAACGTGAACGTGGCTGTTTTGCATTTAGATTTCGTTTGGAATTCTGGTTGACATTTAAGGAAAGTTGGATAATAAGAAGGTAAGTTTGGTCTTGAATCTTACAATTTTATGGTCAGTTAAATTTTTGATAAATTAATTTCTTGAAAAAAAAGCATAAAAATGTCCCATTAGAAAATTATGCGAACAAAATTATGTCCACTTGCAGCAATTTGAAGTCCGTCCAATTAAAAATATCAGCCTAAAAACATGCTTCAAACATTTTACGATCTTTTCTCTTGGCGTTTTTATTGACATGGCATTGCATTTGGTTTAACCTCCCCCAACTTTTCTCAAACTTAACCCTTTTTAAGGTTAACACCCTGCCACCCAACCGCCATAACTTAATTATCCATATGAATCCTTACCCGCTTTTATTGCTTCCTCTTGTAACCCTGCTGCAGGCTTCTGGCTTTTAATTATGATGAGTAAGTAGTCCAGTGCTTACTTTTGGGTTCCTTCTGCAGCTGTCATATTTTTATTTATCTAAATTTACAGATCTTTTTGCTCATTAAAATGATATAAAATATCCAAGTCCAGACATTTTCATTTACACAAAAATTTTATATCCAGCCAGCTGTACATCATTCATAAGTTTATTATTGTATGGCACATAAATTCATGGCATTTGCCTCGTTAATTTTATAGGCCTTGGGGGCAAGGAAAGGTTTTCGTTGTGTTAGAAATTGCCATTAAGTCAAATGTGTATTATTCTGATGAATTTCGATACTGAGACAAAACGCGCAGAAATATATTCTATACCAAAATAAACAATGTAATGCTATTGAGAGTTTAGAGCAGGGGTGCCCGAGCCCATTCCGGAAACTACGCACTTGTTGTTTTGCACAAATCAATAGCTCGCGCGTATACGGTCCATGCGCGCCATAAGCCTACATAAAGCAACAACAAGTTCATATGCATGCTCTCCTCTCTTTCCGAGTTAAGATTTTGTGGTTGGAGCGTGCAGAACTGTAACAACAATGTCATATGTGTCTCTCTTCTCTCTCTCTCTCCTATGTCTAAAACAACAATATTGCTTACGCGTAGTCGGCGCTCGCCTCGCGTGTTTTGCTTGAGACTGCAACGACCACACACACACTCTCTTCCTATTTCTCGTGACTGTTCTTGCTTGAGATGATTTTCTGCATTTGTATTTGTTTTCACGCGGCGGTTAGCTCATTCTGGGTACCCCTGGTTTAGAGTCTAATGCAGGGTTCCCCAAGAAGAGAGGACAAAAAATGTGTAAATGGTTTTTAGAAGTGTTGCTCGGCCATATACTGAGGCCAAAGGGAATGTCTCGTAATGCGGACTGCGCCTTACTTTCAGACATGCAGTGAGGAATGACTTCGACAGGCAATCAGCTCTTGTGCATGTGAATTAACGAATGCGTTCGTCCTCCAGAGGCTATGGCTGGGGAACTCTGGTCTAATATAACATTTACACTACAGTGAATTTGCTATCAATATCGATAGCGACGCAATAAATCACTCTCTGTGTACGTTTTGAAATATGTTCATCTTGCTCTAACCACCGTGATTTTCTACCTGCACTATAAAATATCTAAACTTATGTATATAAGGGAACTATCGCTTAAACCACTAACATTGAGAGGCAGCGCAAATTTTGTGTCTCATTGCTTCATGGCTAAGAGTCAAGGAAATAGCCGAGTCTTGAATTGGTTTTTGCCGTAAGCGATGAATTTTATAAAAGCAAACTGAAAATGAATACAAGGGACTTATTTGTATTATTATCTGTGATAGAGCAAAATGACGCTATTATTATGTAATTTAAGGTTTTGGCAGAGATGTCTTCGTTTTATTGCTGGTTTGTTTACAATATTTGGACAAAAGAAGACAAAGATGTTAACAAAGTAATTTAATCTTTTCACCATCTGTTTATCGTTCTACTAAGATAGACTGTAGTTTGAATAGCCTTTAAGATGTTTCAAACCTTGCTCAGATTCTATTCGTTTCACCAAAAATGAATTCACATCTATATCAAATCAACAATTCAACTGCGATGTTCCATTTCCAATCGTTCCTGAATCGACGTTATCTTAACGCACGCCGATTGAACTATGTATACATTCATATGTACACATCAAAAAAGTCTGACTTTTCTGAGAAGATTAATTAATTGAATCCATTCACGGATTCTAAATTGGAAAATCGATCAAATATGATCGATTTACCTTTTTATGTGCTTCAATTCAAATTAAAGAAATTTAATTGTTCGCTTTCGCAATTAAATTTCGCTCGAGCTCATTCAATTATTGGCAGAGTGTTTGCTCAGCAATGCAAAAGTAGTCTTTGCACTACGGCTATGAAAGATTGGTATGAAATTTTATCATTATGCGGCCCAACTGTAACTGAAATAACCTGTGAAAATGAGAAATATCTAATTGATATGTAAAGCCTGGCGGAACTTCATTGCCCACATATTGAAGTGCTAAGGCCTGAGATGGGAAAGATTAAATCAATTACGTTTGATAAACCGGAACGGGATAATTGCGCAACTGTACTAACAGACTTCATAGGCATGTTACAATCACTGCCGAATTTATGCAAATTGAGTTTAATGAATCTAAAACCTGATGAGGGTAAGTTTAAAATAGAAATCCCTAAAAATTGTTGTTTAATTTCTGCTTTTTTCAGTAATTCATCTGACAAATTTGGTTCAATTGCACGTGCTACATATGCTATTTTTCGGAGGAGAATTAATTAATTTTGATATCCTATCGACTCTGACTAATCTTTGTACCAGGAAAAATGAGCAAAACATGGTTCGTGCCACGTTCGGAGCAAAACTGCCTTTCTTCCCAAACTGAACATTTTTAATCTAGAATCTGTAAGAATTATGTATGCATTTCCCAAAGCAGACGAGCAAGAATACGCGAATACATTGGAGAAACTGCATTTTTACTAACAAACTCTCACAGAGGATGAAGTTCAAAAAATTACACAGTTTCGAGCACTAAAAAAGCTCAGATGTGATATGGAAATAGCCCAATTGATACATTTGGAATGGCTTATAATCTAACTTAATCAACCGCTTACGGTTCTGCTTGAGGTGTTGCGTGGTTGTATTAAACTACGCAACCTTTATGTTATAGGACCAGTATTTAGGACTTCAGATTACAGAAGATTTGTTACCTCTGCACTAGAGCTATTAAAAATGAATGGTGTTCAGGCAGATGACCCACTCATTTTGTCTTTCAAAGACAAGTATAGACATGATCGGAAAAAAACAGATCAAATGTTCCATTTATTTATTTTAGCTACATCCAAGTTGCCAACTAATTATATTGGATGACTTTTGGATACAACGTGCCTTCAAAAATCTAGCGTAAAATGTTAATCCTTAATAATATTTAAGTGAAAAGAATATTTTAATCAATTAGTCTAGGACTCATTTTCGTACATATCTCGGTTAACAGCTCATATTAAAAACACTTTGAAAGAATCAATAATTTTCCTTATGTTACCAGAGTGCGAACACATTATTCATTTTTATGTAAACAACCGAAATAAAATCTGTGTTTTTAAATTTTCGAGGGCCTAAAGATAAGCTTTAATCAGGGGTCGGCACAAAACACAATCACATTTTGGCCACTGATACGAATTTCCTTATGCTCGGCAGCATTGTAGACGAAGCAGCGCAGAGACGAGCTTATAGAGTCTGTCTGTTGACGTTGCTGCCGTTAGGCATCTTTGTATACACAGTAGATAGCGATGCACTGGACTCTGGCTTAAGCCGAAACACTCATTTCAAGAACTAAAATAAATGTTAGTAGCAAGTTCAAAACAAAAAAATTAATTAATTTGGAAGAATCTATGAGCTCAAATACTTGACAGAAGTACAGTTTCAGCCTTTGCAAGTGTCAACATTAAATTGTCTTAAAATGTATGCATATTTACTGATTTGTTTCAATAACCCTTCACATTTAAGTTGGCGTATTAACTGCACCCATCTAAGATCCATTTGCGGTTTTCATTTTGCGCATTTGTCATTGTTTTTGTTCAGAACGGCGAAATTTATATCAAACAAATGGAAGCTACGACATTTTGTGGTTGAATTTGAGGTGACATATAGGCACAAATGATGGCTGGGTTGGGGCAGGGCCAGCCCTTTGAAGTAATCGCCAGTGACGCTGGCCTTAGGCCTAAGCCTCATTTGTGGTTAAATTGTGTGCTTGGGCGACAGCTGAAAGTCGATTATGTCAATATTGTTTGGCCATGGTTAATGGCTAATGGTTGTTTGCGATAAGGACACCGTTTCATATGCTAATTAGCACTTCAAGGCTTTGACTTTAAGAGAAGGAAGCGCCCATATGGCAAACTTTCTTCTTCTTGGAAATCGAATCACTGTGGCCATAAACTTAGCTGTAAAAACACATCAAAATCATAGAATACATTTAGGAATCGAATTACATACACAAGTGGGGCAAAGTGGTAAAATGGCAAAGGGGTTGGCTGGAAAAATAAAAGGAGTAGCTGCATTTGCGCATTAAAAACGCATAAAAATTGGCAAAAGAGAGAAAGAAATAAACAACAAGCAGCGGCACATAAAGTGGCCATGAAAATAAAAAGCATGTAAAAGGATGCGTCGGGGATGGGGTGTGTTGGGTGGGAAAGCAATTGAAGCAATCAATTAAAATTGATGAAGGAAATTGAATCACGTGTTACAATTTTCCTGAATTGGCATCGTGTTACATTGCTGCTAAGGAAGCTGGAGGAGGGCAGATCTTAAGAGTGATTGAAGCCATATAAATGTTGTCATAAAAATCGAATCCAATAAAGCTAAAAATAAAAAGATAAAACTAAAAAAGAAATTTTGAGGAAAGCAGCTTACTCGAGTTCTTGGTCTGTATTGATTTGTTATTGGCTTGTACCAAAGATGCAACCAGATTCTGAATCTAGCCAAACCAAACTAAAACTTTTAATCTTGCACGTAAAGGGTCTTTTAAGTGGGCTTTTCTGATGGCTCAAAACTGGAAATTGTTTGTAGACCTTAGCCCACTCTTCACATTAATTGAACAAGCAGGGACACTGTGTCCCTTCAACTAAAGTATTCTTATAGAACTGTATTAGAAAGGGTTACCAGAAGGCTTGATATTAACCACAATGAGTATTTTCTCAGTAGATGAGGATTTCAGAATCTCCTCTGTCACTGTCCAGCGTTCAGTAGGAGACGCAGTTCTGTACGTGTTTAAAGTTAAAACTTTAAACCATTTCAAAAACACAAAAGACATTCGGAAATCTAGCAAAATTTGTTGATATTTTTATAAAGACGATTAAAGTAAGCAATAAAAACGCAACCCATAATTAGCTTTGTTTTATAGATCTTTGATTCCTCTTTCAAAATGACGAAAATTATCTCCGCGATTTTTTGGCTTACCAAAGTGTTTAGAAGCAGAGCCTTCTATCGAAAAACGAAAATGGCGCTATGCAAGTCGTATGACCAAGTATGGAACTTTAAAAGTTGGCAATGGAATCCGCATTCGAATGAATCGCGAACTGTATGAGCTCTATGGGAACACCAGTCTAGTCAACGCATAAAACAACAGCGGCTAAGCTGGATAGGACATGTTATCCGTATGGATGAAGAAGCTCCAGTAAAAAAGTTGTATAAAATAAAGCCGGATGACTTTGGAGGAAGATGCAAGGAGGGCAGGCAAACTACTAAGATGGGAGGATCAGGTGCGGGAAGAAATTGCCAACCTTGCTGTAAACAACTGGTGCCAGCTAGCATGAAGCAGAAGCGACTGGAGGGCATTTATAGCAGCGGTCGAGACCGTCAAGCGGTTGTGATACAAATATCGGGCCAAAAAAGGTGAAGAAGAAAGTGTTCAGAATATAAAATACTATTGATATCATTGGAGCCATCGATGACAATAATAGTGAGACGACTAAGAGTCGATATTAGTAAAATCATTTTACATCCCATACATAGCACTATCTGTCACATAAACTTACAAATAACAGTAAAACTGATGTTTATCTGACACATAGTTATATACACTAAGAAAAAAAAGCAATATAAAATCAATATTATAGCCTCGAAACCAAGAAAAACGATGTCAGATGTTGACAGACACGAGATAATCTCAATCTAAGATTAAATTCTTAATTTAAATCTAAATCCAACAATCTTGGATTAAGATCGTTTATATTCAACTTAAAGATGAAACAATCAAGAAATGCAAAGGGTATTATAATTATGCCCAGATGTTTGCAACGCATAGAAATAATCATTTCCGACCCTATAAACTATTATATTCTTGATCAGGGCGACGAGCTGAGTCGATTCAGATTTGTCCGTCCGTCTGTCAGTCTGTCCGTCTGTTTCTACGCAAACTAGTCTCTCAGTTTTAAAGCTATTGAGCTGAAATTTTGCACAGAATCTTCTTTTTACTGCACGCTGCTAATATGTCGGAACCGACCGGATCGGATGACTATATCTTATAACTGCCATAGAAACCATCGTTCAAAAAATGGGCCTTAGTGAGAAAAAATTTTTTTTTCAATGTTAGCGTCCTGATTATATGCTTTCAAACTGATTTATAAATTTTGGTCAAGATCGGATGACTATATTTTATAGCTGCCATAGGAACCATCGGTCGGAAAATGGGTCTTACTGAGAAATTTTTTTTGGTTTCAATGTTAGCGTCCTCAAACTCGTCCGTTATTAATATTATATGCTTTCAAACAGATTTGCAAACTTTGGTCAAAATCGGATGACTATATTTTATAGCTGCCATAGGACCGATCGGTCGGAAAATGTGTCTTCGTGAAATTTTTTTTTTTTTCAAGTAAATCTTTCTTAAGGTAGGGGATAATTAATATTAATCGCTTTCAAACTAATTTGAAAAATTTGGTCGAAATCGGATGACTATGTCTTAAGGCTGCCATAGGACTGATCGGTCGGAAAATGAGTCTTAGTGAGAAAAACTTTTTTGTTTTCAGTTTTATCGTTCTTAAACTCGGCGATTGTTAATTTGATATGTTTTCAAAAAGTTTTCAAAAAAATCAGATGTTCATCTGTCGGAAAATGGGTTTTAGGTACAAAAGTTTTTGATTTTAACTCTGCTATTTCAAAGACAGCATTTGCAAGGGTATAAAAACTTCGGCACAGACAAAGTTAGCTTGGCCTTCTCGTTTATTTATATAGTAGTAGTAGTAGTAGTAGTAGATATTTATTAATATAAATTTTGGCTTGATTTTTAACCGTCAGCCATAGCATTTGAGTCTTTGTACATTGTTAACGATATAAACAAACAAATATTTAAAACAAAGAAACATAGTTTTCGATTTAAGCATTGACCAAGACAAAAAAAAAAATAGGTAGAAAAGATATCTACTTTAATTTACAGAAAAAGTTACAAATATTCATTTATAATAGCGGTTCTATATTTTAGTGCCTGTTGTAGAAAGGAGGATAATGTTGTCCAGTTCTTGCCATTTAGCCAATTTATGACATCTGCTTTTGAAAGGCAGATGCAACACGTCTTCAGTTGCGTGCAAATTACAGAGGCTACAATCTGTGTTAACAGAGCTCCAGTGCGGCCTATAGTTGAGACTAAGCATCTCACAGCGTGCCCGACATATAAGTGAGATTGCTTGAGTGTCATAACGGTCATGTAAATAGTTGATCGATTCCAGATTCAGTTCTAGTTTTTTGTAAGTGTTTCGGACCACTCTTTGCTTGACTTAGAAAAGAGTCTCTTTCTCTGCTAACAGCATTCTCCAACAGCAATTGGTGAGATCTTTCCCATGATCCGACGCTTTGAAGGTCTATGGATACCTCATGATCCTGAAATGAGGACAGCCAATTGTCAAAAATTTGTGTTTTTTCCGACAGTATCATAGCAGTGACTGTTTTGGCTAGTCTACAATTCGGCGTGAATGTGAAGTGGTTTTGCAGACCGTACAAGAATAATGAAAGCAGGCCGGTTTCTAAGTGGAGCGCATAGTTTGGAGTAGAGCAGGGTAGTTTAAATATATGTTTAATAAACAGCTTTTGCAGTCGCTCCACCTCCCTATATCGGCAGTATCCCCAGATTTGAGATGCATAGCACATTACTGATCAAACAGTGGCTTCAAACATTCTGAATTTAGTGCTCGGCAAAATATGTCGTTTTCCGAAAAAGTTTTTTGCTATTAATTGCTTTCTTAGAGTCTTGCAGTTTTTCTTGTAAGTGCGGTTTGAAGCTTAAATTCACTGGCAATAGTCACGCCAAGATATTTAAAAGTTTTTACCGTTTCCAACTCAACGCCATTTAAAAACCATCTGTCTACCCTTGCACTACGGCCTCTTCTGTCTTTCACAATCAGAACTTTCGTCTTATCCACGTTTATCTGTAAACTCCATTGTATGAAATTTATTTATATATTTACACCAATTTTATTCTTTCTGAAAAACTTATAAAAATGATAATTTTAAGTCCGCCCCTACTGTAAATTGAACTCAGTACCCTCTCAGGCATGTCATCTTAGCACGCTGCGCCATTGGTCGTCATTTTTAAGGCGCCACCAGTTTTATACTGCATTTACACGGTTGTTTGTAGGGAACACGTGTAGGGGGACAGTCGAAGCAGTCCATGGCCTCGGCTGGCAATGAAGTTTTTCGATAGTTTCTCTTTGCCAGGGTTGAGTTGTTAGTCGATCGATAACACGAATACGAGCGGAGGTTTACTGATGCTTCAAAACAAAATCGAAAAGAGCTTCATGAAGCAAACTTCACCGTGTTAAAACGGAATAAGATCTCATTTGGAAGTCTGAGATTTTAAATCTCAAAAATCTCAACGGTGCAAATGGCCGTGGGTCGAGTCCCAGTAGGGGCGGGCCGAAAATTATTATGTTTTTTCTTACGAAATAAATCTTTATGTATCATAAGATTTGTAAACTGAAGCTTGACATAAAACTGTAGGAGGTTTCATAAGTTGCGAGAAGATTAATCTTGCTTTTGAGATTTCTATGCTCATTTCAAGTGTTTTCAATGTTGTTTTTATAATATTGCAAGATTCTTAAAAAAGAAATTTTCAATCTAGATTTTAGACTGATTTTGTTCTCAGTGTAATCAGTGTAAATGAAATCGTCCCTAAATCAAACATTTCAACAAATCAAACACACTTTAAGCAATAGCGTTAATTGTCTTATCAGTACCATCGAATGAAGTCTCATTTGATGAGCCTTTAAACTTGTTATGTTTGATCATTTGTACAGAAATTCTAAATATTATTTTAAATATTAATCACATAAATTGCATTTCCATTAAATTTGGGTAAAACTCAGTCCGAACGAAGGTTCGAAGGATATCTGGTAAAAAAAATAGACCCTTGCTATTGACTTTCTGGATTGAGCAGAGAGAATCAAAGACGCGATGTCTTTTATCATGAAACTTCTTTAAGCTACATTCCAAAAATCTTAAATGGCCATTCATAGCTTAAAGCGTATGCTCATCTAACTTCAATCAAAAAACTTGCATGCTTCATCAGTCCAGTCGTCACTGTGCTCCCTCCTCCCGTTCAAATTCGTGAGTTCAACACTCGTCTATCTATCCTATGCTATCGTTACACCCCAATGCTATCGGTTGGCAAGAGCAAAACTTTTATGCGCTTGTTAACAAAAGCGTGAAATTCAATGCCAACGACGACGAACAAAAATTTACGACACTGCAAATTAAACTTGATTTTTATTTAAATAAATTGCATTTTATGCGCTGCTTCTTGGCTAGCAACAAAAAAAAAAGGATACGAGTTGTTTGCTGGTGCCGTAATAATAAGCAGGCAACGGCCATAATTTGCACCGGAATATGACGGGAGGATATGTGGCCAGGAATGATGGCGACGCCGACGGGTTGGCTGCTTTATGTATTTTTATTTATTACACGCCAGGAAATGTTTGTTGATTTTCCGCAGCTCGCGCAGAGAGCACAATAAAAAAAAGCAAATTATTTTCTAGACGAACGCGCGTCGCTCGAAATGCAACAACAACAACAACAAAAAATCAGAAAAATGTTCCAAATTGTACAGAAGTATTTTATTTTATTTTTATTTATTCTTTTTTTATATGACGGCGTCGCCCGGCCGTCATTAAAAACGGAAATGTAATGCGTAATTTGTGCGCCGCCAAGTATGCAATACAAACCAGTTTGAATGGAGCCAAGTGAAACGAATTGATAAGGGCTTAACAAAAGGTTCAATGGGAAGACGAGTGAGGATGAGATGCGAATTTTATATTGCAAAATTTTTACGAGAATGTGAGTAGCAGAAGCTTAAAGACAGGAGAGCTCAAAAGTTTCTTATGGCAGTGAGAATACGTGCAAACTTCAAACGAAATCCTAGGTCAAAAATTGAAAATATTGTTAAACCTGTGTTGAGAGCTGTGTGCACAGCTTATATCTTCCTTCTTTACCAAAACAATTGTGCTTTCAACTTATTTTTAAAACTTTATTTCTGCAGCATCTTAGTCTTTTCATTAAATAAAATTAGTTAATTAATCTATTATTAATAATCCATAGCTTTGACTCGACAATAATAGGGCTTACTGGTATGCAGGGTAATAACAAATATAAGTCTGGCCTTCTCTTGCCTCTCACCCATCGGTTCAAACATAAAGTTTCGTAGTAGATGAGCCAAAACCAGTTTCATCATAACCATGGCATAACGTTGACCCACACAGCTGCGTGCACCCGTCATAAAGGGTATAAATGTAGAAGCTTCTATTTTAGGTTGAGCATCACGTGACCAGCGTTCAGGTTTGAATACTTCAGGTTCAGGAAAGAAATCCTTACAACGACCCATGTACATGGGAGAAATTATCACATCGCTACCCTTGGGTATCAGAAAGTCATCTAGTTGAAAAGCAAAAATTAAGCTTAAAATCTTTTTATAATGCTGCATACCAACTCCACTTACTGATTTGACAATTGGCGGTGGCCTTTCTAGCAGTTATCGGTCCCGACGGATACATACGCAATGTCTCCTTGAGGCACATATCCAAAAACTCCAATTGACGCACTTGTTCTATGGTTATGTCTGCATTTGCATCTTTACCACAAATTTGCCAAATCTCTTCACGACATAACTTCTGATATTCCATGTGCATGGTCATGTTATACATAAAAAATTTCAGAGTCGTAGCGGTAAGTTCGTAGCCACCAAAGATAATAGTATCCACCTCTTCGCGTATATCTTTGACCTTCAAGGGTTGTCCGTCTGGTGCGGTGGCTTGCAATAATGTATCAAGAAAACTAAGCGTTTGTCGTTGACCTGTCTCAGCATTCTTTATGCTATTACAATTACGATTAACTGCATCCGAGTTGATTTGATCGAGACGTTCTTGAATAATGCGCTCGGTGAAACCATGAAGAATTTTTAATAGTTCCTGTTCACGTTTAAATAGGGCAGTAAAACGATAGATGAAGGAATTGCGATAAAAGATGTTCTTCAAACGATTATCAACGATGTACATGATGCTGAAATGACAAAAATAGTCTATAATAAGCCAAACTTGTTAATGCATGAATGAAAAAGGAATCATATGTTGAGCTTAGTTGATTCTACGGGTAACTTAATCAACCAAAAAAACGCTAAACACTTGAAAAAATATGAAATGTAGATTTCTCATTGCTAAATATCTACAATGTGTTACATAAACTAACCATTTACTGTGGATTTCATAAGTTTAATTGAGGGAAAGGTCTATCTAGAACAGCGGTCGGCACCAAAGTCCAACGAAAGAGCGTTACAAAAAAAATCAAGTGTCTTCCTTCCTTCCGCAGAGTCGTGGTGCTTGTATTTTGTTGCAGTTTGCGCTTAGTTGTGTTTTGAGAGTAGCAAAGTGCTCTGATCTCGAAGATAAAGAATTGGCCCTAAGAACCCGGCGTTGTTCGTGTTCCTAAAATTTATTCAAAATTTAAAATAATTTCGATACCATTATCAAAGAGCTAATAAGTTTTAAAGCACCTCTGATTTAGTTTAAACTGGCTTGGAATAGTTGTCTCCTTTTAAACTGGTAAGAAACCGATCTTAAAACATGACAAAACGTACTCGTTTCTCGTTCTGTTTAAGTTATAGCTCGGAAACACCCTTGAAATGGTTTGGAACACGAACATTTTAAACAGAAAAAATATCAATCTTTAGATTACAAAAGTTGCAGATTTTAAGCTCATAGATTACTTAATTGCTTAGTTAAGGTTCAAAACCATTTTCCAGCTGGTTCGAAATCCTTTTTAAACCGGATTATGTCTTACTAATGCTACTTTTTTCTTACTTTCAAATCGAGTTTCAGGTTTCAGTCTAACTCAGTTTGTAAGATATTGCTTACATTTACTGTTAATCCTGAAAAATGTACGGAAAATGTTTGAAAACGGGAAAAGTGGCTTGCTTCTTCTTGCAAAACATAAGCTTCAAATTTCAATCACTTTATTATATATGGCTCAAAACCACTATTAAATCGGTTCCAACTTGTGCGAAACCCGATCAGAATCGGGAAAATGTCTAATTTCATATTGCTAACGTGCAGATCCGACTTAAAGCCGATACGAACCTGTTTTTGAACCAGTAAGATATCCACACAACAAATTATCAGTTCATAACTCAAATACGTTATTAGATGTAAGTTCTATTCACTCTTCAACCGGTTTAAGACCGCTTTTAAAACAGTTGACTAACTTGAAACACAGCTGTGAACTGTTTGACATTCAATGTGTATGTTTCTCAAGCGGCAGCGAATCTTGTTCCTAGCAGAAGAGCAGTCCACCACCCGCCCAATCGATTAAGGGCCACACACTCTAACGTTTATAAAGCATAAATCCACGGTTTATTCACAAGGGAAGGTTAATCAAGCTAAAAATCTAAGGGTAAACGAAACTTAGGATTCCAGTTCAATACAAAAAAACAAAGTATAAGAGCACTCCGCATCCAAATGGATTTGCAAAAAAAGGAAACATGAGAAAACGACCCTTAGAATTGCCTTTGCAAAGTCATGCTCCTGCCCGTCTTGATAAGTAAGCGAATCGTTATGCTGAATACGCCCATTATCTACATCAGCGTGCACAAGCAGACGGCGCAACAAGTGCAATTAGTTCGCTGCGAATTGATTTAAAACCACAAAATCCAATCGTACCGGCGCCAGCAAGCACAAGCAGGCGGTGCAACAAGCGCAGAGTGTGCGACCTAGACTCGCTGATAAGGGTTGTTTTCATGTTGTTGTTCACTACTTCAAACCTAGAAAGGTCTCATTGCATGCTTGCAAAAACACATTCCGAATACATTCCACTTATGTTGGAACCAAATAATATTATTAATTACTTCCTACTCTACTCACTCTCTGACCGCTTCCAAATAATCGGATTTCTTGCCCGACTGTGCATTAACTGACACACCCAGTGCCGTCTCACAAATGGTATCCAGCGTGTAGCAGCTAATTAATTCCAAAAAGTCCACAGGCTGTCCACTATTTGCTAGTTCCTTCACTCTGGGCAATAGAATGCGTGCCTGACGCTCAAAAACGCTAACAAATTGTTTGATCATGGCATAATTAAATGCCGGCATTAACATTTTCCGACGATGTGTCCATTTCTCCGAGCCACTGGTGAAGAGACCCTCACATAACCAGTTCTCAAACATGCGATAATCGGCGGTTTTCTCCAACAATTGTTGGGCACTGCACAATGCCTGTATATCCTTGGGATTACAATCGAGCAAATAGAGTCGTGTGCCTAACCATAGTTTGCAGCGATGATCCTTGATGAAGACATTGACCAGCTCGGCAGCACGTTTAAAGGGTCGGGGTCCCACCAGTTTGGCCAAAATATGCAAATGTCCTATAATAGGGTAGGATAATGGTTCCGGCCAGTTGTATGTTAATCGGTTGATCCTGGTCTGATAGTCATGCACGTGTAAAAGATACAGCCCGAGGGCTAGCAACAACAGGCCCAGTAAAATTATCAAGATGTACATTGCGACTGAAGTTCTTAACTGTCACTACTTCAATCCGACGGCAGCATCAGAGTTTTAAGCGAAATGAACAAAGAGTCTGGGTTAGACCAGAGGTCAACACTAGTCACAATTCCGGCCATAAAAAGCACCGAATACTGAATATTGTGCAAGGCGTTGCAACCGATTAAGACCAAGTGCAGGTCGAATGCAATATTAACACCGAGAAGCGTATTTAATGTAGTATATTCAAATCGCTGCGAAATTGAAGTGACTCTTTTTTGCTCGCCCGCAAGCGTTTAAGTACGTTGAAGCTGCTGCCAAGCGGCGGTGATGGGGCATTTGTTATTTTTTTTTTTTCTTTCTTGTTGGTACGAAATGAGCGAATGTGTAAACAAACTTATAAGGAATCAGATTGTTATGAATTGAGAGATTTAAGATCAAACCGAATGTGAAATGCTCTGGAAGAGAGCAAAAGAAAGATGAGGAGTGAGAAAGGATCAGAAAATATGTTAATTTATCGAAGAATATATTGATTTTTTGGGGAGGTTTTTGTTTTAGTAGGAAAAATCGAGTATATGTGTGCAAAAAGCACACATATACACTCCCGCTCAACTGAATAGCTTCAACACATCCCAAAATATACAATGGCTATATCCCTTCTATCAACTTGTCGATAGAATCAGTAGAAAAATAAAACCGATTCGATTAAAACCGAAATCGAATCGCAACCGATACCGAAAATCGTTTCGGGTTAATGCCTGAAACATGAAAGTTTCCAGTTTCTAACACTATTAAATTTGTATTATTTTTGGTTTTTTATTACATACCTAAAAACTCAACATTTTTTTGGCTCAACTGAATAGGTTCAAGACCAATTACTTAAGTTTGTGACCTGCAGCGACTGCGTAACGATGTTAAATTTGTTCCTTCTTTTAATTTAAAGGAAAGCAATTGAACGACTTTGAGAAAGGCTAAATAGACGGATATGTTGAATCTGGCCTAAAGCAGTGTGAAATCGCAAAAAGATTGGACGAAGCTAAAACGTTGTTGGTAATTTTATTCGAATAGAATCAAATTATGAAACTAAAATGAAAGAAGTTCAGAACGCGACCAAATCAGCATCCAGAAGACTTATTTTCAGAACAGCTTCAAATTCTCATCGCTCTGCTGTCAAAATCAGAGAAGAATGTGGTTTTAAGAACGATTTGTGTAAAGACAATTTTTCTATTCTGCGACCCTAATTGAGACCATTGAAAAAACTTGTTCAACAATTTCGCTTGAAGTTATTGATAAATATTACACAGTGCGACAAAATTCCACTTTTGGTAAGGCCTGGGAAAGGGACCAATAAATTTTGAAACACCCATACCCAGTTTTTCTTGATCACGTCAAGTTCGCGATTTATAAGACACATTTATACCAGGAACACAAAGCAACAACATTTGTTGCTGGTTAAAAAAACATGAGAGCTAACATTTTGGAAAATTCAAAAAAGATGAAGGAAGTCACCACAATTGTTATACCAAATTCCCATCTCCAATGGAAAATCGGTTAGTGCTCCGCCAATAAAGGTCTAACTTAGAAAATGGATTTAATGGAAAACAACACGCAAGAATTTTTTAAGATTTTAAATATATTGAGATACTGACCAATAAAATGTGTCCTTAAGAGATGATAACATGCATCGAAAAACCGCGATAGTGGATACCACATTTGACAGCACCCATAATTGAGTCCACATAGGCCATAAACTAGAGAACAAAATATACCGTTGTTCTCTATTTATTGGTATTCACCAGCTTACTTCAAACATCAAAAACCATACATCAAGCATCCTTAAAAAAAAGTTGATTGGCTTATGCTGAACGGCTTTGATGGAATTTTTAGTAAAAAATATAATGCGCGAAAGTTGTCGTTTTTATTTTAAATGACAGCTTGAAATATTCTGATTTTTTCATCCATCACAATTTCAAAAACCAGCAATCATGATTGCACATCACATTCGTGCTGGTGAACACGGCAATTGATATCGAAAAGTTGATAGAAGAGATATAACAATTTTACTTTTTGGGATGTATTGAACCTAATCAGTTGAGCGGAAGTGTATGAATACAATGCCTGTTGAGGCATCCAATAACAAATTGAACAAAAATCACAAAGTGTTCTACAACAAAATCGATACACTTTTGCATTCCAGCGGTTCTTCAAGGGGTGTAATGTCAGCGGATGTGTAATCTGTTGTAACGATGGTTTTCTAGTACTTGTACCGTTCTACGTTTCTCGGCGATCATGTATTTTGAAGTGCTTCATTCGCAAACAAATGCTGGATTTGAATTTTCTGTAAAGATCTTTATTATATCGGGCTTATATGTACATGTAGGTATAAGATTCGTATCCTCTTACGGCGGCTCTATTTTTTTTTCAACATTTCTTTGCACTTATCGCACAATCTTTTGGGTGATTGTCAAACTATGCGGTTGCATCTGAACATCTAATAAGAAATGTTTTTAGCACTATTGAAATTACGAATGTCAAGAATTATCAAGATATCAAACCCCGGAGCAGAAAACACACAAAACCAGAACCACACCGTCGTTTGTTTAATTTATTTGCAGGTATTAGTAGCATTTAATTTAGTACTATAAATTCGAAATGCAACCATGTCAGTTCGATGTACTGGATTGCAACCATAAATTATAGAAGGCTGACTGAGATTATCATAGCTCCGCAAAGGGATACCTTCTTCTTAGTTGAAAAACCCTCAAGTGAAAAGAGTCAAAGAAGCTTGACTTGACTTGAAGACTTGATCCTTTGGGCTATCATGGCACATCACATAACGATATATCTGATAACCATTCATTTACCGCGGAGCTCCATAGTACCGTTTCCATATCCGAACATTAAATATAGTTTATCGATGAGATTTAGTACTTCAAAAGTTAAAAATTTATGTCAAACTTTACGATGCAGATTTTAAAATTTGATCTCACAACCCAAAAAAGCTTATCTTTATTAATTATTATTAATATCTTGCTTTTAATAAAAATACGCATTTACACAATTCAGGGAGGCCCCGTAAAGTTCGACATTTCGTCGCACTAGAACTCCCTGTTTCACATTTCCTATTAGGTAGTTCTTAAACAAAAGACTTGTGTTACCAGTCCTGAGTATTGTACTAATTTAACTTTCTCTACTTTTCCCATTTGCCTTTTTTGCCGTCTCATATCTTGTCTCAAAGTTTAATAATCCACATTTTACTTACAAGTCATTTATATCTAAACATCTTCCTCTCAACACAATCAATTTGTTTCAATGCGAAAAAAACTCAATTCTCTTTTATTGCAAAATTATAAATTTGATGATCATCTTGCCCAATGCATACAAATTTGTACCATAGTCTGGGTGGCTGTCGTCGTCTACGCTGCCGCATTTACCCAGTTAGATGAGGGCACACGTTCATCAAGATCATGATATCATTATAGTATTCAATTGCTTGTTGTAGTTTCAACTAAATCTTCTATTGATGTGAACTGCGTAATAAGATTGACATGTCTTGATAAATGAAATTCGCCATATCAAGTCGTCTTCCTACTCATGTAGCATTTAGGTAAATATAATTAATTACTTTACTTTGGGCAAAAGTAAGAAGACAAAGGGGAATTTTCCATAATTATTAAAAATAATTCGTTAATATTACGCAATTCTATTCAAGAGAATTCGGCAATCAAAATAACTCGTACTCGAATTCTGAGAAGTAGCTTGAAGCTCTCATTCCTAATAAAGTTGATATGACAATTGCCTTAAATGGGAAACAAACATATGATAGAGAAACTATAACCAATGTTGGTTGTAGAGATCGCTTATAAAAAAGAATAAAGAATATAAAATTCGTTTGATAAAACAATATTGATTTATTGTACGAAGGCAGTATGATTCGTCAATGCTTTTTTGATTAAGGCTGCGTTCACACTGTTTGACACAAGAGACATGATAATCTAGCAGGCCTGCATGCCATCATGTTCGACCATGTAATTGGCAAGCGATTCATATTGAAAACATAGATACATGCAGGCCTACTAGATTATTATGTCTCATGCATTTAACAGTGCAAACCCAGTCATAGAGACATTTTTTCCGGCATTTTCCTTTTTTTAGATTGGTACATTTAGTCAAGCGTTTCTCCACTTTTTATATCCCTTCATCAAAATAGCCAATTTATTAAAGCCTATTACTGAGGGCGTTCGAATTTTCCTTTCGTCACAGTATTTCATATAATTAGAAACACCTTCGCTTTGCTTTGATGCTCATGTGCTTTTAGAAAGTGCTTCTATTTATATGAAATACTGTGACGAAAGGAAAATTCGAACGCCCTCAGTACTAGGCTTTAGGGTTCAAAGTGTATAAATCAAAACTCATCAATTATTTGTGATGAAGAATCAAGCACTGAAGGTATACTACAGAATCTAATTCAAAAGTACCGCATGAGCAAAAAAAAAAATTTGTAACTGAGAACGGTATTTCATTTAATGTTCTGAAGTCCTTAAATTTGCGTAATATTATACATCCTATCTGCGACCTTAGCATGCAAATCTGATTTCTTACCGCTTAGACATTTCTTTCACGATAAAGGGGGCAAAATCAATTGAAATTCTTGGTGCACATTTTCATTTTATTTATCAAGAATTATTGGTTTAGTTTTTAGCCAAAAGTAATGTTTGATCAGCACACAAATATTACTTTTTTCCACTTTCGTCAAAGTAAATGAATTCTACTGCTTTCAATGTCTGTCAAACATAAACTTAATGACGCAACTTGCCCTAAATTTGACAGTAGTCTACTAATAGATGGTAGTTGACTTGGCCACCAACAAACCAGGAAGTGCGGCTCAGTATATGGCGATTTAGTCTTGCTTTCGGTCCACGCCTGTACTGTTGAAATATGAGGAAGAGGTCAAGGAACAGATATATTGCTTAAAGCTCTCCTAGAATCAAAGAATCGAAGAAATAAAATCTTATTTCTTACAAATACTAACATCAACTCTTATCTCCTTCTGAGTTCAGCTTCTCTTTGCAGGGGCGGAAATTCAATATTATATTTTTAACCATGCGTGGGCTTACATTTAGTTATGATAGTTTTGTGTGCATATATTTTTGATTGTTTTTTATGCACTTGAAAAGTGTATTATAATTGTGGGGTAATTACACACTTCCTCCTTAATTTCTTACAGCGTACGATTATAGTTTATTGAATAGTGTAATTACTTAATTTAACGCTTAACATATTATAGTTTTGTAATGTTTTACAGACACAGGGTGCTTTAACACCCTGTAATGACCCTGGATTGGATGCTGTCAATAGAAAAGTGGCCAAAGACCGGGCTTAGATGTAGTGGTATGGCGCCGAAAATGAACACGAACCCACATTATTTCAACTTTTATTGGACCAAATAGTCTTCTCCCTACTTTTACAAATAGTTTTAAGCGTTTTCTACTGCCAAGTCTTATGGCTATTGACTATTAAAAGTCCGTTGAGGAACAGAGCATTCTTTGTGGAAGTGCGTAAGTAATATCCTATGCGTGCTGATGTTCCGCAAGGAAGTGTTCGTAATAATTGTGAATACTTCTTATCATCTTCTAACCGTCCCTTGACATTCAAAGTTCATTTACTCCTACTCATGCGGATGACACTGTTAGGGCGCGCGCAGAAACTGTCGGCAGAACTTAAGGCTGATTTAGACAAATAAATACGCTCCAAGCATACTAGTGTGCACAACAAGCCCTGGATTGAGCTTTAAAATACAGTTGTAAACTTTGATTTGCGTAATAAATGAAACAAGTTTGTTTATTTCGGCTTCCTGAAGCACTAATTTATATTTGTATACCCTTGCAAAGGGTATTATAATTTTGCCCAGGAGCTTGCAACGCATAGAAATATTCATTTCCGACCCCATAAACTATATATATTCTTGATCAGGACGACGAGCAGAGTCAATTAAGCTTTGTCCTTCCGTCTGTCTGTTTCTACGTGAACTAGTCCCTCAGTTTTGGAGCTATCGAGCTGAAATTTTGCACAGAGTCTTCTTTTGACTGCACACACATCAGAGAACGGCTTTGTTCGATTGCAAAACGCTCACACATTATTTAACACCCGAATAAACAGGCTTCGCGCTCTATTCATCAAACTTGCATACTAAACATGTTTGCAGCAGAGTTTTATTTGAACCAATTGTTGGCACTCTGATTATAATCATGTTAGTCTTCATTCCAATCAGTTCCAAGCGTTTGGCTCAACGAAGATTGTTTAGAGTGAGTGAAAATCACCTCGTATGAATAAACTCTTGCAAAGACCCATAGGCAGTGGCGTCGCAGCTGACAGCTATGAAAAAGAGAGAGATGGAAAGAGTGGCCGGTTAACGCTGAGTTTTGTTCGATCGAACACATAAACGTCCGATCAAAAAACTCTTGCTGAACCGCTCGATGCGACTGCCGGTATGAGCTGAATATATTCAGCACTGAGCTCTGTTCGATGAATAAATATGAACATACACGTTCGATCACATAACGCCGATCGATGCGATTGCGTTGTGAGTTGAATATATTCAGCTCTGAGATTTGTTAATTGATTATATGTGAGTAAGAATTTTTGTGTATGAGCCAATCAAGAAAAAAGTGATTTTTGCAGTTCTCTGACGCACATATGCACATATGTCGGAACCGCGTGGATCGGATGACTACTTCTTGTAGCTGCCATAGGAACGATCGGTCGAAAAGTCAGTTTTAGTAAGAAAAACTTTTTTGTTTTCAATGTTAGCGTTCTTAAACTTGTCCATTATTAATATTTTATGTTTTAAAACAGATGTGCGAATTTTGGTCAATATCAAATGACTATATCTTAGTGTTGGCATATTACAGCTCGGTCGGGAAATGTGTCCCTTTTTGGTACCTTCAGGGAACGGATTGTATTTTCAAGCAATGCTTCTGTTTAACCCTTTTTGGTCTACACTTGTAGTAGTAAACGTTGAAGGATGCGAATGTAAATTATATTTGTGGAGACCCTTTCCTAGTAGGCGTAGGAAATTTTCAAGTAAATTAAATGTATGATATTTGGCAGTCGTTTTAATTTATATGTAAGCGTTCTTAAACTCTGACATTTCAAAAACAGAATTTGCAAGGGTATAAAAACTTCGGCACAGACGAAGTTAGCTTGACCTTTTCTTTTTAAATTTTTTCATATCGATAAAAAGCCGATTTGACACACTTAAAATCCACCATTTCAAAATAATATTTTTAAGATTAAATTGATATTTTATAATGTCATATACACAAAGAAAAAAAAAATGAATTGGAAATGGGCACTAAACTTTTCATTTTATAGCTAATTACTATTATTTATTGTTTTATAGAAACAGAAAAAAAAACTAATTTATTATTTTTTCACACCGCCTTAATGGTGATCGAACTCGGTACCATTTGCACGTCACAAATTGGCATGGCAATGATAAGAAAACAAAATCATATTTGACAAAATGTCAAATTTACCAGCCCATGCCAAATTGATATGGATCTTATTTTGTTTCTGTGTACTATTTATAAGATCACCGTTACAAATCTAGGAGTTAGTCTTGACAGGAGGCTCTCCTGGGGGTCTGTCAAAGGTCTCCGGCTAGAGTGTGGCTTGTCTCTCAAGGCTGTAACCAGGCTTTATAAGTATTACGCATTAACAAACTTAAGATGTGCGTAAGCCAAACTATTCGCAGGGTTATAGCTATTTATAACCACTATTTTTAGGGACATCAATGTACAGGGAGCGGTTGCTATCTCTATCTAATCAACATGCGGAAAATTCTATGCTCCTCTCTTATTGCGCTGTGGGGCTTTCGGAGCTATGACATCATCTCTTTAAAACAGTCACAATTATAAACTGATTGAAATCCATTTCATATCCTATAACTTTTCTTGCACATGCACAAAATGTCATAATAATTTTAATTAAACTCAAATTTATGCCATTTATTTGCACTTTTCATTAAAACACAAAACGACAACAACTACAAATACACATTGCAATGCCGACGAGCTCTTCATTTACAAAACAAGCAACTGGGCAGTCGGATTGCAATTTTATTTTATTGAATTGAAAGAAGTGGACGTCCCCTGGCCTGCAGAATGTGAAATAAATGACCGGCAAATATTATATTATATGTAAATATACAAATGGAACATGCGAGAATATTTTTGATGCAATATCAAGCGCATTAATTACAATTATGCTTGTTTATTTGTACTGGCTGTAACTTTAGTGTTAATTAGTGCAAATATATATAGAGACAAGAGTTTTTTTTGTTTGTTTGTATGCTTTACTCTATTGATATGCAAAATGAATTGAATGGCAGTTGGTCGAAATGCAAATCAACAATAATGCCAGAGAGATGCCATCAAGTAGCATTATAGGTATAGAGTTATGATACTTTAAAGAATCACCTGTCTTTAATATTGATACCAATTTGATTACGATTAGTGCAAGCGAAGCAGTAGAAATGTTTTGACATAAATTCCATTATCTAATGGATGCCAATAAACTGTGTACTCACAGACAAATTCTCATACACATACAATTAGGGGCAGCTATGCAGCTGACAGGCCCCAGGTACATTGTCTCAGATGGCAAAATTAAAAGTGATGCGTGACCCCGGCAAGGAGGGTGGAGAGAATGGGGAAAACTGGACAGAGGTTAGGCAGTTCAAACTAATTTCAATTTATGTAGGGAAATGTTTGAACTAAGTTTGTTTTGGGCATATTAAATATGAGATGGTTTTGGGTTCTGTATTTGACAACTCTGATGTTTCCATTAACACTTGATTTAGCTCAGTTCAGCACACGTCAAAGACAGAAACAAACGAAGCAAAATAGAATTCTTCGCTGTCAATGCGTTCTCAGGTTGAGAAAACAGCACTGATCTGTCCGAGTGTAACCCATTAACAAGACAGTGTTAGTTAAGCGCTCATTAATGCGTACTTATGTGTGCTTTTAATTGTTGTGGTGTGGCGAGAGCGGAGAAACTCAATGAGACATCAAAGAAAGACTGGACGCATGTAATTTGCGTTGCCACAGAATCCACGAAAAAAAAATCTATAAAATCTGTTTCTCTCCTTTCATGACTACAAATAATCTAAACCAGCAGTTGAAGTGTTTTTGTATCCCACCATTTAATGTGTGCAGGACAAAATCTCAGAACTGTTAGATCTGAATGCTTGCTTCTTAGAGAAAAGATAGCTTTTGTGGCATCTGCGCATCCAGACATTCAGATCGAAGTCGGCTTGCTACCGAGCTGCATTCCTAACAGATCAAGGAACACTTTATTCTCCCTTCACCTTAATTAATGCAATTTGTCTATGTTTTTGTGTAACCCTGCTCTAGAGTATCCAATCTTCGGCTTCTTTAAATTAAAACTCTCATATTATTATTGTTGTTTGTGGGTATTTGGTGTGCTGTAATTAAACTGCACACATATTATCAGCCCAGCCACACACACCCAGTCAACCGAACCGACTCAAAACCCACCCACTCAACCACCCAACCACCTGCCGCATAATTATGCAGACATTTCTAAGTAGCATCTCAGTTCTTGGTTCGAGTTCTCCAAATCCCGCCCCAGCTGTCACTTTGTGTTTTGCTTTTGTGTAAAATTTAATTTGGCCACATTTAATTATTGTTTATGTCCAAGGCCCTGTTATTGTCCATATTATAAACAATGATAATTTGCCAAATGCAAGACGACCAAATGCAACCAGCAACTGAGAATAGTATCTGGATGATGACCAAGCGAACAGAGGAAACCGCAGGCTCGGTTCTACACTAATCGCATGTTGTGTCAACATTAATCGCATCAAATTTAATTTCACAATTAAATGCAAAGACGCGACGCGTTTAGCATAAATTAGGAACATGTAAATGGTCGCCGCGGGTGTTGCATTTGGATTGGGGTTGGGGGTGTTGGTTGTGGTGACATCAAAAAAGCCGCCGTCGCCATCAGGCAAGACTTCCGTTTCCGTCGCAGAGTGTGGGACAGTTTATGGCAATAAGTAATTTAATTGAACGATTTGTGTTAATGCATCTAATGCAAAAGGCTTTAAATGCCTTAAAAGTTTCTGTTGTTAATTAAATTAGCCAGGAAATTTTGCTATTCGCTAATATATAAATTTAAGGTAGGATTTATATATAATTGAAAGTAATTAGTTAAAACCCAAGGTTTTTATACCCGTTACTCGTAGAGTAAAAAGGGTATACTAAAGTCGTGCAAATGTATGTAACAGGCAGAAGAAAACATTTCCGACCATATAAAGTATACATATTCGAAATCAGCATCAACAGCAGAGTCCTTCCGTCCATCTATATGAACACTTAGATCTCAGAGACTAGAAAAACTACAGCAACCAAATTTGATATCTAGACTATTGTCTGCACGCAGATCAAGTCTGTTTCAAATTGTTGCCATATAACAGATATCGATCTCAAATTTAAAACTAACATTTAAATTCCCTCAAATTTTCATATAGATCGGATAATATCAGAGTTTAAAAATGTTGCATACTTATCGGCTTTCTCCCCCTCAGGAACACAGGAAAGCTATTAAACATTTCTTTCCCTGAGAAACGGGTATATCGAAGTCGGGCAGGACCAACTTTTACTTACACTCTCGTTATTTTATAACCTTGTAGAGAGTATATTAAAACTATTCAGATGTTTGTAACGCATAGAACGAAGCATCTCCGACCACATAAAGTATATATATTCTGGATCAGCATAACGAGCTGATTTGATATAGCCATTTCCGTCTGTTTCTATGCTATCTCCTTCGTCAGTTTTGAAGCTATCTCAACCAATCTTTGCACGAAGCCTTTTGGTACAAATAAACTGCACATTTGTTGAAATCGGCCATATCGGATGACTGTATCATATAGCTGCCATAGGAACTATCGGTCGAAAAAGTAGTTTTAGTTAGAAAAACTTTTTTGTCTTTAAAGCAAACGTCCCCAAACCTCGTATTTTAAAGTTTTCAAGGCTTTCACATAATTCCACCAAGTTTGATGAAAATCGGACCACTATATAGTATAGCTGCCATACAAAAGATAGTTCTGAAATAAAGTCTTAGTAGGAAAAAGTTTTTTGTTTTCAATGCTATCACTCCCAATCTGTTTATAGACCAATATTATATGCTACCACATAATTCTGCCAATTTTGCTACAAATCGGATGAGTATAGCATATAGCTGCTATGGGAACGATCGGTCGAAAAAGTAGTTCTAGTGAAAAAAACTTTTTTGTTTTCAATGGTAGCGTCTTTATACCTTCCAGTTATGAATATTATCGGTTTCCAGAACAATTTTGGGGAGTTTGGTGAAAATCGGATGAATATATCGTATGGCTGCCATATAACAAAATGCCAAACATGTGATCAAAGTAGTGTTGGGAAATAACTCAGCTAAGAATGTTCTACGAAAATCATTTAAAACCTTAATTTATATAAACTATACAAGCTGCAAGGTTATATAAACTTCGATAGAGCCGAAGTTAGCTTGCCTCTATTTTTCTGCAGGAAAAATAAGTTTGAAAAATTTCGTGAATACTGCGTGAATACTGCGTTCATGATGTTTGACTTTAGTTTACACACGAGACACGCCTGGATCACGGATGCTGACGCACACAACTCTAACTTTGCTTACGATCACGTCGTGACCCGTGTTGACACACTGTGACACGTTCAAATTCACGTCACGGGTGCCTCTCTAATAGCTTGATCGCAGACTAGAAGGTTTGTAGTGTGTCAACAGCATTGTTTAAAATATGAATTAAACTTGCACTCTCCATTTTCCGATCTTCCTGGTATAGTTTAACAAAGATATTCAACTTTGCGAAAGTGGAATCGATTCTTGTTCTCGAAACCACAAATCAAAAAAGCTTGTCGGTTTAAAAACTGTGCTTGTTGATAGGTGGAATGAAAAGTAATTGCCAAAATACGCACTCTTTCAATGTACAGATGTACATAAAGGGAATTTTTCTTAATTCTGTGATCAATTTAAAAATTGCTAGTGAAATTCGATTTGCACTTAAGTCTTAAATTGATTTAAAAGGTTTTGTTTTTGTTTAGTGTGTGCTCAATTTGACAAAGCGAAGTCTCAATTCCGACTGTTCCATTTTCAAAAGAATTCTCTTTTATGTACCTAGCGCAGTGTTCCCCAGGCATAGCCTGGGGCCAAATGCTTGCCGAAGTCATGCATCACTGAGTGTCAGAAAGAGAGACGAACACATTTTCAGTCCTCTCTTTCTGGAAACAATGATTTAGTGCCGATCTCGTTTTGTTCGTGGTTTACATAAAGTAAAAAGGAGCAGGAATTGTTTGCAAAAAAAAGAAACCGAATCGGAATTGCGTTCGGTTTACTTTTCAAAAAGTAGTGTAATTGAAGAAGAATTGTTTTTGATTTTTTGTGCCGTTATTCATTTTGTTTGGTAAAGCTTTAAAACCGAATTTAAAATACAGCTCGTTCGTAGTCTCTGGTGTATTTTGCAATTTTGCATAATTATATTTTTACTATTTCGACAATAAGGTTTAAAAAACGACTTTCGTTTCGAATGGTTTGGTTTTTCTTAATTTGACGGAAAAAATACTTAAACCAAACCATTATCCAAAACTTCTTGAATGTCTCAACTATTCAAGTGATTGTTAGTTGTTCCATTTCGCAATATTTACTAATCGCAGCCATATCAAGTACCAACCATGACATTTATCCATATCAAAATGATGTGCAAACTGTTTTGCCTTTGGCCAAGAAAACCAGCGCATACTTAATCAGCGTTCATCCACATACATCAAATGGCTTAATGCATTTTTGAAGTAAAAATAACAAAATAATATTTTTAAGCCTCATGCTTGGCTGCGCGCAGCCAAGCAATGAATTTTTTCTGTTTAACCTTCGAGGCAAGTACTTTTTTTTTTTTTGATTTTTATTTTTTTAACCGGCAGCTGAAAATGTTCAAAGGTGTTTTAGGTTTTTGTGTTTTTTCGGACGGGGCGTAGTTGTAATTGAAGGACAGCGCAGTGGTAATTTGAAGGCAAAAAGCAAACAAATAAATGTTGAACGTTACCTACCTAACTAACTACGTACCTAACCACCTACCACCTACCGTTGCATTTGGACTCACTTCACTTGACTGCAATTTGCTGTTATGTTGTCGCTGTTCTGGTTTGCTACCTTTAATTTACCTTTTTTGGTGATTGTTTGGCCACGGCTCAAAGACAAGTCACGTTCCGATTGCGTTTAGCGCGCCAACTGTCCGGTTATTTAACTTGACTTCTTGTTCTTTTTTTTTCTGCTTGCAACACTTGCCAGTCAGTTGTCAGACAGGGTCAGACTGGTTTTTCTTAAATTAAGTCTCTGCCATGTAATCATAAATCTGTCAACGAACCCAGGCAATGGATATTCCGAGTGACCTTTTACCTGCGCCTGGTAAGTCTTCAATTTGCAGCTGTCATGGGTTAAAATACATATTAATGCACATACATTTGGTGGCTTTGGTCTACGTGACTGAATAGGCTGGCGACGTAATTGGTGCAATTAAATTTCAACTTGTGTCTAAATCATTTTTTCTTTCGAAAACAAAGTCGCAATTTTAGAAGCAGGAAAGAAATATAAAAAGTTGAAATTAGTTCAAATATAGCCCAAAGCTGTGTAAACCGCAGTGTAACTTTAAATGAAGGCAATTCCGTCTCACACAGTAACTGTGGACTGAATTTAGCTTGTTAGCTTGGCCGTTTAAATTAAAATGGCCCATGTCAGGTATTAAAGACCAGCTCAACTTGATTTTATACACAAAAGTCTTCTATTATGAAATGTATACAGATTTGTTAGAAGTGACTGACTGCTGAAACTTTTTTATTTGAACAGATAAGCTGTTAGTTGAAGCTCTAGGGTTGACTTGTATGGAACTGTCTTGTGACTGAACCTCTCGAACCTTGCCAATGATGGTGCTGCAGATGTTCCACACTTACAGGCGCGTCTTGGAGCAATTCTTTTTAACAAATTTTTACAAAATTGTCGGTACCTCTTCTCCACCGCGAAACCACTCATATCTTGTAATGGTTTCTCGATCGGCATTGTATACAATCCTCATAATAGTCTTTCTGCTCGGAGGAGTGGTCTTTCAAAGTTACGTCCACACAACGCTTATGACTGTGCAGACACCAAAATATATGAAGAAAAGCATTTGTCAAACAACAAAAATCATAAAATAAAGAGAAAACCCCTGGTTATTTTCTGGTCCTGCCTATGTCTCGATACTTTACAAAAACAAATGTGCTGCTAGGGCTTATGCTCTCTCTTTTTAAATAAAACGCATATATGGTGCGAGTGACTAGCTCTTCTTCCAGAATCTGAATGCTATTTATTTTGAAATTGGTTCTTTGCTTGTAAAAAAGCTATGGCTAAAGATCAAGCTAATGGGGATTTTCCCCAGCAATACTTCACTGGCTATACACAGCCATTGTACGTCCCATACTGCTCTATGGAGTTCTAGTATGGTGGCCAGCACTCGAGAAACCGTCAGTACTGACCACTTTACACAAGGTACAGAGAAGTGCTGAAATATGTATAAGTGGCGCCCTTCGAACCACCCCAGCGGAAGTACTAAACACCATATTTCATCTTCTTTCCCTAGACTTGATGTCTAAACAGTTCGCGGGCATTACAGCCTTGAGATTAAGAGAGTCTGAAGCCTGGAACGCGGGTTCCTCAGGACACTCAACTATAATAACTCGTCAAAACGCGGTTCCCGCCATTACAGACTATTGCATACCCACTCCCTAGTAGACGCGACTGGAATCATCAGTGTGTACCAAGCAGAATTGGTGGCCAGCCAGGAGGCCGCCAAATACCTTAGCACACTCATGATCGAAGAAGGGAACATATACATTTACTCATATAGTCAAGTCGCTCTAAGGCAGAGATGGGCATGCACACATATCGTCACACTTTTCACACGCATACAAGCACAATTTGCGTGAGCCGCATTCGTGTTCTATAAATAGCTTTCAATGCTTATAGCG
This sequence comes from Lordiphosa magnipectinata, assembly GCA_037044535.1. Taxonomy (NCBI): domain Eukaryota; kingdom Metazoa; phylum Arthropoda; class Insecta; order Diptera; family Drosophilidae; genus Lordiphosa; species Lordiphosa magnipectinata. The sequence goes on along the minus strand of JBAMBO010002487.1, from coordinate 422,841 downwards.
TACTTGTGATTTTGTGCAGTCGGCCGCGGCAGAGGTCCTATGCACACGCTGCCTCGTGTGCATTGGAACGTCGCGACGCGCCCATCTCTGCTCTAAGGGCTCTTGACTCCTACACCAATAACGCCAAGACGCTCATGGAATGCCGTAGATCCTTAAATGCCATCGCTCAGCATCTCCGTATCCACCTCATCTGGGTACCTGGACACCGCGACATTGAGGGTAACGAGTCAGCCGACAAACTGGCTAGACAGGGAACTACCACTCGGCTCCTCCCGAAGAAGAGCTTGATAGGGATGCCCTTAGCCTCATACAAGCTAATCACAAGTAATGAAACCTGGCGCCTGGCTACGATAGAATAACCTTTTGGTTGGCGCTGTAGCTAGGGTTACATGGCCCTCGTTTAACCTGGAGCGAACCAATAGTCTTTTGTACCAAAGTAGGGAAAACATCTCACTTCTGGCTGGGGCCCTAACGGGAGGCATGCAGCAGGCTTGGGCGTCGCTCACAACGACTTCTGTAGAAGCTGCAAGTGTGAGGAAGAGGAGGAGACATTGATGCATCTTCTTTGCCATTGACCAGCTCTTAGTAGGAGACTCAAAACTCTTGGCCACCCCTTTCTACTCAATATCTCGGAAGTGTCCGACATAGAGATTCCGTCTCTACTGAACTTCTTAACGTTGTCACAATGGTTCAGTCGGGAGGAACCGCCCCTGGCTTAAATAGGGAATTATATGGTATCGCAATGGGGCTATCTTGCCCTAAGTGTAGGGACAGTCTTACTGTCCCTAGCTATCTCAACCTAACCTAACCTAACCATGTAAAAAACCTACATGCCAAATGTTGAAATGAGAAAAGTAAACGCGGCATGCAGAAAAGCTACATAAACGTAATGGGTTAAAAATCCGGGTCGAAACGTGTAGAAATCCTACTTTTTCATTTATACATTGAAACACGATTGGAATGATGTATTAGACAGCTCCTGCACTGCTCGTGTAAGGCAATGCATTTAAGTCTTTACTTGTATTGAATCCAAACCAATATTTGCTTACTTGTAATTCTCAAGTTCGAATTCATTGCTCTCCTAATTTATATATAGGCAACTGAAATTCGCGCACGTTTCGTGTAGATTTCCCACATTTAGCATTCAGCATTTATTTAGAAAACTTACACGTCGCGTGTGGAGAGCAGTTTTCTAAATGAAAAATATAAGTTTCAGTACAGATTTTGAGCTACATTTATCGTTTAGAACTTACACACGTGCATGTAGGATTTCAATATCCAAACGCTAATGCAGCAACCCTAAATGTTCGTGTGGTATTAAGATTGCTGCATGACAAATGTAGAAGTTATTTGGAAATAAGCTGACTTTCTAATGTCGTGAGACTTTGCTTTTGCCCACGCAGCATTTAGCTTTTCTACATGCGACGTTTAGTTTTTTTTATTTCTACACGTTGCATGCAATTTTTCTGCAAACTTTATAAAAATCGGCCAAGTCGTTTCTTATTTAAAGCAATTATATCTGAATGTGTCTGTTTTAGTGACCTTTCTGGATATATTGCTTAAATGAAAAATCGAATAAATTGCGTATGGTTGGTGTGAAAGTTTATCGAAGTCGGCTGGGTTCAAATGGTTTAAATTGGATCAATTTGCAATTTGAAATGCAGCTAAATTATGTACATTTTATTGATTTATATAATTTATGTCGTGTTTTTTAAATTTTTTTCTTTTTTTTCATTTATATTTGAGATTTTGGAATAATTTAAACAACATAGAGTTGGAAAGTATTGAACAGCTACATATGTGTTGTGCAGGCAGACGTTTTTAAAATGGGCGGTCGCAATTTGTCAAATCTATAAGACACATTTCTAATCAATTCAAATTACATCTGTGAAGTACATTCACTTAACGCTGGCTGTAAGGGCGTTAAGATCTACATTTCTTGAATTAGAGACAGACTTTGACATATTTTCTATTTGCGACAATGTGGACTTTGTGTGCAATGCCTGCACTTTGCCTGCGCCAGAGGGTCATTCGCCTGGGACAGGTAATCAAACTTGCAAAGCAAAACCAGTGCACGGTCTATATACTTGTTCCGTTTGTTTTTTTTTTGTTTTTTTTTTTACATTTTAACTTAATTTTTTCGACGGACAACTGCGGTTGCGCCTGGTCGCATCTAATTAACACCACCACACACCACACAGTGAGTGCTAAAAGTACATGTACCTGTCAGGTATACAACTTATTCAAACGCCATCTCTCTCTCTCTCTCTATCTCTCTTAATATGTGCCTTTGGCTCTCTAAGTCAGCTGTTTTGAGTTTGCTGAGCCGCTTTGGCATGCGCAACTTGACTGCTTTTGGTTGTCAGTTCTGTTATGAGCCGCCTCAGAGTCGGACGCGTTTTTTTGGTCAACTCTCGCGAGTGAACATATCAGCATACATACATTAATATATATATACATATAGTGTGCTGTGTATTTACAGTTACTAACAAGTTATGTGCGCTTGAATGCCAAATTTAATTGCCACTGTTTGCATGTTGATAAAAAATAAAACAACGCAGCTTTTAATTTGAAAAAAGTTAAACCACAACTTTCGTTTTTCCAACTTTCATTTTTTCTGACCCAAGAGTTTTCTTTACAAAAAAAAACATAAAGTGTGTTAAAAAGGGTGCTAACTACTTACAAAGTTGGTGTAAATTATGGCCCTTATGGATACCGCCTGGCGTTGTCGTCTCATGATCTTTGGCATTGCCTCGCTACTTTTGGTGGGCGATCTTTTTGGCTACGGCGGCTATAGTGTGCGTGGTGTAAAATCCGATCATCCTGAAGATGTAGTGCGTGGTGCTGCTGCTGGTGGTCCACCAACTGGACCAGCCGCTGCTGCAGGCAAGTTCCAGCAGAAGAATGCCGAAATCGATATTGGTGAAGGTGAGTAACAATTTGCAATTTTCGTGTTTTATTTTTTTGTGGTTTAACGATTTTGTTTTGGACTGATAAACTGTTGTGGTTGTAGTTTTTTTTTGTTATATAAGTCATCGTGTTGAATTTGGTTGTACCAAGGTTAAATTCGATTTATAAATGGGAGTTAATGTTGGGAGCTGACTTTGCGGTATGTGTAAGGCCTTTAATGTAATTAAAATGTTTTATGCTTGATTTGGTTGAAGGCAGGAAATCAAAGGTGATTTAATTTCTTGTCGACTTTTTTTTAATGAATAAATAATTTATTTATTTATTTTTAATTTCTAAGAAATTGAAATGCCGGGGAATTTTAAATACTTTTTAGAATATTAAAAACTTATACCTTGAGTACTTGGAAATATATTTCAAAATTGGAAACACGAATACTTTATTAGCAGAATCGAACTGTTCCGGAGTTTTCGGAGACAAAGGTTTGCAGTTCAAATAAAATGTATAGTTTTTGCTCGGAAATTTCTACTTACCCTATATCAAACAAATTATGCAATTTAGACAACCAGAGTTGCAGACCGGCTTTAAACCAAAGCTGAGCGGAGCATTTTATATGTCAAATTCATAAGCTCAGGTAGCTCTGCTCTGCTCCACTGTCTGTGTCGGAATCCAACTACAGCAACAGACAAATCAACCCTTATCAGCTAAGCTCGAGTCGACAAACGAGACACACACTATATACATTTTGGTTTTTGCAGACGTCTGCTTCTAAACCCAACAAGACTCGATGGCGCACACTTTACCTGTTGCGTCTTCTGCTTGTGCGACCCAGCAGGCGCCACCCACTTATTTGCATGGACTTTGCTGCTGTAACACACTTCGAAGCGAGCCAATTGCACTTGCTTCGACGGCTGTTTGTGCGCGTCGGTGCCACAAAGCGACGAAATTTTTTATGCGTCTGAGCGAAGCCAGTGTCCGAAAAATATATCTCGTAGCAATGGAAGCAAGTGCGTGCCCACCGCTGCCTCAAACGCTATTGGTTGAGTAATTGAGGTAGTTGGAACGATTGTTTCTAATTCCGTGTAATTTTTTCGACAAAAAAAATTAATTATTGTGCGTGGTCTGCTTTTAGATTGATACATTTAGTCAAGAGATTTTCCAAATTTTTTAAATTTTTACCATGATTGTTATCTCCTAGGTCATCAAAAAACATACTTTTTGTTCGTTTTTTCAGATTTAAAACACAGATGTCTAAATCCGCTGGAAGGGGTGCAGTTTTGTAGCCCAATGTACACATTTTTGACATGGCACCCACACAATTGCTTCTAAGTTTTGCTTGAAATCAATGTCAAGTCTGTCCAAGAGCTCTGAAAAATAAATATTTACCTGTTATGGTTTTACACCTTTCAAGGTAACTGATGTGAATGAAACCGGGTGCATACCAAAATAAAACTTTCGCTTTGACCTTGTTGACCGACACCTTGAACTTCAACCAGAGAAGTTTACTGATTTGACAATTCCTTTGTCTCTCTCTCTTACGTCGCCACAACTCGTTTGGGCTGCGATTGAACATTGCAAGTCACTACTTTAAAGTGGTCTAGTGTCAGAAATTGCGGCACCCATCACGTGTTTGAATAGCAAAAATAATTTAATTTGTTAACTAGTGGAGTTTTTTGATATTTTTTGATAATTTTAGCCTAATTTTCTTCCAAATAAATGGGTAGTTAGGTGAGGGAACTAGTGTTCCGACTAATGCGAGTGAGGCGTGATTCCGCTTGAAAAAATCTAATAAAGAGCAAAACATATTTTTGGGAAATTTGAACTAAAAATGTATTCATTTTTTTCTTTTTGGGAAAGATTGAATGTATCAATATGATGGAATTCAATTCAGTTGGATGGAAGCATTAGTGTATTCAGACAAATTTCGTTAAGCACTGTTTGCCATGTTTTTCAAATTTACGGTAGTTTCTAAATTGGAAAATTTTCGACTAATTTTGGCAATGTTACTGTCTACTTTGCTCGATCACTTTTACTTTTACTCTCAGTTGACCTACAGTTTTGCTCCATGTATATACATATATATGTACGTAGGTATTTCCCCATTCTCAACTCCAGACCCAGACCATTGACACGCATTTTATGTGTGTTTATTATGCAAATTCCCTTACTTTTTTTTTCTTGCCTTATTTCGCCCGCAGGCCTCGCAAAAAATTAACAAAGAGAAACAAAATTATTTAACACTTTAATATCCAAAGATTTTTAACAGCACTCCATCCTATGTATTGATAAACAACGTAAAGGTGTTTTTTTTTTTGCTTTCCAATGTGGAATGATTTGCATATATCGCAAACAGATGACATAACAGAGCAATAACCAACAAATTTGTTTGTTTAATTTATATACATGGGTTTTATGATTATACAACCAGCGAATGTCACGAATAGGGCAACACAATGCAACCAGGAAAATAAACGAGAGCTTGATATAGATGATGATAAAAATGAAAATTAAATCAAATGGGAAAGTCAAAGTGCAAGAAAAAAATGGCAAATAACATAGATGTTGAGATCAAAACATGGCCTAGGAAATTGAGTTGAAAATAGACGAAGTAAAGCGGGTTTAAATTGTGGACTTTAGTCAGAAATTGAGATGGGCTTTTGTCAGAGATTGAGATGGTTGTTGTATGATGTGTACGATTTTTACTTAAAGTAATTTCAAAATATGGAAATATTCTTAGGACTCTTCTTAGATATCATGTTTAAAAGCGATTCGCATTGTTGTTGTAGCTTTCTCATATATCTTAATGTCAGTGTTAGTAATCAAAATCGTGAAAATTTTGGTTTCGTAAACTCTTCCTCAAACATTCAAAATTGTAAATTTTACGTATACTTTTCTATAGGTTAAATAAACAAGTAAGAATGATCAATATTTGCACAATTTTAAATTTTATTTCTTTCGTGACACGAACACCAATTACCCAACATGAGCAGTTCTAATGATTTCGACTTTTTTCGACACTTTTTACAAAATTTTGTTTGTAATGTATTTTAATATTAGTTCTAAACAGAACTGAAATGTACCGAATGGCCTTTTACAGGATTCTGAAAATAATCAACATTAAATGCATTTATTAAGAAAAATATCACATACAGCCATGCTGCCATTTTCGCTTAAGTAACAATTTTGCGATTTACAGCCATGCTCCAATTTTCACTTCAGCAAAAGTTTTGCGTTTTCAAACCAGTTTTTGGACCTAATTTGGAAGCAAAATTACGAACTTTTTGGGGAAGCGAAAGTGGAAGGATGGATGCTAGAATCCAAGTTTGGTCCAAAAACCGGTTTGAAATCGCAAAAGTTTTGCGAAATTGAAAAAGGGAGCATGGCTGACAGCCCTTAATTATGAATGCTTTTTGCTATTTTATTCAGTTCAAATTTCGTTTACATTAATTCTTAATTTAGAATTTCATTTTGCTTGCCCTGGACTCAAAAATTCTCTTATAAGAACTAAACACACTAAGGCAGTGGTGGGCACCAATGTGGATAGTGTGCTTAACGTCGTGTTAACAAAATTAGGGGTTCCCAAATAAGAGAGGACAGCAAATGTGTAAATGCTTTTTATCAGTGTTGCTCGTCAATATACTGTACCGAAAGAGATTGTTTTGTACCGCTAACTTCGACTCACTTTCAGAAAATTTGTGAGAAATGACTTCGGCAAGCATTCGACTCATTCTTGTAAGTGGGCTATGGCTGGGGAACTCTGGTTTAGAACAAACGAGCCTTTTCTCTTCCCCGCTCTCGTATATGGAAGAGTGAAACCGAACCGGACGATTTATAAATATGGCTTCTGGGTTCGCGAGTTACTGCGCAGCGTCGCAGATTCACATTACGAAATCGAGCATCTCTTCAACACTTCGCAGGCTGAGAGCCAGACAGAATCGATTACAACCCAGTATACTTTTCTAGTAGCATGGCCGCTTTGTGGACTGCTCGCTTTCAAAACCTCTTTAAATGTAATCGAAGAAGTGGGTGATTGCCGAAAGCTTTTCGGAGCTCCATTACAACTGCATATACTAATCTTAGAATTTTAATCGGCGGTGTGAATGGGCCGACCACTTAACGATACAATTTTTAAATAGTATGCACAGTTGTAATGTAGATTCCTTACGACGTAATGTACAATAGAGTAGAAGGTAAATATATTGGTAGTAGGATTGAAGTACTGCTTCTTGTGCGGTATGTTATGGTTTTTTTTTAAAGTTTTAATTAAAACAATTTATGAGCCATTATGAGCCAAAAAATAAAACATCGACTTAAAGCTATTTAAAATTAGTTTTTTTTCACTGATGTGAAGATGTAAGTACAAGCCACACGTCAAATATTAACTACACATACGTGCATATATGTTTGTGTATGAAAGCATAAAGAAACCCAGTAATCGAACAAGCATACGAACGCATTTCGAAGTTTCGACAAACGAAGCATCGAAGGCATGACAAACTTCGTCTAACAACTCTGTATAAAAAGTAAAGCGAGAATGTTCTATACTTATGGGCTTCTGTAATGCATAATGTGGGCACACCTCATTTATCTGTGCTCCGCTGGGTGGTGTGCCTATGTGTAAGAACTTAATAAAGTTAGAATTAACTAAGTCAACTAAGGACCGATTTCCCATTTTCTAAATAGCTTTAATGTGTCAGATAAACTTGGATTTTACTCTGTTATATGTTAGTTAGATATGTGAAATCGTCCCTAACAAAACCAAAACCTGTAATGTATTTTCGAAAGCTGTTTTTAATTTTTTGTAAATGTTTTTGCTCATGTGCGATTTGTGTCGTTTTAAAAGAAAATCGACTCCCATTTCTTGAGCTAACAATTTTTTGTTTTAAATTTTTTAGAATGTTTTGTACTTAAATAATTTTTGATCGTACTTGTTGATATGTTTATTCCAGTTCGTTTCGTGTCGTGTTAAACAAAATACAACACGCGCCCATCTCTAATTCAACTGCATGCTCATCATGCCTTTTGCATACATTTATTTATCAGCTAAGGTTGCCATTTCTGTTTTGACCAAGAGACCAAAACGTGAACTTCACGATTTAAACATATTAACAATTGTCCATTAAGCATTTTTTTATTTTGATGGGCACAACGTGCTCTTTCCAATAATATGTATGAATGAAGCGGAGAAACCTGATTATGTAGGCATTTACATGACAACTTCTTCAGGGCACTCTCGATTTCCGTTAAACTCGTTTCCAGTTAATAATATTAAACTAACCAAATGGGAGCCATTACGTTGACATTAGCTAACCGGTTTTAGCCGGCTTCTCATGCATTTGAGTACAAATCTGTTCAATAAATTAAATGGCACAAATCAAGTCAAGTTTTCATGTCATTTTAACTTCCGGCTAAATCTAGAATAATAAACGCAGATTTTTGTCTAGACAATGCGCACCAAGTTGGAATATTAACATCGAAAATCAAACAAAATAACCAAATTGAGTTGCCCTCTAATGAACTGCTGCGAGTCTGGGAAAGTTAAGATGCAATTTCCCTGCGTCACAAAATAGCAAGGCGAAGCAAACAAACAAAAACAAAAAACTTGTTATTACGTGAAGTTTATTTTGCTTGGGATTTTTCTTCACTTTCACCTCGAAACAGATACATACATACATGCTGAAAAGGCAAACCAAATTAAACAAGAGATATCATGTTGATGAACCACGCTCTAAAGGTAGCGAACTTGCAGGTTTAAGGGAAGATAAATTGATTGATTAAGTTCTTTTATACAACAGTTCAAATATAAGAAAAAAGAGTGGGTGTCATGGGACTCCCGGTACAAGCGAAGCCCTTTACGACGATTAATCTGATTGTTAGTTAAGTTATCTGTTAAGTCACTGTTTAGTCACTGTTAACTCATTGTTAACCCATTGTTAACCCCTCTTCCCACCCTCGCACCATCCCTCTACACACAACCCACCTGCTGCTACGGCAAATAGTAAAAGCGATTGATTTTGCAAATTCAAAATGCAAAGCAAGGCGTACCCAAAAGAATCTGTTCTAAAGGCAACATTTTTTCTAGTTTTAGTCCCCCAGAAAATAACAAATGTTTTCGACATTTTCTCCTAATGATTACAAAATAAACAAGCTAGAAAGTCGACGGAATGATTATACAGCATGCATTGAGTCATCAGAATTTTGGAAATTATTCTTTTATGTTATGGACTTTAACTTTTAAATAAATCACGTAAACTAAGAAAGATATCTAACTATATTATGCCATCTGTCTCATTTCTAACATCTCAAACCAATAAAAAGTTGCAAAAATTTATTTTTAAACCCATTTTGACGTAATATTTTTCGTTTTTGTTTTGATCGTTTCAAAAAACAGTTTTCTTTATAAATAACTTCGATGATTTAATAAGCAATAACAAAAAATAAAATGCATAAATTAAATACGGCAAAACTTGTTAACAAAAATTTAACGGGTTGGGTAAGCAACAATCGCTTAAATTTTGTTCATTTCTTCTCACACTGAAACAGTATTTTTTGTTTTTTTGGGAGTCTTTTCCGCATCCAAAGTTCAATCACAAAAAAAAATAAAATTTGCTAATTCTACGTCAGGGGATATGATTTTCCACTAACTGTCCAAAATTTAATGCATATTCACAAGCCATAATTAGTTGAATGACTGAGCATACATTTGTTTAGCAAAAAAAAAACACACCGCAAGAGAGAGAGAGAGAGAGAAAAAAAAAATCAAAGTTCAACGCTTCAACTTGGCCTTGTCGTCGGCGGGGGGAAGGAGTCATTATCTTTATAAATTTTTGTTTTAATTTGCAAACAGCTGATCGAACGCAAAGTCTGTTAATATTTGCCTTTTGATGCTGATTCTCATATTTGCGCACATGTTTTAAACCAAAAATACATTTTATTACTCATTGTCTAAAATTCCTAACTTTGTTGACTTTCGATTTTTGTGGCCTTGAGTTTTGAGTCTTTGTTTTTGCAGTTCCCAATCTTAATTAGAAAATTGTTAGTGATTATGCAAAAATTAACATAAATGTCAAAATTAATTTCTTATTTCGCATTATTTTACTTAGAGCATGACTTCAATGAGTTCTCCGCTGCAGCGGCTCTGAAACCAGGCGTTGCTGTGGTAACCGGTGCTAATCTTAAAACGAAATCTCAACTCACGGATACCATCAAGGAATCATGCTTGCCAAAAATGCTTTGCGAATTGGCCTCCAAGCCGGAATATCAACTTAGCGAAAAAGAACGCGAACTGCTCAGATTAATTAGGTAAGTGAAAAACAATTTAGTTTTTTTTATTTGCGCATTTTTGCTTTAAGTTATAAAGTTCAAAGTGTGTATTTTTATGAAATGAAGGGGGGATCATTGAACTCTGAGCAATGTGTTTTGTTTTTCTAGTTTTGATGTCGTCACAAAACATATAGCTGAATTTCCACTTTGTGTATAGCAGCTTATACAACCCGAATTGCTAGAATAGAGTGCTTTTCGACATCTCGCTAGAGTTCATCTCAAAGACTTTCGATGCGAATAAGGTACCCCTCACAAATTGTGATAACCCATTGGATAATTGCCCTGTTGAAATATTCTGATCCGAGCCAGTCTTTATGAACTAATGCTTAGTTTTATTTCTCTTCTTCCAAATTATTGTCTTAAGGCCTGTTCTCAGATGTGCGCAAAATTTGTAATTCAGAATTGCACTTTATTTAAGTAGCATCCATCTATTCCATTTCCAGTGTGAGCATATCGTTCACTTACTTCATAATTGATTTTGTGAAAAACGCGTTTTAAAGCTGTCATGCTGGAATTTTGCACAGAGTCTTCTTCTGCGCGGATCGAATGACTAATACTTATAGCTGCCGTAAAAACAATCGATCGGAAAATTGGTTTTAGTGAGAAAAACTTTGTTGGTTTCTTTGTAAGCTTTCTTAAACTCTGTCATTATTAATATTATATGTTTTCAAACAGATGTGCGAAATTTGATCAAAATCGGATAACTGTATCTTATAGCTGCCATATGACAGATCGGCGGAAAATGGGTCTTAGTAAAAATACTTTCCGTTTTTGATGGTTCAGAGCGTGATCAAAATTGGAAGCAAACAATGGGAAGCCTGAATTCACTAATCGATAAAGCGTGCTTTTTCAAGTGTATTAAAACTTCGACCCAGACGAAGTTATCGTTGCTTTCTCGTTTTTAAGTGAGTCAACGCACTCAAATTGCTCAGTTGTTCACTTAGGTTAGCGATCGTTCGAATCAATTCTTGTCCTTTGTTGGTGGCATTTTGACAATTTGTTAGCCACCTCACTGATATGGTTCTTAATATGACTTTAATGAAAATACGGTTGATACTGCTAAACCAGCATGTTGCTTGTAACAGTGTTGCCATCAGAGAACGGCTTCGTTCGATTGCAAAACCCTCACACATTATTCAACACAAGAATAAACAGGCTTCGCGCTCTATTCATCAAACTTGCATACTTAACATGTTCGCAGCAAAGTTTTATTCGAACCAATTGTTGGCACTCTGACTATAATCATGTTCGACTTTATTCCAATCAGTTCGGCTGAATGTTCGTTTGGCTCAACGACGATTGTTTAGAGTGAGCGAAAATCAATTCTTATGAATAAACTCTTGCAAAGACGCATAGGCAGTAGTGACGGCGCTGCCGACAGCTATGAAAAAGAGAGACGGAAAGAGTGAACCTCTCGCTCAACGCGGTCCCCGGTCAACGCTGAGTTTTGTTCGATCGAACACATAAACGTCCGATCAAAAAACTCTAGCTCAACCGCTAGTTGCGACTGCCGGTATGAGCTGAATATATTCAGCACTGAGTTCTGTTCAATGACTAATTATGAACATACACGTTGGATCACATAACGCCGCTCGATGCGATTGCGTTGTGAGTTGAATATATTCAGCTCTGAGTTTTGTTGATTGATTAAATGTGAGTAAGACTATTTGTGTTTTCTTGATTGGCTCAAGAAAAAAGTCATTTTTGCAGTTCTCTGGTTGCCATACATACAATATAGATTAACTGAACTAAGTGTACATTCACTGGAATAGCTCGAGTGACTAAACAAGTCACTGAGCAAGCGTGACTTAACATGTCACTGATCAAATCACTGAACAACTGTCTCTAAACAAGTCTCACTGAACGAGACTCACTGAACAATGGACGAAGAACATGTTCAGTTCAATGAACAACTCATTTCTCACTCACTTATAAACCACCCAGCACTACTGCACATTGATCATTTTGGGCAGGATTCAATCAACTCACGCCCCACTCAGTTCGATAGGCTGATTGTGTATTTATTTTCTCCGTCTCAGAACACAGAATCAATCCAAATGTGGCAGCGGAAATTGTTTTCATCTGATTTTTTTTTCTATGGAAAAATTTATTTTCCGCGTATCTGAGAATGAGCCTTTAACCAAAGGACATTTTTGCAGGCTGTCCTTCCAGTTAACTTTTAAATCGTCCTGCTTATTGGTGGTCTATAACACATTTCGATGATAAGGTGCTGATGAAGATTGCTTGCTTCCTCTCTGTGACTTTTAATGATCATTCTTCTGGATTTGTAACGAATGTGTAAATTCATTCTATGCATTTGTAACGTATGTTATTTACTTTCTATTTCAACATTTCAGAGTTTTGCCACACCCATTTTATATAAATTCAAAGGTCTGTTAAGACTAAATTACAATATTATATTCAATATCCAGCCTAACTTTAATCAATTTAAAATTGAAGTTTAGTAAATTTTCTGCACTTATTTCACTGTACAGAGCAGTTTAAAGTAAAAAGGTCGGTTTCCATGGGATGCAAAAAATGTCTAGTGAAAAAGTTGATACTCCGCAGATTCTTAACAGAGTCTGCTAAGCCGCTGCTATTAACACGATAACAAACTTGTTTTTTTCTATTGATAAAATTTTCAAAGAAACCTTGAGCTAATTATTGCGCTGTTAAATGAGACCGCAAACTTACAGACAACACCGCATATAACATATTTTGTGTAATGTAAAATTGGCTCAAACAGCACCTCCAAAGAGGAGGGTCAGGGCCAAGCTTCTCTCAATCTCTTGGCGTGTTTTCGCACAAGCGAAAGGGACCTACAGTTTAACGCCGAATCCGAACGGCAATAGTTAGAGAACTTTTGCATTTTCATGGCTAGTTACTTCACAGCTGGCGCCAGTAGCTGGTGAAGGTAACCGGGTGTGTTAAAGCTTTTTTCGAAAGAAAGAAAAAACTTTTTCTATTAGATGGTCCGAGGCGGGATCGAACCCACAACCTCCCGCACCAGCAGCCACACATACAACTTTTACGTACGCCACACCCGGCGACCTATTTTGTGTTCTATTTAAACAAAATATTATTATTAAACGAAATGAATAGCACATTAATTGTTCTTATCATTATGCATTTTTACAATCTGCGGTATGAGCGCAGTAACCTCCAACTGAACGCAGGTAAATGCCTCTTCCGAGATTTTCTGTTTGATTCTTTCATGAAATGCGCTAGAAAATGCCATTAGGTGACACTTTCTGCCGGAATCTTTTTTTACTGCGCTCATTTTCAATTTGTCCTTCTTCCTACCCGCACAAATTAGAATCGATACCTATTTTGTTCATGACACTGCAAAAAAGAGGCGTTAACAGCACTTAAAGCTACGTTATTTTTTTAACATAGCGTAGTGTTTAACAAAACGTAAGCTTTTTCGCGATGAGAGGAAACTGAATATGAAACGGCCACACGAAAAAATTACGCAGCTGTTTTTTTATATGGAGTTTTTCATTTCGCAGCCGTTGCCCTTAAACAAACCAATGTACTTAAGCTTAAGCCAGGAACTCCGGCTTTTTATTAAAAACAAACAGTGTTAACAGGATTAAGAATGAATACATTGAACTTGAATTGTGACATGATATTTAAATTTGAATTCGAAAATTTACTGTTAATCGTCTTAACATCTATTTTATTACGCATGGATTGTTCATACCCCCTTAATAATAGCCACAACCCCCGATTTAAAAATCTTTTGGGACACTTTTCTCAGGCTCATTCGGCTGTATCATCTTTGACAAATCTTTAATTTAATACCAATTTGATGAAGCGTCCTTTACACAATGCCTCTTCAAAAATCGACACCTTTATCAATTTTAATCAATTGTGTAACAACTTCAAACCCATTCGATTGCAATACCATTTCCTATTTTCAATTTATTTAATTCCCTTTCACAAATCACAAATAACTCTGACTCACCACAGTCATAAAACCAAACAAGTTGATTGGAAGTTATACAATAGTTTTAGAGTGCTGCGCTTACTCGTAATTTCAGAGCAAATATTTAGTTGAACTAACTTGAGCTCTCTCGCTCTGTGAGGCGCTTCATAACCTACCTCACACAGAGCTAAGCACACCACGACGACACGCGTCGAATGGCGACTGAACAAACTCAGGCGACTTGTAACCTCGCACTTGAGACGAAGGTGAACAGATGTAAAGACTCGGCTAGCGTATATTTTTTTGTTTTAAGTAGTAAATCTGTCAGGCCTATTATTCTAGCAAGGTGAATGGCTTTGGAATTTTAAAAGCTGTTTTAATAACAATAAACATAGAAATACTAAATCTATTTAATGTTTGTTCAGCTGATCATTTAACTGTCTTCCTTCTTCCGTCTTTTATTTTATTTCTAGATCACCCACCATGCCCTGGATGATGAATATGCCGCCAAGTAAATGGTATTTCGCCGCTCATATGGGTGAACTTATGCGTTTTACCGGCGATAATCTGAGTGGACCCATGGGTTGTGCGAATCTGTGGCCAAATTGCCCCATTAGCTCAAAGAAACTAATGAAACTGAGCTACAAAGTGCGCGTCTGACAGCACAAAAAGCAAATGTGATCTTAAGTATTAGGAGCTAGTAAAGTGATGTGAACATTAATCAAATAATTGAACTTTTGTACCATATGTTTTCACTGTCATTACCTTGGATGATACCTTTAAGCTTAGCCCTTAGCATGTACAATAAATGTGACTGATGTGACAATTTTTTTAAGATCCTACTGTAGTCATTTAAGTGTGGCTAGTCTTTTATCTCAACTAAATCGTAGCGTTAATTAATGTAATTTCTAATTGTAAATAAATGCTTATTGTTTTGCTACAGTGTGAAGATGTGGTGTTATTTTTTGTCTTTACTTGCTCTTTTAATGAAGAAACAATTTGTCAAGTCATTTGTAGAGCATTACTTTGTCGTTTAGACAAATGATGCTAAGAAATTTTCATTGTGACTAATTATAAAAATTAGAAATCATTGAGGGTATTTACAAACTTAAAATTCAAGTTTGTTCAATGAACATTTTTATTTTTTGAGCATTCAAAAGTGATAAATCATAAATTTGATTTGACTTGTTGACTGGCAAATCACATATGCACCGATTGTAAAATGAACTGAACCTGAATCCACTTGAAATTGTTGAATCTGTCTATTCCTTCGATGCAATTGATATGGTAAAGTGCCTACCTAAGGACCTATTATACTTATTTTTTGCCAATGCTAACTGGAGATTGTTTGTGTGTTGGGTCAGTTTGGTTTGCGTATGTGCATTGGTTGGTTTGCCAGCCTTTGGTAGATTTTATGAATATTTATTACCATTCAAAATTTATTATCAAAACATATTAGTAATTTAATTCATTTGACACAATTTATTGACATAAATAAACAAGATTTCAATTCTAAAGATATTTTTACAATAAAAAAAATTGGGTGTTAGAATCCCAGTTTAAGCCTCGGAGAGCGAAAATTAAGAACTGTTTCTGAACCGATACCAGTTGATCTTTATAGTATGGAGACCAGACACACGACCCATATTCAAGTATTGGTCTCAATAGGGAAACATACAATCCTTGGATCATCGTTTAACAAAACCGAGAACTCCTATTGCCTTGTTTGCGATGACCGCTGTATGTCTATTAAATCATTGGGGTACAAATTGTACACTAACTTCCACTCCCAAACTCTCATCCACTTTATAGATTCGTTCCAATGAGATGGTAAATATCAATCACATAATCAAACTCATGATTGGTTATACATTTACACTTGCTGAGATTAATAGAACGAGCACCAGTTGTGAAGAGAGTTTCAATCAGATTGGAGAAGAAGAGGAGACGCCGGGTCATTATACGACAAAGTTTTAGGTCACCGGCATACATCAATTAATGCGAATGAGATGAATCCTGTGGGATATAAATTATGAAAAGGTGGCCTAAATGACTACCTTGGGGAACCCCAGGTAGTACATAATAAAGCTCGTTGAGTTCGATCGCTTAAATATGACTTGATCCAGTTGAGGAGGATTGAAGGGAAGCCAAGCAAACACCATTTATGTACTAAAAGCTCATGATTGACTGAGTCAAGAGCCTTGCTGAAATCAGCTTAAACTACATCAGTCTGCAGCTTATTTACAAATCCATTGTTTAAAAGAGTAGTCAACTCCAGTAAATTGGTAGAAATAGAGCCATTCTCCATGCAACCATATTGAGATATGGATATTACCGAACATAACCTTTTGAAACCAAAGAGCTAAGCAGAATAAGCATTCAAAAACTGCCCCCACTCATATCAGCACCAAATTTAAATATGTCATTACCCTTCAGTACCACTCAGTACTGAATCAGGGCTGAATCTGTCCTGATTTGGAAGGGATGGTACTGAAATCAAGGCTGCCTTTACATGCATTTCAGCCATGAATTTAACACAGACAGGGCCTACTACGTCATGACCTTCTTTTCTTTCAAGCATGATTTCAGTACTGAACTCATGAGTTACTTTCATGGGTAGTACTGAAAACAGTCATGAATTGGAGCAATTCCTACTTCTCAGGTCGGAATCAGCACTGAAAAATTCAGTACTTAGGCGAGAAACTCACTTAACTAAATTTTTAGTCTCCTTATCGCTATTGGAGGAGAGTTATGAGGGAGGAAAGTTACATCAAAAGACTCTTTTATCTCGAAAACCGCTTAATCGATTTTGATGTGTTATAAGTGTCAACAATAGAATTCAAAAAACTATTTTTGCACATTTTTATTACCAATTTTTGGGCACAAAAAGAATTATTACAATTTTCATACTCTGTACCAAAGGAACACAGAGCATATTAAGTTTGTGCAAAAGTATGTAACAGGAAGTTAAAGTATTGATATTCTTGATCAGCATCAACAGCCGAGTCGATATAGCCATGTCCGTCCGTATGAACGAAAGGATCTCAGAGATAGTAAGAGATAAAGGTTTGACATGTATGGGACCAAACCTAATTATACTTGCAGGTAGATCAAGTTTACTTTCGATTCAGTACACCCCCACCGCCCCCACAATTTGGAAAAAACGTTATATCTCCACAGTTTTGATGATAGATTGTTCGTACCTTCTAGAGAAATCTAGAAATCAAAATTATTAATTGATTTGCTGAAGGAATGATAAAGATCGGATGAACGATACACAAGTTATGAGCAACAAAATTTAACCCACAGCCCCACCCCTCCACTTCCTGCCAACAACCGCTGTATTCAAACAAACACAATCTTTGGGAGAGAGAAATTTAGAGATGAGCGTGTAACAGCGTATAACGCATAGAACGCGTATAACGCGTATAACGAGCGAGAAAATGCGAGCGACGGCCTTAACTGGTACAGAGTATCTTATGGTCGGGCTTGACCGACTTTCACACTTGTTTACTCACGTTTTTGTGTTAAGCCTAGGAAGTAAGAAAGGATTGCCAGAACCAGGTCTTCTTGTGTGGGATGTTCCTTTTCGAACATTTGCGTAATCAGTTTATCTTCTCTTGATTGTCCATATGCATTTTGATGATTTGACACAGTGTGAGAGCCAGTGTCTTATGCTTGAGTGAAATTCACTTGAGGGCTAAACGGAGGAAGTCTGAATTTGGTGCTTGGCAAAGAGAGCTTGATGAAAAGATTTGAAAAGAAAGTAGTTGAAGGACCGAAACTTGCATTTTTTGAACCATATTGAAACTCATATCAAAACTATGAAAGTTTAGGCCTCGGTTAGACACGATTTTTATTTGATATTTTTTGTTGACGGTTGAGTATTTTTGTTTGTTTTAAGTTTAGTCGAAATTAAATGGGCAGCTTAAAATGTATTTAGCCTTTATTTTGTAAATCGAAGAAGGAATGGAATTTGAAGAACGGCTCCAGTCCAAATTTCAGCACTAAATGTTTTGAATCCAAATCCGACGGCAACTGAAAGTAAAATCTTTTAAGACAGAGCCTCTTTCAGCCTTGGACATACAAATAGCACAAATGAACAAAGCAGATATAAAAGGGAATCTTTCATTTTCCATTAATCCAAAAAAAAAACAGCAAAAGTAATATCAAAAATGGAGGGAGAGATTAGTCACACTTGGCTGGCCATGCCAGAAGACGATAGTTATATGAAAGCTTTAGGAGTAAATCTTCAGTTACTAGATCATGGGAGAAAGGAATTCTTTTCCTTTTTTATTCCATTTTTACTCTTTGTATGTCCATGGCCGTAAATAAATCAAACAAAATCCTTACCGCTTGCATAATATTTTGATCTATATACGTATATCCTCCTGCCAGCAAAACAAATGGATTACTTGGTTTTACGCCATTCTCTCTTAAAATGGGAATTGCTCGATGTACAAATTCATTTGTTATCCAAAAACAACCCTGCACGTCCAAATATCGCAGATTTTTGCACTCCTTCAAAACAATCAATAGTTTTTCTTCATCAAAAGAGCCTTCCGGAACACGAATGCATAGACGTTCCAATTGTTGCAATTTCGATATCTGTAACAGGCAAAAATCTCTCAATGCATCCGGCACTTGAATAATACATTTAAGCTCTTTGAGAACTTTAAATTCAGATATCATCCGGACATCGTTATCGGTATTCAGGTTAAGGCCAAATTGTTCCAATTGATTGGTATAATTAAGAATGCTTTTCCCAATTTTTTGAAGCGGACAATGTCCACATTCAGTCAGAGTTAAGTGCCTTAGTTTTGGAAATAATGGCACAATGAATACGCTATTTACATGTGCCATGAGGTTTTCCAACTCCGGGTAGTAAAAAGGAAGTGCGTTATATTGTTGAATCAAGACATGCCCATCACACTGCAGTGATCGAAGAAACTCATTCCGAGAATAGTTTCTAATGTTAACAAGGGATAATAGGCGGAAATCTTGAAGGTGAACTGGAAGGCCTTCTGCTGCAAGTGTACATAGAAATGAAACAAAATTATTAGTCGCTTTACGAGTAGTTGTTGTAGATTTCTCAATATTTGCTATTGTTGTATGTTAAATTTGAACTTTTGAAATAGTTAATATATTCACTTTAAAACAAATTCGGAAAAACTCAGAAAATCAGAGCTGATTTCCTCGAGATGACCGCTTGCTATTTGTACTTACCAGGGACTGAATGTGTCGTACATATGCTTCCACTCCAATCGAGCCACAATTTTGTTATATTCGGCATTAGATACAATGCGTTGAAAATCTGAGTAACCAAACAATCCGAAGCTTGGCCAGTCAAATAAATTCCCTTAAGTGATGGCATTTTTAGCAGAATGTGCTGGATTTCTCTGTTTGTTGAGTTTAGGCGAAATTTTAGATATTGGATATTTGGACAATCCTTATAGATCACTTCCAACATGGCGTTCGTATAAACGTTGGTGTAACGTCTAACTGATATCATAGAAATCACACTCGATCCGCATAATTTCAGAATGTAGCGCCAGTGCTCATAGTGTTGATCATCAAAGTTGATTTCCCGGAGGCGAAGTCGGCCATGGTAAGAGAGTGCAGTGCTTAGGTGAGGATGTGCACGAGACAGATTATATACATCATCCAGATCAGTCAGATAATAATATATATTATCAATAATCTCGATCTGCAGATGGAGGATTGATATTTGGTTTTCCATATTTTAATGTCGAACACGAACTGAGAAATGTACAGACATGTGGTTGGCAGCAAGTGACAGTGTTGGCAAAAAGTAAACCTTGTTGAACGTACAGTCTGTGGACATATTTGGAACAATGGCATTGGAACATATTCTTAATTGGTTCTATTGAGATTTTTATCGGCCATTATTAAAATTCGTTTAGCTATCTAAATTGAGAACTGACCTAACTTGACCATTGCCATACTTATGTTTTGTGATTTATCTTTCTTGATTCTACTTATGTTCAGTAAAAGTCTTTAATAATATTGTTTTGTTGTCGTCGACGGTCGAAAAATTACCTAATTAATATCAAATTTCGAATTGAAAGTTCCTTTATGGATAATTTCAATTTCTTCACAAGAAAACATTAATATCGAAATTATACTTTTCTTATATCGAAAAAATATCAATATAAATATTTTTCAAATATCTAGCATCCCTAGTATGTATGTTGCTAAGATATTGATTTGTAATTGCGAAAATAACTGAAGCGTCAAACAATTAATATTAATAAATCATTCCAGAATAGTCGCTGCAAGAAGTAGGCATCCGATCTTGGCGGTTCTGACATATTAGCAACGTGCAGTCAAAAGAAGACTCTGCAAAATTTCATCTCCATAACTTCAAAACTGAGGGACTAGTTCGCGTAGAAACAGACAGACAGACTGTCAAAACTCAATCGACTCAGCTCGTCTTGCTGATCAAGAATATATGTACCTTATGTGGTAGGAGATGATTCCTTCCATGCGTCACAAACTTCTGGGCAAAATTATAATACACTTTTCAAGTCAATTAATATATTGAGAAAAAATTAAATTGGCATGAATTTAAATTAACATTTGCTCAACAATTTCAGTTTTAGCAATATTATGGTGGTGATTGAAGACAGTTATGCCTGGTCCTTCTCAAGAAGGAGGACTATTTTTGTGTTTTAGGACATCTTTTGTTTCATTCTCTATTTTGTTTTATTATCTAGCACGTCTTGGTTTTAAAATATTGAGCGTTTTGGTATGTGGGCATTGCTTTTATCGATTCAGCTGCTGGGTCATGTCGGGAATTGGAAGCTTTTCTTATAGAAAATTAAAGAAGAGAAAAATATGGTAAAAACAGAAACTGTTTGTGGCATGTGAAATGACGCAGAACAAGTTGGGAATGAAACACTATCAATAACAAAAAGTCTTTAATTTTGTAAATATTGTAAAAAAATTCTTTAAATTCAAAGGGTTTGAGCTATTTAAAACCAAGTCCTATATAAACTTATACGAAATTGCTATGGTTTGTCCAGTACATCGGAGCATTTGGTGGCATTTCAGTCGAAGGAAATAAATTAATGACTTTTATTAATAATATTAGCTGAACCCGCCGCGACTTCGTCCGCGTCCAAGATTTTAAGATATTGTGTTGTTGGGTATTAATAAGATTGGCTTCATTTTATCTTGTAGGCAGTTTCGAGTCACATGTTAAATTTGATCTCGCTCAAAATCCAGAAATATAAATTAATCCCTTCCTGTCAAGTGGATGCTGAAAATATACCGCGCCCATTTCTAGTAAATATATGAGAATTGTGAAGTCATTGCCCTATGTTAAGTCATTGTTAACCCACTGTTCCCCCCTAGTCCCCCATTTTCACTCATTCTTTATCACCCCTTTCTCTTTGCTCTACACGCATACCTTATTTGTGTGAGTGTGTGTCATGACACAACTTTAACAGGTTGGCGCTCAGCCAACATTTTGAACTAAGCGCTTTTGCTAAGGGAGTGAGAGAGAGCGGGAGAGTGAGCGGGAGAGTGCCATACCTAGGAAGCTTCTTTGTTGTATCATTGTATCACACTTTCTCTCTCGCACTCTTAGCAAAAGCGCTTAGCATTGCTCATTTATGTACCCCAAACAAAATTTTTTTGGTATTTTCACCCACTTCGCGGTCATATTTTTTAAATTTTTGCATAACTAAACGAAGTTTTATGCCAAATCTTAGACCTCTAGCGGTTGCGGTATTGCCTGTGGCTGGATAATCAGTCAGTCAGTCGGTCCTAGAGATTTATAAGCATAGATAATAGTACATTGCATTTTGAAAACGGTTTAGACAATTTTGGGAATATTTTTAAATTAAATCTACTGTTCCGCTGTCCTGAAATTTGATTTAGACATTCAATTTACATGTGTATGTTTTAACGACCTTTATGATAATCAAACTTTCAAGTTTTTTCTTGATCTAGGTCTCGTTATGTTTGCACATAACTTTAAATCAGGAACACACCACACCAATAAGGAGGCTAGTTGACCGAACAGCTGTTTCATTGGCATCTCTACCAAATCATCAAAGGGGTTTACCTGGTCCACAATCCCCTCCTCATGCCATAATTGCTAGGGAACTCCAATGCGATTAAATTTACGTTGACAGCTTAAAGTTTCCTAGTGATTTAACCTTTCCTTTAGTGGAGCTGCTTGAGATAGGAACATCTCTAACAGACGGAGGAATATTTTTAGAAAATTTGGCACGTCAAGTTCTTACTCACCATCTTTGATGGTAGCCGGTAAACGGTAGATGGTGGCAAGTGCATATTTGCTTTTGCAATCAATTTTACATACAAGGATTGTCACATAATTAGCTGGTCTAACCGGGAAGACGCTAAAAATGTTGGTTTTTAGACCTTTTATTTGTATCGAAATGGTTAGCCTGCTCAGGTTCAAGGTTGATTACAATTCAAGACTTCAGATTCTAATCACATTAACCAAAAAAGTATCTTTTCTACAAGATAACGAAATGTTTATCAACACCGGAAATATATTTAAACAGTTAATCTCATGACATGGGTCTGGACTGACGATGTGAGCTTATTTTTGTGGCAGTACATTTTGTTTGAGTAGCCGGGTGTGGCGTACCAGTTGTATGTGTGGCTGCTGGTGCGGGAGGTTGTGGGTTCGATCCCGCCTCGGACCATCTAATAGAAAAAGTTTTTCTTTCTTTAGAAGCTTTTACACACCCGGACACCTTCACCAGCTACTGGCGCCAGCTGTGAAGTAACTAGCCATGAAAAAGCAAAAATTCTCTAACTATTGCCGTTCGGATTCGGCGTTAAACTGTAGGTCCATTTTCTCTGGTGCGAAAAATTATAAGCACACACGTCAAGAGATTGATGAGAGTAGCTTGGCCCTGGCCCTCCTGGAGGTGCTGTTTGAGCCAATTTTTACATTTTACATTTTGTTTAAAATTAAAATTCTAAACATATTTCTTGAGAACCAAGTTGACGTGAAACCCCCAGTTGATAATGCTTTGGCGCTGAGGATATAAAATAATGATTAGACGGAAATAGGTCGTCTTAGTTTCTTTGAATAAAATCTATAAATATACTATCAATAGTGAGCTCTAAAACTTTTACGATGGGACGTACATGTCTTCATGGAAAACCAAGTGAGAAAGTCGGTCAAGCCCGACTGTAATATACTCTGTACCAGCAGTAGCACCTGCAGAAAGTAGCGCTGTTAAAACGCTGCCGCTGCGAACTTTCCTTTGCTTATAACTAGACTATCGACTTTCCTATCTTAACCATTCCTCCGGTACTCAGCGGTTTCTATGCTGTTTCCTCTCTCATTTTTAAAGCTATCAAATAAAAAGTTACTTGGAGATAGGAGAAAACTTCTAAACTACTGAAACGATGGAACTGAACTGAACTAAAACTGTTGGAAATATGGGTTGAGGCTATTTACGAGATCTGGTTAATGTTGAAATTGTAAACGTTCAAACGCCTCGGGCTGCTCATTTAACATTTTTAATCCCTTATTTTACCTCCAAGTCGTTAACTAACTTACCTTTAACACCGTTGCATTGCATACTTTTTGGTGTCAAGATAAAAAAAAACCTCACATTTCTTACTAAAAACGCTTTAAATGCAAATTGAATTGCTCAACTGACATTGCGGCTAACATATTATAAATTTTTGAATTCCGAGCACACACAAAACTGGCCACACACCAATTCTAGAATTTGAGCGAAATTGCTGAATTATGACACACATATTGATGGGTTGATTAAATATTTTAAAATTCTAGAAAGTAAACAATACGTAAATTTATTTTTAGATCATTTGTGTTGTGTTCAATTCCTTGTATCATAAATCAGTCAACGACACCCGTTCAAATTTTGAAGTAACAAAGTTGCATTATATTTTTTGGCACCCAAACACGTTCCATTTGGCAAGCAATTGTGGGAATTGCAAAAGACATAACACAAATTGCGTTGCGATGTTTTTTGTTGTTGTTGTTTGGTGGCTTTAAACGCAAAAACAATACACAAGTAAACAATTTGTTAATATCAATGGAAATTGGGTCAGTTAATTGCGTGTGCACTTTCATTGTGTGTGCGCTTTTTTTTTTTTGGGTTTGTTGTCCCAATTATTTTGGTCTAACGTTTGACAAGTTGTTTGACGTTATGCAATCCGAAAAAGGAGAGAGTGCAGGTGCATTTTCATTGTTTCGAACTTGTGTACAACTTTTTGTTTTCCGCAAAAGAAAATTACAAGAAACTTGAAGCAAACCAACCTACTTTCAAGTGGTGTAAAATGAAAAACGGTAAGGCAAAAAGCGTCTGCATAAAATGTAAGGCAATTGCAGCTAAAGTGAGCCGAGCGGTAATGAGCGAGCTAACACGTATCTTGGCAATTGATTATAGCGGTAGTTCCATTACACAGCACCAAGCGCCGCTGCACCGTCTTGCATAATACACGAACCCATGATAGTGTTTTTTCTTGAATGCAGCTTAATTGACCAACTGACTGATTGAACCAAAACTTAGGGTACTCTACTACACGTTCGTAACTGCTTAATGCAATCATCTGGGCAGTTTTTTTGATTTTGAATATATTCTGTAAAGTCATGCGGATCATTAGCTTGCCATCTGGGTACCCAAAACTGAAACTGTTGTTCGAGCATGGCCAACGACACGTGCACCTGGGATCGAACTTATTGACTTGACAATTGATTTTGCAAATAAAAGCATAAGACATACAAAATTAACTTTCAATCGTGTTAAACAAGTAAATAAACAAATTGTTTGGTCTTGGCTAAGCTGGCATAAGATTTCTGCGAATACTTTTGGCGCTATTTCAAGTGTAACTTGAGCGTCAATTCAAAAGAGCAATTGAATAAGAAAAGCTATTATTATGAAAATATAAACTTACTTGGCGAAAAAGTGGGAAACATATTTAAGAATTAGAAAAAAAAGTAGGTCAATTCCAATATTGCCTGTATATTGACAAGAGATTGAGAGAAGCTCGGCTTGGCCCTTTTGGGCTGTAAAGCAGAGTCCCGGCGCCTCCCCATCCGAAGTGTATACAACCTCGCTCTGCGAGGCAGCGACGCCGACACACCGACAGTATACGAGCTTATACTGCTCTCTTTTGCAACAACAAAGATGTGCTAAATGAGCGCGCTCTCTCGTAGCTAAACACACACACGCAACGCCGAAATGTGCATGTATGTTTTGTAAAGAATAAGATATACTAAGACCAAAGAACATAATTACTTAGATGCAACATCTGATACAACAAATTTTGAATTTCATGTTGGTTCTTTAAATGCGGTAAGAAAGCAAAGAAGATAGTAGTTAACGCGCTGGTTCTCTTTTTAGAAAGTGTGTCGCTTCATAGCAGCTGGTGCTGTCATCTGTATCTGTCACTGTTTCTGGCGGGTTTTGTTGCAAAATGCGGGTTCGCCAGCAGGCATCTAAGTATTGCTAAAACTTGTCGGTTGTGGTATTTTGATTCGACTTTTGTACAGTTTACGCTGTAGTTAGGGTCACGTGAAAGGCAGCAGCATGCATGCAGCTCTGCTAGGCGTCAATCGCACTGACTTCTGCTTGACAAGGAGGAGACATTGCTGCACCTATTATGCCGTTGTCCAGCTCTCCACCATCCCTTTCTCTTAGAAATTGTCACAGATCAAAGTCCGGTCACAAAATCCAATATTGGCCCTAGTGTGGAGCAATTTATTGTTCCTAAACTAACTTAACTTAAAATACCCCTTGTACCGTACAAAAATCCTTTCAAAGTAAAAGATCAAAAAGTCTTACAAGTATGGAAACGTATGGCGATTGGAAATAGACCTTCCATGGCTTAAAATTAAGTTCTGTAGTCCAAAAATATGTAGAAATACGCAGTTACAAACACAACCAAAGAATGTTGCCGCCGATTTGTGTATGTGTGAGTGCGTGAGCGAGCTGAGTGGCGCCCGTGGGAGTGTGAAGGGGTTTGAATTGACAGGGAATTGGAGGCAGCCCCTTATGTACGTAGATAGAGAAAATGAAAGAATAGAAAGAGGGTAAGGTATAAAAGAAATGTAGATAGGGCAGCCTCGACTGGGTGGGTCTAGAGGTCTAATGGCGCCCGAGCTGTGGGATTGCGGGGGCACTCAAAAAGATGCTTGGTGTCATGGGGACTGTGGCCACATTTGGGGCATTCGTCCGCGACTTCAGAGTTGTCCGAGCCAGGCAGCTGTTTAGGAGCTTGGATTTTCCTGATCGTAACAGAGATAGTTAAGTCCTTTCGTTTCGTAGGAGTGTCAGTTTCGGCGAGTCGATCGAAGGAGGTCTGCCACCCAGAACTACATTATGGCGGTATGTTTCGATAGTCTCTGCGCACGCAGTGGCGGTGGATTCGCCAAGGATTTGACGGACAGGTGCAAGCTCATTCCTGAGATCGAATCTTACTGCAGGTGGCCGACGGAACATTCTTGGCAGGATGCAGGCATGATTAGGCTGAGGTTCATAGTGGCATCCGATTATATATTGTTATGTGAGTGAGTGAATTTCCAGAAGCAGAAGAATGCCGATATGTTCCGATAGCTTCGGCAGCGATGACGATGTGGGCCTGCTTCTTAGCCTCTGCGCACGCAGTTTCGGTGGATTCGGTTAGGATTTGACGGACAGATGCAAGCTCATTCCTGAGATCGAATCTTGCTGCAACTGGCCGCCGGGACATACTTGGCAGGATGCAGGCATGATTAGGGTGAGGTTCATTGTGGCATCCGACTAGATATTGTTATGTGAGTGAGTGAATTTCCAGTATTTGCGTCCGTTCATGTTCCGGTGTCAGGGTTGTGCGGAGCAGCTAAGGTGCAAGGCCTAGGTAAGACTCAATGTGTGTCGCTTGGATTGGGATTGTTGCCAAGATCAGCCAAAGAATGCGTCATGTAAGAGCGAGCGGCTACTTGGCAAGAGTTGAGAAGTATTTTAGTAGATGTGTTTGGCTGCAAGATGACCAGTCGTGTGACGGCCAGCTTCTGGAGACTGTTCCTGTTGTGCATTCGTATTGTATTTCTGCTAAACATTGGACGAGCTGCGTCAAAAGTTTATGCCACAGACCGTATAGTTTCCGTTGAGCCTGCTGGACAGGCTATGCCACAGCCCGTATAGTTTCCGCTGCGCCTGCTGGGCAGACCTTACAACCAAACCTATACGTATTGCCGTTACACCCGAATTGCCGTTAATCCTGAAAGGATACGTGAACCCGTATAGAACCGTAGATCCGATAAAGCCGTCAAACCTGTATAGAACCGTAGAGCCGTCAAACCCATATAGGACCCGTATTGGAACCGTATTCCCATTGCACCCGAACGGATACGTATAGCCATTACACCCAAATGGAAACGTATTGCCATCATAACTGAATGGATACGTGGCGCCGTCAAACCCGTGTAGAACCGTAGAGCCATTAAACCCATCTAACCAGTACAGGACCCGTATTGCCATTTTACACAAATAGATACGTATTGAGTAGTAGGGACTTGGGGGACCGGGAATTTTTGGTCTGAACTCATCACACCATTTCCACCACTCTTAGCTGAGACTTAAACAATTTTCCTAAATTTTACTTCATCCCTTAGCCGGGACCCAAACAATTTCCCTAAATTTGCCTCCTAATTTACCAAATTTTCCATATAAGCTCCTATTCCTTTTTTATTTATCACGATAAGTGTTATCTATTTACCACAATAAGTTGTTTTCCCGCACTTGTGGGCAGTCCCATTCTGCGCGCCTGTGCTTCATTTGTGCTCGCGAGCTCAAGCGACCCTTTTTCTTAACTGAGTCCTTATCTGTTGGGACTCGTGTGTGAGAGAGTTTCTCTCACCTATATTTTTACCCCCCCCCCCCCCCCCCCGTCTGTGCGCCTGTGCTTCATTTGTGCTCGCGAGCTAAAGCGACCCTTTTTCTTACCTGAGTCCTTATCTATTGGGACTCGTGTGTGAGAGAGTTTCTCTCACCTATATTTTTACCCGTTTGCCCACAATTGTGGGCGGTCCCTATGAACTCCTGTTCCTTTTTTATTCACCACGATAAGTGTTATCTATTTACCACGATAAGTTGGTTTCCCGCACTTGTGGGCGGAGACCTGAGCGCCTGCTCTAGCAATGAGCAATGATTTCTCCACTGTTACCCTTGATACAAACCATACTGCTCTTGCAATGAAGAATGGTTGTCAACCTCTGTAGTTTTCAAGTTCAATGAATATGTATAAATGTATAAATGAAAAGAATGATATCCCGTTTTAATATTGATTTATTTTAAATGTATATTTCAAAAATGTTAAGGAAACTCTAATTTTGTTTCTGCTGGTCGCGTTTCTTGGCACATGCGCTTTCCAAGTGTGTATTAGAGCCACAGTAATTGCCATAGATAAGTGGGGTGTATCCGCTCTTGCGCGGATCAGCAGCAAAAAGACGTTTGAAGTTATCCATTATCACAATGCAATCAAAGTAAGCAACTGCTCGAGTGGTATATTGCAGACTAACTTAGTGTTAAAAATTTCCCGATCAGCCAAGTCCCTACTACTAAAGTTAAACACCCAAAATAAGAGATTGAAAAATATGCCTGGTCTTTTCAAGACCTATCCAATGGTATATTTAAGAAATCGATATTTTCAATTTATATTAAATTTAATTAGTCTTAAACATTTATTAAACTGCACTTAAAAATCTCCATCGCACAGGCAGTTCGTATCTGCGTGTGTTTACTTTTCACACTGGTGCGCTTCAAACCAAGCAATCCTTTTTCTTACCCTTACCTGGGTCGTTATCTGTAGGGACACCTGGGTCGTTATCTGTAGGGACTAGTGTGTCTGAAACTTTCTCTCAATTATATTTTTATTAAATTTGACGAGGTCAAAAAAAAATACATATTGAAATTCCTGCTCCCCCAAATTCATACTACTGTATTGCCATTAAACCTAAACCGGAAATCTGGAAAAACCATCCCTTTACAATTTGTATAAATATTTAGCCAAGTTAATTCTATCTATAAGATGAGAAAACGGCGGTAAGTATAACAGGCTAATTACACGGAGAAACATTTTTCCTTTCCCACATCGTCCCACATCAGGGACCTGCAACGAGCACTTAATTTTCGATCACACTCGCACACACTTGCTTGTGCACACGTAATAATCACAAGCACATTAAGTCAGAAAGGGCAAGCTCTTTTTTCTCACGAGTAATAATAGAACAAGCTTGTTAAAGTTCGCGGAAATACGTGTTCTAGCAAGCTTTACGGTTGCCACGGGCGAGTATCACTTAAACACTCGCGGCTTACTCGCCTTACTGTTGTGTGGTATGAAAACAAAATAGCTGGCGTTGTTGTGCTAAGAAGTACATTTCATAATCATGCTATCTCTTTTCCTCGCACATGTTGTTGTTTTTTGCGTGCTTGTAACAATTGTGTGACTCGTGTATGAGCTGTGTTCGTAGCAGACCGGCGTAGATTTTTGATTTCAGTAACAAGCGATCGTGGCGACTTGTGGCCTAAGCTACGAGTCAATGCGAGTGTTTATACTTACAAATACACGAGCTCGCATATATAATGATACGCAAATACACGAGTGCTTTTGCATTTTTTCTTTTGTGTATACTTCTTAAGTGAGCTCATCAAGCTCCAAGCGTTAAGTTTAGGCTAGGTTAGGTTGCGATGGCTGAGAGCGACAAGTCATTCTCCCACTTAGGCCGCATGGGCCCGTTGCGATGCCATATATTCCCTGTTAACCCTTTATTCCATAGGAGGGTTAATACTGAACCATTGTGTGGACAGAATAAAGTTAAGTAGAGCTGGGATCTCTATCTCGGATGTCACCGAGAGACTGGTTAAAAGGGGTTGACCCAGAATTCTAAGTCTCCTCCTACTCAGAGCAGGACAGTGGCACAGGAGGTGCTGTACCGTTTCCTCCTCTTCCTCATATCTGCAACTTCTACAGAAATCGTGGTGTGCTACGCCTAGGCGTGCTGCGTGTCTGCCAATAAGACAGTGACCCGTCAGGG
Source organism: Lordiphosa magnipectinata (assembly GCA_037044535.1). Lineage (NCBI taxonomy): Eukaryota > Metazoa > Arthropoda > Insecta > Diptera > Drosophilidae > Lordiphosa > Lordiphosa magnipectinata. The sequence continues at coordinate 392,623 of JBAMBO010002487.1, read as the reverse complement.
CACCCACCAGAAGGGCTATGTATTCCCTTCTGTAACGCAAAAGTGTGTTAGTACGTTTTAGGTTGAATTCTGGCTACGTAAGTCTTGCTACCGAGCACGAGGAAATGATTTTCCACCTTTCCGTAGCAAGACGCAGTGTTTCGGCTTTTATGTGAAGGTAGCCATAGGCATCCCTATCGTGCTCTTCTCTGGAAGGAGCTCGATGGTTGTGCCTAGTCTGGCCAGTTTGTCCGCAGACTCATTTCCGTCTATGTTCCGGTTTCAAGGCACCCATATTAGGTGTATACTAAAATGTCGTGCGATCTCGTTTAGAGATAAGCGACATTCCGTAAGTGTTTTAGCATTGTTGGTATGTGAGTCAAGTGCTTTAAGGGCGGCTTGACTGTCTGAATATATAAATACGTTTCCTTCTTTGACCGTGAGTGTGTTAAGGTAGGTGGCCGCTGCCTGGATCTCTACCACTTGCGCTTGGTACACACTGCAGTGGTGAGGAAGGCGGAACGATAAGATAAGAAGGTCTAGGTTGGGGGAGAAGACACCCCCTTCTACTTTTTCGTCGAGCTTAGAGCCATCCGTGTAGATATTTATGGCGTTAGCTCTGCTATGGGGAAGGTTTTCCCATTCGCTTCTGCTTGGGATGTAGACGTCGTACGATTTGTCGAACGTCGTTTGAGGTATACAGTAGACTGTATTTGACGGTATACCCGCTTGGTGGCCGAGTATAGTAGAGTGTCCGAAATTAACCCCATTCCAGGTGTCGGATTCTCGTAGTCTGAGGGCTGTTGTGATAGCCATCTGTTTTGCTACGAGGTCTAGTGGTATGAGATGAAATATGTTGTTGAGTGCTTCCGCTGGTGTCGTCCGGAGCGCGCCGCTCATACATATCTCAGCGCTTTTTTAGGCTGTTCAGGACAAATTGTTTCCCGAGTGCTGGCCACCATACTAGTGATCCATATAGTAGTATAGGGCGTACTACGGCTGTGTAAAGCCAATCTACTATATATGGGGAAAAACCCCATTTCGGCCTATAGCCTTTTTGCACGAGAAAAGAGCAATTGTTGCCTTTTATTATGTGGTCATTTATGTTGTCATTCCAGAGTAGCTTTCTATCCAGAATGACTCCCAAGTATTCGGCATTGTCTCAAAATGTTAGGCTTACTCCGTTGATTTTAGGAGGGATAAGGTTAGGAATTTTGTATCTCCTGGTGAAGAGAACTAGTTCCGTTTTGTCTGGGTTTACACCCAGACCACAAGATGTTGTCCACTGATTTTTTTTTTATTTTTACTATAAAAATGAAACAATGTGAATCTTATTACTTGATTCTAAGAATATTTGTAGAACAGTATATTTAAAAACTTGGACTGTCAAAAAATATGTTTATTTTACACTTGTTACTGAAATTCTGATTTTTTAATGCAAGTCATATCAGTTATGTTTTCATATCTATAAATAATAAGGCACCTACACTCAAATCGAGCTGATCCTCCTTATAGCAGTTTCAAGAACCTACCGGCTCTATCATCAGTAGACTTTACCATTTGCTGTGGGCTGCAATTCAGCAGTTGACTTTCCTTGTGGGAAAGTGCTGTAACCGCTTGGATATTTTGAGGTGTGCAATAAAGTATCTTGATTTAAACAACGATCATAATGTTACTACAGGAGTCCAAGGTCCAGATAACTGATTTTTTTTTCCCCATGACATTGCCTTTAAAATTTAAATATGGTTCTTCCCAGTGACAACAGAATTTTACTGAACTAATATGTAAATTCTGCATCTTTGAATTAGTTCTACATGGAAATACTCTGCTGTGAACATCCATATCATTTCTTAACCTCTGTCAACCTTAAACCTAATTTGCCCTACCTCAACAAATTTAAACTTCCCACCTCATCATTGCCACTGAGTATAATATGTATTACCTATATATCTAACGGAAGCGAGATTAAGTAATTGATATGCAAAAACCAACAAAGAGTTAATAGGAAATTGCAATGCAAGTCGGCATTGGAATATTTCATAACTTTTCACAACTACAAGAGAGCACTTAAAGTCTACAGTAGAGACTGGCTTGCAACGTACTGTTATCTCCACAACAGCCGAGCGAAGCTTGTTTGGCCAGTTTGTGGTAGGCCTGCGCCCTCTACTTGAGCTTAGTGCCTCACTTTCACTTGTCTTTGGCGGTGGCTTTTGGCTTCCGCACGAAACTTGGTCAAAATGCAAAACAAACTTGGCCGCAAAACTTTAACCAACGAGTAATATTTGTCATCCTCGCTCTCTCTCTCTCTCTCTCCCTCTCTTTTTGTTTGTTTGTTTGTTTGTTTATGCTGCGCTTTGGTGGCTTCAAGCGGCTCCAAGTCGTTTCAGTCAGTCAAAGACTTTAAACGCACCAAGTTGTTCACGGGAGGAGAGCTCATTCACCTGGTGGGGATTACAAATTCCAAGTATTACTTCATCATGAATCTACGCTATATATGCACTCTATCGCTGCTGCCCACATTGTATGTGCTGCTGGTATTATTGCTGGAATTTGTCGAGGAGGGTCTGGCCCAAAATCCTGATCCATTGTTTGAGCTGCCTGTTCAATTAGTGGGTTTCCCAGTGATTGTGCTATCGGTGCGTTTGTCACAGTTTGCCAAGAAATTGGCTTATTCATTGAATCCAAGTAAGTTGTTGCTAAGAAGGTGCAGTGCGTGAAAGTCCAAAAATCGAATATCGAAAGTAGTTTGATAATTTATTAATTTCAATTTTTTTAATTCATTTACATTTTCGATTAAGTGAAAGTTAACGCAAATTGTGCATAAATTAATGATTTTGCATTGTTTTATATGAAACTGTTTTTTTATTATTAATTCGTGCCTTCGATTGCGCTTGTGGTATACAATTTATACTTAAAGCTTTCTAGAGATAGGTTATGAAAATCGTACTGTGTAGGGCCAGATCTTTTTTGTGTAAAATGCCAAAGCTGAGCTAACATAACTTTATGAGATTATGAGACTTTATTATGATTGGTTAGAGTTTTAAACATAGGTTTGAGATTGTATGCAATGCTTGCAAACGCGCTTAAGAAAGCTCTTCAACGGACAATCATACCGGGCCTTCAGTAGGTGAAAATCGCTTCTGAAATAAAACTCAGCTTACAGTTCTCCAACAGTTCATGAAAACCAGCGCTTACATTAGGTTTTGTGAACTTAAATCAAGTTTTGATCTCTATAATTTTGCTAAAAATATAGTCCGCTGCTTATAAACGGTTCAGTTCACGGAAGCATGAAGCTTAAGATTGTAAAGGATGATTTTTAAGCAACTTTCTTTTTGGTCACACTGTTTTTGGCAGCTCAACTGTTTTTGTGTCACATGTTACTGTCAAACATCTTCAGTTTGGTCTATAATTTAACCATAAATCGACAAACGAAGAATGCTTATTGAATTTTATTATCAAAATTCATGCTCGGTTAAGAAAGTGCATTGTGCACTTCTTCCATTTTATGGTCAATTTGGGCGACCTTCTGAGGCGGCTATTCGGAATCTTATGACTAAATTACGGACCAAATTTACATTATTAGACATTAAACCACCAACACGCAAACATAGAGTCCGGACAGTGTTGTTAGCAGCAATTGTTACTCCACTGTGTGGAAAATTTTGCGGAAGGATTTGGGTATAAAATCTTTTAAAATACAGCTGGTGCAAGAATTGAAGCCACACGACCTATCACAACGGCTAACTTTTGGTGAATGGGCGATGGCAAAGTTGGATGAAGATTCACTTTTGTATCGGAAAATTGTGTTCAGCGACGAAGCTCATTTCTGGTCGAATGGATACGTGAACAAACAAAATTGCCGTATTTGGTGTAAGAACTTCCAAGGCATCCCGAAAAATGCACTGTTTGGTGTGGATTATGGTGCGGTGGCATCATTGGACCGTACTTTTTTAAAGATGCCTAAGGCAGGAACGTTACTGTGAATGGACAGCGCTACCGTGCAATGATTACAAACTTTTCTTGCCAAAAATAGATAACCTGGACTTGGCTGACATGTGGTTTCAACAAGACGGTGCCACATGCCACACAGCAGGCGAAACAATGGTCCAATTGAGAGTTCGGTGAACAGTTTATTTCACGTTTGGGGCCGGTCAATTAGCCGCCTAGTCGTGCGCCTTTAGACTATTTTTTTGTGGGGCTAAGTTAAGGCTCATGTCTATAGCGACAAGCCCACAACAGTTGACCCACTGGAAGTCAATATTGAAGAATTTATTCGTAACATGCCGTCCGACATGTTTGAGAGAGTATGCGAAAATTGGACCCAACGTATGAACCGTTTGAGGCGCAGCCGCGGTCAACATTTAAATGAATTCATCTTTAAACAATAAATTATATAGATCGTTCTATCGACTCAAATAAAGATTTCATGCATTTTTCTCAATTTTATGTATTTTTTTTTTAATCAAATCCGAAAGCTGCTAAAAACCCTTTACTTAAAACTCATGTTTGGTTTGCTTGCAAACTAACATCATTAAAAGGTTATCAGGAAAGTCTTTTTTTAAGTTTTCGAACTAATTCTTAGTGTGGTTATGCCCAAATTTTTTATATATCCTGTTTAAAAATAACAAAGCAAAAAATATTTCAAAATGCTGCAAACATTTTGCCATGAAATTTTTATTTTTCAAATGTGGCTTGCAGCAAGGCTTCAGTTGTTACTTAATTTTTGCATTTCATTTTTCCCAGTCCGATATGGGGTAATTGTTTCATTTCCAACTTGTTCCACTTGATTGCATACATGACATGAAACACTTTGTTGCGCAAACTTATCGGTTATCGATTTGTGGCAAGAGTAGTTTTGGCTGTTGTTTAATTCAATTTGGATTTGAATGGTTTTGGAAAAGAAAAGAAAAATGGCGCCTGGAAAAAAAATATAATAATTTTTTTTTTTTTTAGATCTAACTCAAGCATTTTGTGTATTAGGCTACTTCCAATAAGCAACATCTAACATCTTAAAGCAAAATGTTTCTATTCCACACCTTCCTCATAAAATTAAGTAATGGCGGAAAAACTTGTTATGCTATATATTTTTATTTTTGTATATTAACGGCCGATTTCTTATCTTCTACACAGAGCTATATGTCATATAAACATACAAATAATTAGCAGTATAAGGGCCGATTTCACACCTTCTACAAAGAGCTATCTGTCTCATAAACTAACAAATAACAGAGTAAATTCTAACTTTATCTCCTACATACCAGCTATAGATCTGACACATATCTGACACATAGCAGCTATCTGGAAGAAGAGAAATCGGCCCTAAGTCGGCAATAAAACAATTAAAACGCCTTGCATGGAAGCTGGCATGAGGATTAAATAGGTGCTCGCCTCATTACGGACATAATGCACATCTTTCCACCCAATTGAGTTTCATTCCGAAACCCGAGCAGCAAATGCATCGGTAATACCAATGCCCATATACCAAAAAGCCCAAGATCTGATGTTGATTAATTTAGCAAGACACTGAAGCATTAGAATTCGCAAAAAATGTCCCAAAACAGCCAAATAGTCTTCCTTCGGGAAAAGAAGCAAGCCTAACTACCTTTCAATCACCACCATAAGATTTTTAAACCTGGTATTGTTGAGCAAATGTTGAATAAATTTCATGCCAATTTATTTTTCCTCAATATATTATTGTACAATTTTGAGTACAACACATTTTTAAGAGCATTGACTGACAGATGTTGATGTGGTCAGTGTAAATTTCCATTTCACAACATCAGCAAATTCCATGCGTTGCTCTAAAATGTGCTCAGTGTGCTGAGACTATTAGAAGTTAAAAAGGAACATTAGGGAATCTTGGATTTTAGAATCGGAATTTTGTATTATTATTTATAAATTATTATTATTATTATATAAATCTTTATAACCAAATTAATCTCGATGGTCCTTTTAGATTGCCCCGTAACTTTATCCCCTTATACTGTAACGTTGTACTAGTACCTATGCCTTGCATGAACCGCTTACAATAAACTCTGCCGAGTACTAAACTCGGAAGATTCTTTTTCAGCTTTGAAAACCACTATTTTAACTTATTTAGTCCGTAGTGTAATATTGTTTTATGTTTTTCCTTCGGCTGCACCTCTGGCTCGTTTAGATGGGAGGCTGTTACTTTGCCTGGGGTTCGCGGCTAACCAGCTTTGGCCTAGTGTTGCATAGGCCACTTGAATAAGAACAAGTAACATATTAGTTAAACAGTTGCAATATTTTTTTTAATCTACTAATTACTAACTCTCTTGCCACATAAAAATGGTCTCTACCTTGTTTTTTTTACTAAACAAATTCAAAACCATTTGAAATCTCCCCTTGTAATATTTGTTGACAAACTCGTACATCATGATCCCATCATGCTCTCATTTGTGCGTTTATTCAACCCAAAAAATAGAAAAAACCAGCTTCAAAATGCGGTACAAAAGTGTCGGCTTCGTGCACGTCCACTTAACCAATACCAAAAAAAGAAATAATGGGGTCAAGGCTGCCTGCCGCCGCGACTGCCAACTAGCCGGAACAGTTAGCTTCAGATCCAGCCGTGCGTTGCCAAACGTATTTTTGTTTACCAACGACAAGTGTGGATAAGCTTTAAGCATGAGTAACTAGGGAAATACCAAAGTCTCATCTGCTGCTGGCACTTTGACTAATTTCGCGTTTTATAAACCAACAACCAGTGACTACCATAAAACGTCTCTCTTCAACTCTATTTTCAGACACCTATCGTTCGCGTAGCAAACGTGAATCTGCTCATCCCCTGGCCCTAGACGCCGAGTTGGCACAAAAGGAAATTTTGCGCGAGTTTGGGCCACGGGCGTGTATCCTGGAGGAGCCGTGTCGTGTGCACGCATCACGTACAACTAGTCAACGCCGTCGTACAGCCGGCAGTGAAGGAAAAGCCAAACCACATGCCGTCTGGTCGGAGGTATTGAGGTAGGTCACAAGTTTTCATTTCCGGATGGCTAGGGTGGTGAAGGTTTAAAATTTGGCATACCCTAAATGATGGGAAAGTTCGTTTAACTTAAAGGCGTACGGATTATGAAAGGTACATAAGACATTAGAAGGCTTTTATGTTTGTCTAGATTTTTGGTAATTTGAGCATTAAGCTGCTTAAATTGCCTATTTCGATGGGAAACCCATATATCTGATCGAACTTTTTAAGAAATCACCGATTAGCTTCAAAAATAAGTTTACCAAGCAATTGTACGAATTTTTATAGCGAAGATATACCATTTTGAAAACATGTTTTCAAAATGAAATATATTTGTATTCCCAATTGTATACAATGCAGCAGATTAACCATTTTAACATCTTAACTTTTAGGCAGTGTGAAATGTCATTTTGAAAACATATTTAATTAGTGTGAGTTGGCTGGCTCTAGGTCCGAAAAAGTTGCGTTTGTTCACAACTTGTAAACAACTTATGCATTGTACCACCAAAAAGAGCTGGTTGCCTTTACAGAACTGTTTCATCGTTATCCCTAACGACTCTTCAGAAGGCTTTTTGCTGAAGAAAGCATGATTGCCAACTGCCTCTCCATACAATCATTGCTTAGATCAGTTGGGAACTGCTAAAAGCAATGAAAGCAAAAATAGACAAGCAATGAGTGCTTTCATCTTTCTGGTGGTAATGCTTAAGCTTAGGGCTGAATTTCTTCGACCAGCGCTTAGTAAACCCAAAAGCACTCCTGGCCTTATAAACAGTAGCAGTTTCATGAGTCCATTCGGATGGTCCAATTTTGGATCACTGTTTTATCATTGCTACGGGTATCTCGCGAACTACGTGGTAATGTTGGCTTCCAAGTCTTGAACACTTTTGACTTCACGTAACCCCTCAGGAAAAAGTCCAGTGGTGTGATATCACATGATCTAGGCGGCTAGTTGACAAGTCCGGAACGCGAAATAAGCTGCTCATCGTAATGATTTCTCAATAAAGTCATTGATTTGCGCGCTGCGTGTGCCGTAGCACCGTCTTGCTGAAACCAAATGTCGCCGACATCAAGGGCTTCAATTCCAGGTAACAAAAAGTCATTTAGCACTCGCCATTGACGGCTACGTTCTGTCCGGCATAATTTTTAAAGAAATACGGACCAATGATTCCAGCAGCCCATAAACCACACCAAACAGTGCATTTTTGTGGATGTAACGGTAGTTCGAGAGTCTCTTCGGGTTGCTCATCAGCCCAAATGCGACAATTTTGCATGTTGACGTATCCATTTAGCCAGAATTGTGCTTCGTCCCTGAACAAAATTTGGCGCGCAAACAGCGGATCTTCATTGAGCCGTTGTTAAACAATCCTTAACAAAAATAAGACGACAGAATGACCCCAGTCACGCGTGATATTTGAGAAAAGAATATTAAAAAAAAACTTCTTAATGAAGCCCCCTTTAGAACTTAAGTAATTAGCGATCCAGCTATGAAGTTTAGTTGGAAAACCAATTAAACTCAGTTTATGAAGCAGCAGCCTATCCCACGTGATAGGAACTCATAATATGTGTGTTCTATAAATAGCACGCTTGGCAGCGTGATATCTTACGATGCGCGTGTTCGGCTTTCAGTGCTCACAGGGCTGCGTCCAAAATGCGAAAAACCTATCCCAGGTGATAGGAACTCTTAATATGTGTGTTCTATAAATAGCAAGCTTGGCGGCTTGCTCTCTTACGATGCGCGTTTTTGGCTTTTTGTTCTCTCACGAGGCATTTGTTTGTTTGCTTGTTGCTCTTGTTCAAATGTCAACATGTTTACTTCGTGTTTCGTTGCTAAGCACACAAGCGCAATGCTTGATTGTGTGAGTTTGGACATTACTGAATTAGACTTATTCAACTTATAAGGGTAAGAGCGAGCACGCACACCACCAGCTTAGCAGCGCGGAGCATTTTGTGTGTAAAATTCATTAGCTCAGCTAGCTCTGATCTGTTCCGCTGCCTTCGGGTTTTACCTCGGCTTGCTCTAACGTCACGACGTACAGCTCTTACGTTTAAAATACTTCTCGTTGTCTTCTTTTTAATGTTCTTTAGATTTATAATGTGCTGTATCTCAAAAATAGTGGGGTTTGGGAAAAGACAGCATTTCTCCAACACATAATATGTGAATACTCGACTTAGTGTATAGCATAGATGTCGCTGTTTCCTCTCCCGCATCATTTAAATGTAATTTGTTTGTTATATTTTTTGAACCCAAGTACAACTTTGAGTACCCTTTAAAAATGCGTAGAGGGGTATTCAAATCCTTGAAAATTGCCCAAAAAGTAACCTAAATTTTCTATAAATTTCCGTAAACCATCCTTATTCATCACAGCTTTACAAGAGCATTTAAGCTTCGTCAGTTTGCCATTTCCTTGTATTTGTGTAGCTATTTCTACTTCAAGTGCCTTGGCTGGGTTTATGGCTCCCCAACTGGTAACTGGAAAGTTGGCAAGTAACAACTTGAACTTTAGTTTGCTAGCTTCACTTGGATTGCATTCGCTGTCCCTACCTTCGCCCCCGACTTTTTCTTGCTCTCCGATTGCATTTGTTATGGTTACGTTTCGCAATTTGGCGCTGCTGTTGTTGTCATTTGGCAAATGAATGGCTTGTTTTTAGCTGAGGAAAATGTTTTCCAATCAATTTTTATATCTCCTTGTTGTCGCGCTGTCTAGATGAAGTGAATCGTCCCAGTCATTGGCAATGCTAACTCATCTGTGCATAATTTAATGTGCAAGTTTAAATGTGCATGTCATGGGGAGGATTTCAATTTGTATGTTTACATAAATTTCAAGTTCCTGATGAGTCGTTGCCCCATTGTCATGGAAATGATTCTTTTCCGCGCTATAAAAAAGAACTTTGCCCTGACCTGCCCCAACCAAGACAAGAAGTCAAGCCAACCAACTGTGATTCATAATTAATGTGCTGCTTGTCTGTAAGTTTTCCTCGTCTTCTTCTGCTCAGTTTATGGCTGGTCACTTGCTGATAGTAAAACATTTTTATTTTAAATATATATATTTTTAATGCTTGTTTATTTTTCCAAGGGAAAACAAAAGAAAGAAAGATTTAAGGCAAAGCTTCTTAAACAACATTTTTGCTACAAAAGCTTAGGACGAGGGTTGAATTTGCCATTGTTGTAAATTTCATTTAATATTTTGGCATATCGTATTCAGAAAAGTTTCACATGCATCTGACATTTTCACACTTAACGTGCAAAAATATTTCCCATCTACCCTCGACCCCAAGTGCATTTGGCCAACGTGTCAAGAGCAAATATTCAAAATTATTTCTGACCATTTGCCTTCACCTCTGTCTCCGTCTACGCCTCTACGCCTCCAACTCCGTCTGATGTTTTTGTTTAGTTTTCGTTGCACAGCAAATGTAATTGGCATTAGAAGTTTTGTACGTTTGCCTTTGCCCACGACGTGTTTTGTAATAATAAAATATGATTAAAGTTTTTGATTAAATTTATGCAAGTGCACACAGTGGGGTTACTTTTAGGGTTCCAGTGTTTGGTCAGCTGTGTTTTTTGCACCTTTTTTTTGTGTGTTTTTTGTATTTCTTTTTAGCTTGGGTTGGACCTGAGGGCGCATTGCGGATGTGTGTTTGGTTACAGAGTTGATTAAATTATGCCACATTGCAGACGTGTGAAATTGAAGGTGCCAATAGGTGTGTGTGTGTGTTGATAATAACACAAAGTAATCAGCAAGTAACAGGCCAGACGGGGAGCAGTTTGTTGTCTCTATAAAGGAAATTAGTAGAAGTAAAAATGTGCTTACAATTTATGATTAAATGCCAATGTTATTCACACTTTATCTTTAAGCTCACCTCATCCACATTGTATGCACTCATTTCATCTCATCACAGCAAAAAGTATAAGTAATACAAAAAAAAGAAACACATTCCAGCCTTGTAACCCATCCCCAACTCACACTCAAGTGCCTGGGGGCCTGTCCCACTCGCATTGCATGTAAATTACTTTCGAGTCCATGCCATGGCCTCATATTTTGGTTGTTGGGGGGCCTACTTGTATATTACCCGCTACTTATAAGTAATTATTTTTGTAATCCGCTTTTGTGCCTAACGTTTGACTGTACCTACTCTACTCCTTGCCTACTTTCCGCTTCCACTTGGCTCCACCTCCACTCCGCAGGAACTACAAAGTGCAATCAACTGCGGGCGGCATGAAACAATGGTATCTACTGTCGCTATTCATCGGTGATGCGGTAAGGGATGTGCCGCTATGCAAGCACCTGGCCAAACGTATGCCCTGTCCAGGCGTTGGACCACTACCACCTCCACAGCCACGTTAAGGATCATGAGCACATCATCATGTGGGCGGGTTACCATCAGAAGGGGATTGGTCTGCGTCTAGTCAGTAGCACATCGGACATCTTTGTCTTCCATTTACATCACTTGTTTTACTTTTAGTTTGCTTTTAAGAGTTTTAATTTAAAAACGCAGACCGGCAGTGACGTAGGCGCTTAGATTTATGAGTAAGCAAATAAATAAAAAAAAAAAAGACTTGGCAAAAATCATCTGCCGAATTGTATGCCCTGTCAGGTCTGCGATTTTGCAGTCCGGTTTTTGGCAGGGACAATGCATTTTGCACTCAAACTCCTAGCATTTTGTGTGTCTGGGTTGAAACGGAAAATTGATACCCCGAAAAAAGATGCAACACAAAAAACTGTTGCATACTTTGCAGCACCACTCACAAATTGTTGACGCAAGGCATTAAGCAAGGCTTTCAGTGAGTGAGCGTGCAAGCGAGCTCGTTTACGGGAAATACCCTAGATGAATAAAGGCGTTGGGTATATAAGGTACGAGAGCATGCCTGAAGATTGGAGTCTAAGTGTAATTTGCCCACTTTTTAAAAAAGGAGACCCTGCAGTTTGCGCCAACTACCGTGGGATCAGTCTCCTTCCCATCGCATATAAGATTCTGTCGTGCATTATTTGTGAACGTCTAAAGCCGCTTATTAGCACACTGATCGGACCTTATCAGTGTGGCTTCAGACCTGGTAAATCCACCACAGACCAGATATTCACATTACGACAAACCCTGGAGAAGACCTATGAGAGAAATATCAAAACCAACCATCTTTTTGTTGATTATAAATCAGCCTTTGACACACCGATAAGGTCAAGGTTCTTTGAAGCCCTGTCTACCTTTGGTATACCAGCAAAGTACGTTCGACTTTGCATGATGACGTTGAGAAGCACTCGAAGCTCCGTCAAAATAGGAAAGAACCTCTCCGAACCATTTGATACCAAGAGAGGTTTTAGGCAGGGTGACACCCTATCGTGTGACTTCTTTAATCTACTGATGGAATATATACTGCGCCAGTGCCCAAATGCCAACAGATCGGGCTCATTTCTTTATAAAGATCTAATGCTACTCGCGTACGCCGACGATATTGACATTATCGGTAAAAACAAACGGGCGGTAAGCAGGGCGTTTTCAGAGATTGAGAAGCAGTCTAAGCTGATAGGCTTAGCGGTAATCGAGGGCAAGACAAAGTACCTAGTATCCACGGACAAGAAGTCTCCGCGTCTTGGCCAATCTTTTACTATGAGAGAGTACAACTTTGAGGTTGCAGAGGATGTTGTCTATGACGATTACCGGCGACAACAACATCAACCTGGAGATCCGAAGAAGAATTATCCCCTCAGTAGCGAGTTCAAGAGCAGAGTCTTCTCTCGAAGAACAAAAATAGCGCTATACCAGTCTTGCAATACGGCGCAGAAGCATGGACAATGACAGCAGCGGATGAGGAGGCGATTGGAGTTTTCGAGCGAAAAATCCTTCGGAGTATCTATGGACCTTTAAAAGTTGGCGATGGATACCGCATTCGAATGAATCACGAACTGTATGAGCTCTATAAGGACATCAGTCTAGTCAAGCGCATAAAGCAACAGCGGCTGCGCTGGTTAGGACAAGTAATCCGGATGGATGAAGAAGCTCCAGTAAAAAAGACGTACAAAGCGAAGGCGGCTGACTTTGGAGGACAAGGCAGGAGGGGTCGCCCACCACTAAGATGGGATGATCAAGTGCGGAAAGACATTTCCAACCTTGGTGTAAACAACTGGTGCCAGCTCGCACAGTGCAGAAGCGAGTGGAGGGCATTCATTGCAGAGGCCAAGACTGTCAAGCGGTTGCGATGCAATATCGGGCCAATAAAGAAGAAGAAGAACAAGTTCCAGTATATTGAAGGGTTGGTGCTGCTGGAAAGGCACTTATAGTAGGTTCCAGCACCTCTGCACTCGCCTGTTTATTGTTGTCTATTGGGCGCCAATTTTAAAAAATAAAGCAAACATTTTACAGAGGAGGATCAAGGATCTTCTTTCGGAAAAACTTGCTACTATGATGGGAGATTAAGCAACAGGACTTAAGCTAAGTTCACACAGGCAAATAATTTGGACAAATTTTGATGAAAATTCAGCTATATAGGCCAAATTGGGGAACTTTCCGGCCATATTTGATCAATTTATTTGCGAATGAAACCATAGTTTTAGTTTTAAATCCTGTAAAATCTTCAATCATGATTATTTTAATCAAAATTTTGACAATTTTTTGCCGGTGTGAACTTAGCTTAAGCATTAAACTAGAAAAATTAGTATGCGCATCTGTATCTTTAGCAATGTCTGCAGTTGTCTTGTATAATATATAAAAGGCACATCCAATATTTTCCATTTTTGGTTTACTTAATAAAAATGCATACTTAACTGTATTTAGCAGCAGTTGGTTTTAGTTTTCAAATATTTTTTAGTGTGACCATATGAACGCAAACATAAAAATACATAATTTGCATTAACATGGTTTTGAAATCAATGAGGATTAAGTTGTAATCCACCTAGATGGTTAGACTTGAACATGAGTAAACACATAGATTTGCAAAAACAGCAGCATGAGAAAACGGCCCCTAGACTATACGATGGGTTTGAGCTCCCTGATCAAACCATCTAAAGAATTTCAGGCGTTTCCAGCCTAGGCTGGTGCCATAATACCTAAAGCTATGGGAAACCATAACTTACAAAACTACAGTAGTGGTATCAGCAGTTTTACATGGTCCCAATTCACCCAGGAAAACTGAAATGGAACATGAAATCAGTGCAAACCCCTTACGGTGACTGCAGCTTTACTACAGGTCCTTCTCTGGTCGAGCTTCTTTTTTAATCCACTGATTTTTTAAAGCTTCATTGTTTCGCTACAAGTGCATGTAGATTTTTTTGTTTTTTGTATTTCGTCAAAATATACAAACCCAACTTTCAGACTGTGGTGAATCCGCATGCCCCACACACTCCACCCCAAACTCTCTTGTCTTTGCTATTTATTAACTCGTTGCATATGTTTGCATGCAAACTGTTGTCGTCGTCGTCGTCGTCGCGTACGTCGCGAGTGCTATAAATAAAACGACAAGACAGTCGACAACAATAACAAAATGTCGCTTTGAGCTTTGGTTGCAATGGCAACCCTGGCTGGATACCATGCACTTTTTCTGAGTGATTTTGCTCTGTGACAAGCGTTCGTCCATTTGGGAATGCTGGCAAAAAACAATTGTAAATTTTGTTTTTTGTTTATCACATTTAATTTTTTCCAGCGTATTCCCCTCTGTATAAGGTCGTTTAAGCTCTAGATTTATGTGGCTCTCTTTTTTTGCGTGCAAACTTCATTTGTGGTTGATTGAATGGGGAGGAAGAGTTTTTTAAATAAATATTTTATTAATAGTATTTACAGACTTAATGCTACAATGGGCCTGCCTTTTGCTTTCTATTTAAAATACACCTTACGTCCGTCGGGTTTAATGTAATACTCATTAACCCCCTGCGAATTGGTCACATATATGTTCTTGTCATGCTCTTGCTTGGGTTTCTGATAGCCGCTGCTATAACGATTGTCAGTAATATAGTTGGTATTGGGATAATTATAGTGGGTAGGTGGATCATTAGTGTCATCAAACCGTACATTACCACTGGGCATATACTCGCCATAGTTTAAGTTCTCGAAGCGATAATGGGAGCTAGGTCTATGTTCGTTGCTCAAAACCAAACGTTGTTCTTTTTGTTCTTCGTCTCTCTGATCAGGATACTCATAGGTTGGAGCATAAGTAGGATGGTTCAAAATTTTGCCCTTTCGTATATAGCGCTCGTAATGATCGGGAAAGATGACACGAGCACCACGTTGAGGTGGAGCTGCCTCTTCGTAGACAGCATTTGGAGGACTCTGTGAGGGATCCTCTTGAAATTCTTCTCTAACCTCTCTAAGGCGCTCTTCTCTTAATTGTGATTCCCTTAACTGGTCCTCTCTTAGACGCTCTTCTCTCAACTGAACCTCCCTAAGACGCTCTTCTCTCAATTGTTCCTCTCGAAGACGCTCTTCCCTCAACTGTTCGTCTCTTAACTGAACCTCCCTAAGACGCTCTTCTCTCAATTGTTCCTCTCGTGTGCGCTCGTCCCTCAATTCTTGTTCCCTATAATCATCCAACTGCTCATTGGTATCCCTAAACACAATTCTTTTGCCCCGTCGCTTGTCTGCCCCATAATCGTCCTCGCCTAGACCATTGGGCAGCACTGCCTTCCAACCCTCCAATTGCTTAGCCTCTCGCTCTTGGGGAAATCTCAATTTGCGTTGCGCTGCAACCCGATTGAAGTCATTGATAACTTCACGCTGAGCTTCCGCCGTGGCATCCGGAAATCGTACACCGCCTTCGCGCACCTCCTCCTCTTCACTTTCAATGCCTTTGTAGTGCAGTATTCGACCCTCATTCTCTTCCTCCGTGGAGGGAAATTGCAGCACACCTATCAGTTCGGTGTGCGCCTGGGCTGCCTCGGCTTCATCATCATCTTGAAACTTGACTACCGTCTGGGTATCGAGATTGTCTTCTTCATCGTGAAAATCAACGGGCATCAAGTGGCTATCATCTGTCTGAAAGTTGCGTTTAATTTCCGTTCCTGACAACAGGCTCCTTCTGCGTCGACGTCGTCGTCTCTGATACTCCACCCCATTCAAATATTCGGACAGCACCTGGGTAAAGAAGCTGCCTATACCGTTGGCTATGTCCGTGCTGGGTTTCTCAGTGGGTCGTGGTCGGGGACGCGGTGTTGTGTAAGCTGGCTGTTGCTGCTGCGTGCCACCAGTCAGGGCTGAGAGTATGCTAAAGAATGAACCTCCACCGGATTCGCTTTGTTGCACCGCAGCTGGTTGCTCTTCGGGTTCGCTAAAGAACTTGAAAAAGCCGCCACGATGATTGTTCAGATAGTGAATGATTTCCATCTGTTTGAGGGGAGTCAATAGTAAGGGGTGAGATTTTTAATTGTTTAAAAGTTTGTTAAGCTCTTACCTCATTCTTGGGACATTTTACATAGGTCTGTATACAGCTGCGGTCGCCGCCGCTGAGTCCGAGCAGAGCAGCGCGTCCATAGAGGAGTGCAGGCGAGGCGGCCGGAAAACCAGCTAAAAAGCTGTGAAAGGAATTGAAAATTAGTTGTGATTAAGCGGTGACAAGATACCCATGGCTAAAATGACCCCATCCCAATGGTAAAATACTTAAGTAAAGAACTAGCGGCTGAACTGTTACACAGCCGTCACTTTTACAGCTACTGTCATGTCATGGAAATGAGAGCAGCCCTTTGGTCTGTTGAAGCCGAATTCGTAGTTCAACAATCAATAATCCTTTTAACGCAAACGGATCGGGAGCAAAATATTATCGCAAACGTTTTAATCTGCATCTGATCCTTATGAAAATCTATACTCAGGTTCAAGGGGATTTTCCCCGTCCATAGTACATTCGCTTTACACAGCTGTATTATGCCACGTACTACTCTATGGAGCAATAGAATGGTGGCCAGAGCTCTAAAGACAATCAGTCCTGAACAATCTTTCTAAAGTGCAGAGAAGCGAGGAAATCTGTATGAGCCCTCAAACAGAACGCTTACCAGCATTATCCATTTCCTACCACTTGTCCTTGTATCAAGGCAACTAGCTATCACAACAGCCTTAGACTACGAGAAACTATGCCTGGAACGGGGGTAACTCGGGGGGATTCGACTATAGTCAGCAACCAATTGGGTTTACTATCCAAAACAGCCTACTGCTTACCTCAAACCACCATCAACAAACTTTGCGTAGCCAGTAAAGAATCTTGTTCAATTAGCGAATAATTAAATAAATATCCCAAGCGGATACCATTGAGAAAACATCCCCGTAGCAAGGCCAATGGAGGCTCTAAGCTCGACGAAAAAGTAGGAGTGGCCGAATTTTTCATTAACCGAGCCTTGGTACATTAGTGGGTACCAAGCAGAGGTGGTGACCATCCAGGTAGCTTACTGACGGTCAACGAATGAAAGAAGGAATCGCGCTGCCCTAAACGTACATGACTCACATACGTATATTGCTAAAACCAAGGCCGCAAGCCTCTGAAATTCTGGAGAAGGTTCGGTGTGGAAGTTCGAACACGTTGGAAAGTCTTTTATTCGGTTTTCGGACCGGTTCCTTTACTTATTGGACCTTACCCTGCAGTTCTACGCCTCAGTACTGAATTTTTCAGTGCTGATTCAAACCTTAGAAGAAGGAATTGCTCCAAATCATGACTGATTTCAGTACTATTTTCAGTATTACCATAAAACAAACCCATGAGTTCAGGTCTGAAATCATGCCTAAAAGAATCGAAGGTCGATGTAGCAGGCCCTGCCTGTGTTAAATTCATGACTGCCCTTCCAAATCTGTGCGGATTCAGCTCTGATTCAGTACTGAACCGTACTGAAGGGTAGTTTTTGGTCGTTGAAACATTTTTTGGTTGAAAACAAGACATATTATTGTTGAGAAAGAAGCGTCCAGCATATGAAGCAATTCAAAGTTTTCAATAACCGAATGGACCTCATTCGATATAGTTATCTTTCATACGTTCTCTACCAAGGTTTACAAAAGTGCCTGGACTTTAAAATGGAAAGCTAGTCTCACCTTCTATGTACATTAATATAAGGCTTTGTTTTGTCATTTAACAACTTGACTTAGTAATATGGCAAGTTTGGGTATGATTTTGAAATGATAATGCTCCGATTCCGATATTGTGATAGTTATAAAAGTTCTGAAAAAACTGACTAAAGCTATTTTGTGAATCTTTTTCCAAACAGAGGAGGTCCAGGTTTGGGAGTTTAACAATTTAGATGGTTCGGTTTAGAATCGGTTTCCAACCAAGACTAAATCGCATACTAAATGTCGCCTATCCCTCAATGATACTTGGGTATTCACCTGATATGGGTGCCTGCGCACAAACTGATCAAAGAAGAGCACATAAGAATGCCGAAACAATAAGTTTCGCTACAGATCAGTGTAATACCATTTACTATGCGCGGAAGCGAGACCTACTCGGCCAACATTCAATCGCAAGCGTAGCAAAACTCTGTTACATCAACAAGAGATAACCCATATCGCCTCTGGTAGGGACCCTAAAAGGTAACTATCTTATTGACAGACATGCCGCTTTTGTAGGCGACACATACCATGACTTCTGTAGGACAGGGCGGAAAATGTGTCTGTCTCTCTCTGACAGTAATTCGATATGAATAGCCGAGTGTGTTCGGCCCCCAGAGGCTATGGCTGGAGAACACTGCTGTATAAGTTTCAGATATGAAAAAGATGAGGACAAGGTACAACAGTATCTCTGTCATTGTTCCGCTTTGAGTAAACGATGACTTAGAATACTTGGTTAGCCTCTTCTACTTAACCTTTTGGAAACATTTGAGCTAGAGATACCAACTCTACTTAAGTTTATTCTGTTCACTTTAATATATGTGGCAAAGAATACTCCCCTAGGTTGACAGGTAACAGGCCCTCCAAAATCCATTGGGTTTTACCAAAGAGGATTTACTTGGTATATAGCTAAGTTAGTACGAAATACTTTGGTTTCCGTGGTCCCCTGACCTGTAGGATAATAGAGAATCCTGCATGGTTCGTTTGTTAGTAGAGAACACTCTATCCCTATAGTTAATCCTTGGTTTCTAGGTTAGTTATAAATACTCCTTAACTTAAGAAAGAGTAAGCATACCTAAGAAAAAAGTGTTAACGCTCCACCCCTTTTGACTAAGTCCCTCTTCAAGCGAAGCTGGCAATTAAAAAGCGAAACAAAACCTGAATCAAAATCTTTTAGTTCCCATTTGCAATTCGTAGACATCATCTTCTTTCTCATTATCTAACCAACATTATGCATCTGCCTCCAAAGTCCGCTTATAAAACTTAATTGACTAAATGCCAATTTGTAAACGAAAAGCCAAACAATATCAATTTACAGCCCCCTCTCCCCCCAGTATGCTCCACACGTAGCTCATTTAATGGAACAATCAATATCGTCTTGCATAATGAAGTCTAATCCTGGTTAAGACCGTTCCGAAATAAGATGCCTGCCTTTGGAAATGCAAATTTAATAATATTTACTTACAACTAAAAGCCTGGTTGGTTCTCTGCTCATTACCACGAGTACTCACTTGGTTATGGCCGGCGAGGTAATGAAGCTTGGCAATTGGCCACGTAACGTTTGACCGGCAATCATCTGGCAGAGCACCTTGGGCACACACTGCAAATCGTCGTTGCGTGCAATGTTCTCCAGAGCTCTAATGAGTTGTGTGTTGGGTGGTCGGGCGTGTTGCTGATATCCCTGTCCCTGGCCGGCAAAAGCGCCTAAGAGGCTGCCTAATGGGCTGGAGGAGGAGGAGGAAGAGGATGAGGGACCACCACCGCCCAACAATAGATTCGTAAATTGCGGTGCATATTGCTGCGTCGAGCTGAACAGTGAGGCCAAAGTGGCTAGACCTCCCCCCGGGGACTGGTTGGGGTTGGAAGGTGGCGGCTGGTAAGGTGGTCGATATTCTGGACGATAGTTGAACTGCTGCTGCTGCGGCTGTTGCGGTGGTATCTCTCCAATTTGATACTCGTAGTAATTGTGTCCCGGTCTGGGGCGCTGCTGCTGATAGTGCGTAGGATTGGCATTGGGATGGGGCTGGGAATGGGATTGGTACTGGGTCTGGGGTGGGGGCTGGGGTCGCTGCAAATAATTACCAAAGTTGTTTGCATAATTAGACGACGACGACGACGACGTTGGCGCTGACGCGGGCGGAGAATACGCAGGCTGAGGCTGTATCGATGAGGCTGCTAATGGTCTGTTGTCATTGACGTCTTGACGGTTATAAAGCGGTCGCTGTGGAAGCAGTTGCGGCACAAAATTGGATGTCTGCTGGGACGCATAGCTGGGCGGTGGGTAATCATGCGAATCGTATGATATTTTATGCGATGCTGCTGTAGATGGTGGCGGTGGTGGCGGTGCTGTGGGTCTTCGATAAATCGTCGAAGGACTCTCGTCGAAGACATAGCCCGGTCTTTTGAGATACACATCCTCTACAACGCCCGCATGTGGTCGCTGCTGCTGTGGCGTATTATGATTACCCACCAGAAGCGAAGATTGCACCGTGTATACCTGATCACCTTGACTCTGAGGCTGTTCGCGTTGATATTGTATGAAGGTGGGCGGTGTGGGTGTATAACGATAATTCTGCTGCGTAATGGGATCCAAATAACTGACCACAGGTGTGGTGGGTATGGGAGTACTGGCATAGCTAGGGAAACCAGCTGATGGCTGCTCATCATTCGGAAAAGAAAACTGTTTATCCATGGCCGATTGTTGGGGTTGGAGACTAGGTAAAGAGCTAGGAACTTGATGCTTGTAGTTGGGAGCCAGATAACTGGGCGGAAAACGGTTTTGAGTACCACCACCTGGCATCACATCGGAGGGTGTAAACTCCAACATTTGTGAGGGTCGAAAGCCACCGTTGGTCACGCGTGCCGAAATCTGAGGGGCTGATGTTTCCATGGGCATCACCTCATTCAGCGGTTCGGAAGGGAAGAAGTTTTTCAGTTTAGTGGAAATGGGTGGTTGCCTGGAATGAAGGGAAGAAAAGTTGTTAGTCTAGGATTAAGTTCCGAGTTCCTTGAACTGGACCTTCAAAAGATGCTGTAAATCCCTTCTCTAAACATTTGACAGCAACTTCACAAAAGTTGCCTTAAACCCTGACCACCTCAAGCGTGCCTAGCACAACACCCTTAAATTTCTCATTTGCCCACCTCACACAATCATTGAAATTAGCATAAATTAAAGTCGCGCGCACTGTCAACTCACTCGTCATTTCCGTCGTTGCCGCCATTTCTTATGCACAACACGTTGCCGGCTAATGCGATAATTAGAATTGCAATTTTGCATTGCATACTTTGCGGCGCTTGTCGAAATTGCATGTTGGGGCTTGGGTGTGGGTTTGGGGTCGGTGCCGCCTCGTCGCAATTGGAAAATCCCCAGCTCACGTCAGCAATTCATAAGCGTAAGCCACTTGCCGCACGTCTCCTGCAAAAAAAGAAAGGAAAACGGTAAAAACATAAAAACTTGCTGTCAACTACAAAAGAAATGCAATTTCTCTAGACAATCTTCTTGCTACATTTGCACATAAATTTATAGATTTACCCCCACCACCCACTCGGGGGAGCCAAAACATTTGCATTCATATTAATGCAATTCTCACGTGCTCTCTGGGACGTCTGTCGCACAACGACTCCGCCACAACTTGACATTTGTTTAATTCCAGTTTTTATGATTGCGCCGTGTTTATGCAATCGCACGCCTCGCCATCATTTGCTTTATTTCGACGACTGCGCCATATAATCATATCCATAATCTTTAGCTCTTTTGGGTGCCACGGCCACCGCCTCTGCTGCTGTTTGTTGCTTCTGTTCTGCTCTCGAGCAAAATTATTCATATTATTGTTGACGTTTTATTTGTCGCCGCCAGCGTTGACAGGCCTTAAAAGTTTAATGCACAAACTGACACGTAGGGAGGAGTGTGCCGGAGGATGGATTGGCTAGAGCCAGTGTCTGTGTCTGAAATGGGTTTTTTGGTTTCTATTCTCTTGATGCTTTCGACTGATTAGTTTTATCTATTCAAGTAAAAATTTAATTTTTAATATTTAATTATTAATGTCTTAAGCAGGCATTCTAATGCGAGTCTTCGACTTGCGGCGACAAAGAAGTCTCAAGTCCGAACAAGTGCAAAGTGCAACATTCAGAATCGCCGTCGTCCACAAATGAATCACTTAGAATTTAACCAAAGTTCCTCAGCATCAGCCATCTCGTACAAGGAGCTATAGGTTCTGTAAATGAGAATCAACGACGCCAAGACTGTCAAGAAAGACAGATGTGGAGCTGACCGCCACTCCACATCGCCGAGTTTTTGAGTTGCGATAGGTACGCCACCATCGCTTCCACTCTTCGCGCGCTTAGCAAACCGGCCGCGTAAGCTGTCCTTTAACGAAGCCCAAGCCGCGTTGCGACGGTCTCCTATAAAAAACAATCAATTGTGAATTACATCCATCTTTTTCAAGGGCAGCACCTTTACTTTCCCAGATAATTTTTGTCAAGCCGCTATCATAATGCTGGCTCAGCACAATTTTCTGTTTTATTACATCAATTAGGGCCTCCTTCTCCACCAATGAAAAGTTGCCCATTTATTACTCATTTTTAAACACTGCGCCACACACACCTTCACACACTTGTGTTTCGCAACAACGAAAAATATGCTTTGTATATATTTCAAAGCTGCGAAATAATCACTCATCGCGTGACTATCGGGTGATTATCGCGTGACACGTTCACGTCGATTGGCAGCGCTGTGATATCGATATGATCTCCAGACCAACTCGCGAGACGGCAAGCTGCGAAATCCGTGCGAAATCATTTTTTTTATATGGAGTTTTCGATTTCGCGGGTATCTCCGTACCAAGCTTTAAGGTACAAAATCATTAGTCAAACAACAACAATCACAAGAAAACTGATGAAAAGCGAATTTTTACAGATGCTAGTTGTGGGTGCTCGCTTTTGTCTCAGTGGTTTACAAAAACAATTGTGCTGTGGGCACCTCTGTTTTAGGCATTGGAGTAGGAGTCTATCTTTTAGGTTTCATAAACCTTGCACAGCCTTTTAATGAGAGATCGTTCAGATCCAGAAATTTTTAACAATAAATAAGCCACGACATTATCCAGATTGATATCAGTAAGCGACTACTGCAAATTATAGATGGTTTGGCAAATGAACTCGAGAAGCAGAGTACTTCAGCCAGGCATTTTTTCCTAAGAGGCAACAAACCATTGTAAGAGATAATTTCAAGCTGAACTCGTTATTAGTGTCATCCAGTAAAGCCCCATGACTAACTTGACTATCAAAAAGTCTTTAATGGTCTCTACTTCCAGCCACCTTTTGTCTCCTTTGCGGCACCTCTAACAATTCACAAAAGGCTAAAGATGGTCGTAGGTGGGTTGGTTTGGTTTTTGGAACACATGCAAAGAGCTCGAATACTGCTTTGGTCAGCCAGCTTACGGCCTCGAAGACACCAAAACAAATGAAGCAGGTATTCCTCAAGCCACAACGACCACAAGATATAGAAAGAGAATACTGGTTATTGCCTGCGATTTTTGAAATCGCTCATCCCCCTAAAACAAAATCTACAATAAAGACGACGCATACACATCTTTGTTGTTGCGTTCGAAATTGCAAGAGGAAGAGAAGGGAAAGAGAAGAGAGAACACATATAAAGTTGTTGTTAGGCTTAGGCCGTCAGTACACGGCTCGTATCGTCATCAACACATCAAGCACAGGCTTTGCAGCTAAGAAATCGAAGGGCTGTTGATTCGCAACCGAGGCAGCTACTTCGAGCGTATCATAGTACATGACGATAGGCGACTGACACTGCTTGACGATAGTCGTCATGTTGCATGATTACGCGTAACGGCCGAGTTGGTGCGGTGCGACACAATTCCTACGCCTGTCTTCCGTCGCTTCGCTACGATGGCGATACAAAATTAGGCTTGTGATATGGATTGTGTGTGAGTGTGGGTGCATTTGCGCGCGGCTATAGATATGCGATGTCTGTGTAATCACCTGTACGCTCGTCTATCTCTTTACTCACAACAACAACGAATGTGGGCACCCGTGGTCTAATATTTCGGTATATTAAACCGGATTCCAATGCATCTAACCGAACCATGATCTTAGCATCATATAAAACTAGATCTGATTAGAAATAACCAAATGCAACCAAAAAACTAATGAAAAAAAGCTATAACCAGTTGAAGGTCAAGAAAGTTATGTCTTTGCATAACTATGTATTAGTAACAAGGCCCCAATATCACCCAAAGTGAGCAAATTGTCTATACCAGGGTTGTCCAAGCCCATTGCGCACGCCGCACATTCGTTGTTGTTTTCCGCCAAGGTATAGAAGCGCGTATTGCCTTCACGCTTAGCTTATAGGCTATATGTAGAGGTACAACAACTTTATATGTGTTCTCTCTACTCTTTCTCTCCGAACGAAGGCTGTTGTTGGCTGCGAATGATTTCGTTGTTGTATTTAGTGCGTATAGCCATCACGCAAAGCTATTGGCTAAGCGTAGAGCATAGTTCCCCAGCCATGGCCCCTGGCAGCCGAACACACTCGGCCATTCACACCGAATGCTTGCCGAAGTCAAGCCTCACTGTGTGTTAGAGAGAGAGAAAGTCACATTTTCACTCTCTCTTCTTGGGGAGCCCTGTCGTAGAGCGACAACAACTTCATATGTGTTCTCTCTTCTCTTTCTCTCCGAGCGAAGGTAATGTTGTGGACTGCGAATGATTTCGTGTGCAACAGACAGCCACGAGCACACACACACACACAAAAATAGGATTTCACTTTCTAATTCTTCTTGTGCTTGGTGTTTTACAAATATTTTCTTCATTTGTATTGATGTCCACGCGGCAGTTAGCTAATTCTGGGCACCTCTGATCTAAATCATATTTAGTTGATAGCTAAGTCTACTGATGATAAACAACTTTATATTGACCAGAGGTGCCCAGAATAAGCTAACGGCAAAAACAAAGTATGACCAAACTCGGAAACGATAATAATCTACGAGTTTTATAGTTACACCAATGAGTAACCACCCAGCCTATGTATTTCCTATCGAAATGAATCTCGTAGCTTCAACTTTGACTTTTCGAAACTGCAGCCAGTGTGAATATACTAAATATAAGGCTGGCATACTGTAGGGTCCATATCTAAAACCATTTCACTCCATTTCTTTTACAAACGTTCTTGGGCTTGCTCTTAGGACACAGCCACGAGTATAATTTCATTAGCATTATAAATTTTTGTATCGTTTAAGAAACGAGTACCCTTTTCCAGAACCAATCTCGAGAATTACTTTCAGAAACAAAGTGCGGATCGGGAATACCTTGACCAAAACCAAGGACAATGATGATAATACAGAAACAGGAGCTTGGCTGATTTATTATTGGGTGTCTCCAAATCAAATGGCCCTTCAAATTGCTTTAATTTGAATTTGCTAAGCTAACAATGTTTCGGCTTCGTCCTTAATGTGTGTTAACTGAATAAGTCAACATGATTGATCTTTATTTGTTTGCTCTGAATGGAATTATGGGCCAAGTGTTAAGGGCGCAACGGGCCATTGGGCGCTTATAGCTGAAGCAAAACTATCAATTCTTGAAAATTCCATAAAAGTTTCATAAAAGTCTTTCAGCGCTAAATATTTACATCTTTTGTCTTTTTATATCTCAGTGAAAGTAAACCAATCTTATACATTCAATGTTCTTGAGGAATCAAAATTATCATCACATTATTTAAATTATATTTATATGCCAATTTGATTGGTCCATGAATATTATTTGATGGCCATTAACTGCAGTTTAACATACATTTCAATCAATAGATCTCACACAGGGTTTTCTGTCGAAACCCATATATTTCACCAGCCAATTTGCATTTAAATGAAGTCAAGGTTATTGTTCACACAGGTTGAATTTTAAGCAAACACAAGACCAAATCTCTCAAAACGATGACGCACTGAAAGTTTCGAAATTTTTCTGAGCAAGTAAACAAAATTTATTATTTATGCAACCCAAAAAGTATAAAATTTAAATTTCATGCAATTACACTCTCGACTGGCAACTGTTGGTAGCAGCTGTAATTGCCCAAAATTTTATGGGCGACGAGCACAAGTACTAGAAAATTGCATTTGGTGTCGTTGCCGCCAACAGGCAACATTGGGCGCTGCACTAAAACCAAAAAGGAGGAAGACAACTTCGACATTCACAAACAAGAAATGGCAGCTAATTTCAGTTGGAGCTGCAAATGCAGCAGGTGCAAGGATCACAAAATGCAAACATTTCGATTGCCGAGGCACGCACTGGGGGACGTAGAAGTCCACTTCCAGTCGTCTCCTCCTAAAACACGAAAGGACACTTTACGCTTGAGATGCGTTCCAATTTGGTGTGAGTGTGGGGTAAAGACGTACACGGATATGGACACGGAAACCCAAAAGTGTCGCACGTGTTGAGCATTCCAATTACATAAGCCACTTCCCCCTTCGCCCTTTAATGTGTGGGGCGTGCCGAGAGCTTCGTTTTAAAGGGTTCATTAAAGTCACTTCTTTCTTGATTTCTTGTTGTTAATTTTTGCGCAATTCTTTTCCATTGACATATAAAACTTTCTTTTCTTTTCTTGGCTGGTTGAACTTTGAAATTGTTTTGGGTGCGCGTTTTCTTGTCACAATTGTAACGCTTTGTTAGGCTTCGAATTGCAACACACACACACACACGCCGACAAATTGTTTAGCCGGCTTTGATTTGCACACTTTCGGTTTTTAATTCCACTTACAAGCTCAAGACTTTACTTTTTGGTATCTTCCGAAACCGAAACTGAAATCGAAACTCTTTTTTTTTCCTTCTTTCTTTCTTTCCTCAACTGGTTTGAACGACGCGGACCACCAGTTGTTCGCTGCTCGTTTGACACGCGACTACTGAGCTGAGCATGCGCCAAGCCAAGTTTTACACCGAGTTGACTAAAGAGCTTAAACTGAGGTTGTTGCGCTTCGGCAAAAAAGAAAAACAATATTGTATAAACGCAAGGAGAGAGTAAAATAACAAAATAAATGATCGTCTGGATTAGTTGGGCTGAGATAAAGAGAGGGAGTGAGTCTGAGGAAGAAGAGAGTTGTAATAATTTCAAAGTACAGACCACTTAAGGTCTAGTTAAAGACTTGAATTTAATAGCTTAAAATGGTCAAAAACAGTTCGATTGTTTTCTGTTGGAGGTGAATATGTTGCAAGAATATTGTATATCAAAAATTCAAATCAATACAGCTAATATCAATGGCACAAAAATTAATACAATCGATGTATCACTCTGAGAAAATTATCTGTAATCAGAGTTCACATGCAAAAATTATGCTATGAAACCTCATCAAGCCTTTCGGGTTGAGTTTTGTTTCGATGTTGTAAATGAATTTCTCCTACCTCCTTTTAAAATAAACGTTTGCAGGGAACGGAGGTGCAGACTAGAGGTTCACTCGGCACAGCTCGAATTACGTGATCCTCGGGACATCTCGGCATTTTCGAAAACAGGATACCAGGCGTGCCCAAGCCTATTCCGCAAGCCGCGCATTCGTTTTTGTTTTATGCAAAGCAATAGCTGGCGCGTATACGGGCTACGGGTGCCATAAGACTACATAGACCAGGGTTCCCCAAGCAGAGAGAGCGAAAATGTGACTGTGTCTCTCTCTAACACACAGTGATGCATGACTTCGGCAAGCATTCGGTGTGAATTGGCGAGTATGTTCGTGCTCCAGTATGTTCGTGCTCCTATCGCTGGGGAACTCTGACATAGACCAACAACAAATACATATGCGTTCTCTCCTGTCTTTCTCTCCGAGCGAAGGTTTGGTTGTTGCCAGCGCGTCGGCCCGTCACGCAAAGCATCTGGAGCAACAACAACTTTAAAAGTGTTCTCTCTTCTCGTTCTCTCCAAGAAGAGCACACTTACACACACACAAACAAAAATCGGGTTTCTCTTTCTATTTCTTGTGGTTGTTTTTGCTTCAATATATTTTCTTCATTTGTATTGGTGGTCCACGCGGCCGTAAGCACATTCTGGGCACCCCTGATGTTTACGCATACGGAACAATTGTTCTCACATACTTCAATGTAAACTTAAATACGAAAGAATTTTTTAGAAATAGTTCTGATCAGTCTGAAATGAGAGATTAAATTTTAGCAGCACGTTTTATTGGTCTACAGACATTTTTATCACCTGGCTTCTAAGCTAGTTAAACCGCAGCTTAGGTTAACTCTTAATATATTATCATGCCTGTTCCTGTTTCCGAATTTTCAAACTTTTTAGGCTTTCGATTTTTTATTTGAAATTTACCTCCTTGAAAACATTCAAATATCTATATTATCCGATGAGTTCATAAGATTCCACAAAGTTATTGGCGAAATCGAAAAGCAAAAGAGAGCTATCCTCGAAGCGCGAAGAACGCGTTTCCTATCTCTCTGCAAACATTAAAGATTGAACTAGAAAGTACGGAACTGGCTAACGATATAATGAGAAAGAAACACTATTACTCCTTCGAGCCGGATATTCTGGAATCATTGGGCGTGTTCAGCAGAATAATTGATCCCTGAGCAGGTATCAGAAAAAAATGTTGTATCGAATAGTTTCTGCTGTTGGAGAGAGCAGTATCACTTTAAAGTAGCGTACTATTTCTTTGATACATGCTCCTGTATCTTGATACCTCAAATTGGCTATTAAGATGCCGCTTCTCTCGAGTTCAGTATTAAGATAATTGCAAATTTAGACTTGATCAGGGAGCAAGTTGTTCTGCTGAACACGGTCATTGTTTTCGAGGGAGGTTCTTTCAGACCAGATTCTGTTTAAGGTACCAAACCTTTACTGTGAACCATTCACAGTAAAAAAGTTCAAATTCTGGGCTCGAATCGGGAAAAGGCAGCCCTGCTTTTGTTCGCTTTGACTTTATTTAAAGTAATTCTAAGACTTAGCTTAGCCTAGATCTAAGTGTAGTAAAAAGCATTGCCTGGAAGGGTTCCCTTAACCAGACTGATATATATGTATATCCTTGTGGAATGACAAGGTACGGTTAATGGCGGAAAATTGAGGAAAGCTCTCTCACGGAGAGCCACGAGAGTGAGCGAGAGAGATGAAAAGTGGAGAGTTGGAGACGAAGGGCCATGGCCAGAGAGGCAAAGGAGCAGCGAACTGAATGACTGAGGCGAGCGGTGATTGGTGCCAAGGGCCAATTGGAATGGGATCAAGGCCCCGGTACAGCGACAGCACCAGAAGGCCCCGGTACAGCGACAGAGGCGAGACAGGCCCCGCTTAAGAAGTGGCACGGGGCCAGCGCGGCGGATATAAAAGGAGTGGCTGCCCAGAGGAGGGGACAGTCGGTGATATACGCGAGCGCGAACGGAAGTCAAAATTGTAAACCCAAGTGCGAGTAGAGGTAAACGTGAAACCAAGACGGCAGAGTGACCGAGGATTGCGAGTAGTCGAAGCGATACTGCTCGACGATAAGTTGCAAGGAGGTCAGCGGTAGCAAGTGGGGAAAGTGCGAAAGCATCCTGCGAAAGGTCGGAGCGAACAGCACGACGATAGCAGCGAGACGAGCACTAGTTAACTTGGCGAGTCCACGGGGTGGTATGGGAGCGAGCGCGAGCGGGCAAACGCTAGTCATAAAACCTAAAGTGTAACGCTGAATTGTGAACCTAGGATAAATCTAACATCTAAGTGATTGAAACCAACCCCAAATACAGACTTAAGTACATTTTAATCGTTGCCTTCTTATTTCTGGCAATCCTCCACAATATAAATTTGTTGGAGCGACGCCGAGCTGCAAACGTTCGCTACATCCTTTCACACTTAATCATCCCGCTTGAACATTATCAAACTTGTCAATGAAATTAAGCGAACCATACGGTTTTCTTTGGCGGTTTTTGGTTTCGGTTCAGCATTTTCTTAAGAACAATTGTTTGATTTGTGGTTCGGCTTACGAGCACTAATTAGAGGATCGTTACAATTTGATACCACTAATTCTTACATACCTTTTTTTGTCCAAATTGCTAGTCTATGAGGAAATGTTGTTAGGGTGAGTTCACACACACGGGCAGTCTGTCATATTTTAAGGTGCCAGTTTCTTTCATACACTTCTGAACACCTGCCGGAGCAGTGCCAGTCGACTGTTGTCATATATGTTCAGGGAAACACATAGCAACTATCGGTAAAAAGAGAAACACATAGCAACTATCTGAAAGAAGAAAAGAAAGTCTAAATAGATTGCCAAATATCTGCCATTTCATATCATGTTTATAGATTTCTTGGATACACGGGACTGGGACCAAATATCATAATTCAACATTTTTCGAACTTTTACAAAAGCAGATATTCCATAATTTCAAATATTCAAAAATGTCAAACTTTTTGAAGAAAATATTATATCAAATCTTGTTTAAATAAAAAGGAAACCCTCAGATTATCTCGTATCCTAATTAAGTTAACCTTTTTGGTTCTTTAGAAAGACTGTGTGGCCTGACTCTGAATAAAAAGTGATCAATTGATGTAGGTTCAACATTTTTCGATTTGTGAATGCCTTTTATGTGGTGTACTGGCAACCAAAAACCAATTCCGCATAATTTCATTGAAAAAAATCGCTGTGTAACTTTTCATAAGACTTAAATCGAATTGGGTTTGCCCAAAAAAATGTTTGTGGCTTTTATTTTTCAAGAAGTTCAGTTTACTTCGAGGCTCACCTTGTAAATCTGAATATATATTTATCTTTTTCTGCTTTTGTGTTAATCTTTGCTTCACTTCAGAGCTGAAATTCATTCAATATGGAAATTCATATAACTCATAAAGTTCGTTTGCTTAGTAGACTCCACCTATAATTCGATTTAGGTTTTACAACCTCCAATGACCTTTCATGATCAGCCCACCCACACACACACACAACCCGCCTACAAGCGGATACAAAATTTGAAGAGCAATCGTTAATCAATCATGACCTAAAGAGTTTACGAATTTGCGTAACAAAAACAAATTGCACAAAAAACTAAGGTGGCAAAAAATACATGATTGTATTTTTGGCATCAGGTTGAATGACAGACATTGGCATAGATTCGAGTGACTCAAAGACGTCACTGGAACAACCCACCAGCTTTATACTATTTTTGCGGTTTCGCTTTCGTTTGACCGCCAAATCGGGTTAGGCATCGTCTTTTAACGGGTTACCTCATCCAAAGTCAATAAAACATGGTAAATTATTATTACGCTTTGCCTCTGCGGGAAAAGAAAGCCGTGGTGGGGGCGCACCGGCTGACTGACTAGAGCAGAAAATTACTCAACTCGGCTGCTTCTACTGCTGTTGCTCTTTTGGTTTCAACTTTCACTCCTCCAGACAACGCTTTGCTTTACTAACTAATTTGTGCTTGTTTGTTGGCTCATTATAATTAAGCCATTTGACTGGCTGCCAACTGGTTGGCTTTGTGGCTCTCTTATTGTACACAATAATCATTTTCACAGACTGTTTTGTGTCGCTTTTAAAAAAGTGTAACAAATGCTTAATTAAT
The DNA here is from genome assembly GCA_037044535.1 of Lordiphosa magnipectinata. Classification (NCBI taxonomy): domain Eukaryota; kingdom Metazoa; phylum Arthropoda; class Insecta; order Diptera; family Drosophilidae; genus Lordiphosa; species Lordiphosa magnipectinata. The sequence continues at coordinate 361,140 of JBAMBO010002487.1, read as the reverse complement.
ATTGTAATGCAATTGATAATTTTAATTGAAATGTATGAGTATTATGTGCAGACCGAGAGGGTTGAATGAACAGTGATGAATGACAGAAACAGAGAGAGAGAGAGAGTGAGAGGAGAAAAAGAAGAGTTTTGATTAGGATCAGTGAGCAGATGGTATAAAGCATGGCAGGCTAAATGGAGAGGACAGAAAAGTATGCTTGTGTTGGTGAGCAAGAGAGCTCTCTCCAAACTACAGCCGTTTTACTTGCAATTCAATGTTCACCGATTTACACAATCTCGAAAGGTTGGCTCGCGTTTGTGTGAAAACACCAATGACTTCGGCCCCCGGTGGCTATGGGCTGGCCGGTTCTGGTATAAAATTGGGTTTGTGAAGAAGATCATGGCAAAATAGTGAGAGTGTATTGATGTGCGAAAATAAAGCGACAAAAACTAGCTCGGACCTGCGCTATCGAGCTCTGGCCATCGACGAAAGGCAAGCTTGTCGGTCTGAATAGCGAAATGTGTCCCTGCAGTCCATCGCTGGTATAAAGCTTCAAAGTGACAAGCCGAGTTTTTCCATAGCTACTCACTTCACAGCTGGAACCAATAGCTGTTAAAGGTGGATTAAATGTTTCGGGGACAGAGTGGACCCACAATTTTTTATAATTTAAACTAATAAATTTCCATCCTCTTTGTCATTTCAGTTACCTTCACCTTTCAACATGCGTATCAAAGAGTATCCGGATTTAATTTTTGATGTGATTCCCAAGCTATATGAATCACATTTCAAAGTATTCATCACTCAACTGGGTAATGTGGAGGAACAGCTTCAGCGTTTACCCAAACAGTTCTGTAAAATGTATACAACTCGTCCGCTGGCCAATCAGTTGTTGCTTTATCTAAAAACACGTCAGGCCAATGTAACGGAGCTTGATTTCCATATAGTTGAGGATTGCCAACCCTTTCAGTTACGTCTCAACGATGGTAAACGCTTGGAGGCTATGCTCTGTGCTGGCAGTGAGCTGGGAAACAGTCTGATGCTGCTCATCCGTAAAAAACAAGGTAGCAAATTGCTCTACTACTACTCAGCGGTGCAACAAGATGATCTGAACCGACTAATGGGCAATGCCACTTACATGGATTGGATTTCCCAAGGTACAGAGTTGCTTTACCTCAATCTTGAAGCTGCCAATCATCCATTCGTTCATGTGGATTACGATGAGGTGGCTGCGTCCATAAATAAATTTGGTAAGGACAGGGACTGTCAGGTGCTCTTGAAGTTACCCCTATTTGGTTACGAGCATTTGGTGCGAAAATTGGCCTACACTACGCTTTATGGACACATACGATTACTGGGAGGATTTGGGCGTACCTATCGTTGTCTTAGCACGGATATGCTACGTTTCGAGCATCCCGATTATGTAGAAACGGTTAAGGTTTGCTCTACGGCCGATTGTAATGCGGTGCCTATAAGTTCCGGTCAGCGTGTATTATCCTTTCCCCTGACACAACTCAAATGGACACCGCTGCCCACGCGCATGAACTTAATTCAACTTTGTAGTCTGCTACGACCACGACAAATACAAGGTATTGTGGCTTATCATGCTTATGGTAATGCTCCGATAGTTCCCAAGTACTTGAAATGCTACAAATCAACTTTTGTTGCCCAGGAGACGAGCCAGTTGCAACCGCAACAGCAGAAAGATGGGCCAGCGGTGCCCAAAACTAAGTTTCATGTCATCAAACAGCGAAAAGTTGCCTATGTGGATAGCGATGAGGAGGACTAGAGGGAAATATATAGAAAGATATCAGAAAAAGTATACAGAAAAATGTCCAGTTGTTTAAGAAATTTTTTTTCAACCAAAATTGGTAAACTTTTTAATACTAAGAATATCAAAAAAAAAAATGTAAAAAATGTTTAAAAAAAAAAAAATTTTTAATATTTTGATTCCAAAACGTCTGGACGTCTTTAAATAAATAAGTCGTTAATTCAATGGAATAAAAAGTTATAAATTAACACTTTCCTAGGCAGCCGTCACCTTGAACCGAAAATTCCATACTTATATTTAACCAGCTACATAACCGGCTTCGATAGGATTCCTCAAGGTTACTTTAAAATTTTTCTTTCTAAAAATTCTGAAATATTTTCTGAATCACTAATATTTGTATAAATTATAGGAAAAGGTTTGAATATATTTATGATGAAAACAACTCAATGCTTTAGATTCCGTAAAGATAAGTAAAATTATTCAAAGTTTGCATCTGGCTGGCTCAAGGTCTATGGTTAAGTATAATTTTATATAATCAACACAAATCAACAGACTTACAACATTTTGGAAAAGCAATTGGGTATGTCCGTACAACGGTCGCTGTTTCGAGAATAACCGGCCGGATCGGATGACCATAACCTATAGCTGCCATTGGAACTATCGGTCGAAAAAGTAGTTTTAGTAAGAAAAACTTTTAAGTCTTTGACGCGAACGCCGCCAAACCTCGTATTTATAAGTTCTCTATGCTTTCACATAATTCCAGCAAGTTTGATAAAAATCGGTCAACTATATAGTATAGCTGCCATACAAAATATAGTTTTGAAAAAAAGTCCTAGTAGGAAAAAAACTTTTTTGTTTTAAATGATCTATCGCTCTCAAACTTGTAGCTGATCAATGTGATATGCTACCACACAATTCTGCCAATTTTGATCCCAATCAGATGACTATAGCATATAGCGGCTTTTTTGTTCGCAATGGCAGCGTCTTTAAGCTTTCCAGTTATGAATATTATCGGTTTCCACAAAATTTTGGGAAGTTTGGTCAAAATCTGATGAATATATCGTATAGTTGTAACAAACAGGCAAGCACATGATCTGTTGCTAAATTTGGGAAAAATCTCCGATAAAAATGTTCCACGAAAAAATTTTAAATCATTAATTTATATAAATTATACAAGCTGCAAGGGTATATAAACTTTTGCTTCAATCCTCTGCTCAAACGCATACATTGAGTTCGGTAGAGTTGTCATGTGATGGTTTCAGTCGGTTGTAGCTGCTCATAGTACACCACGCCCAATTGGGCCCTTCAAATACAGAGCATGACCTTGCCACGGTGTTGTTTACACTTTAGCGAAACGTCACATACTGAAAAAGAAAGCCTAATGATGATTCGATTTGATGCCATCTCTTAAAAATCCTTTTTAAACTTTGTTGTACATGTAATAGCTTTAGCGACTTATTGTTCATCGTGGGTGTCATTGTTTGAATGTTGAACATTTTCCTGCCATCTTTATTCTCCGTCTGTTTAGGTTCTTCGTAAGTAAAGTTAAAAAATGTGTGATTTAATTGAATCTGATGATGTGCAACTTTAAAATGGATAGAAAATTTAAGCCAAGCTCTTATATCGAACGAATAAGAATCCGAATATAGGTTTCTTTTGTCTACCGAGATTTGTCACAGTGATGTGCCAATATTTGATACTAACAACCGTAACCGAAACCCAAATGAACTAAGGCTAATAAGAGTTACCCGTTTCATAACCCATAACCTGTAACCTTAACCGGAATAAACCGATAATCTCTGATCACCAATGATGATGATTGGCCATTGCTTTACTGTTTAAATCATAGGGACTCTCGTTCCAGTTTTTTTTTTGCCAGATATCGGATGGATAGATCTCTCTCTACTCTCTACCAGCAACCTTTTTATACATTACTTTTAAGATTCCGACTTCTTTACTTTTTGACTTTTTATATAGTTTTATTTTAAATCTTTTAATGAACATGTTTTACAGAACTTAATTATAATATTTTTAATACTATTAAAATTAACTTAATTGCAATTGGCTATAAGAAATTTCAGTTTCAATTTGATCAATTATTTGAACACTTAAAATAAGAAGAGTTATTCCAGCTCTTTAACGTAACTTCACTTTGTATGACGAAAAAAAATACACTGCGAGTAATAGGCGTTTGAAAGTGTGCTGTTTCGATATAGTACAGTTCTTATAACTAGCAAAGTTAAATTAATAAATATTCTGTAATTATTTTCAAAGCAATTTTCTTACTCTTTCTATATCAATTAATTAATAATATTGTTAAATTAAGTTTGATAAGTTTTCATTTTGTAAATCTTTTGAAATAAAGACACAATTTTATGCAACATTATTATTGCCTCATATAATTCATTCAGTTCTTTGTGTATTTCCTTCCTTTCTTTCGTCCACTTCAGTTGCAACGTGGCGTAAAATTGTGCAAAAATTAATAATGCTGGGATAGATCTGTCTCTCTCTCTCTCTATCCGCTATACTTTTGCATTTCATTTGAATATAAACAAGTTGAATGCAAAGTCCAACTGGCAGTTTGTCCCCATCATTTAATATTAATATCAAGAAGCTTGGCTCGGGGGGTCGGTCTCGTGCTTCATGTTTGCGTAAAAAAGGTTGTTAAAATTATTATGAAATGCCTGTTGGCATGCAGGCAGGAAGCAACCCTCACCACCATCCCGGGACAAATGACCACTTATCAACGTGTAATGAAATATGGCGCATCTGCTCCCATACAAACATATGAGGGACATCCTTTTTGCAGTAGTTGGCGCCTTTGTCCTTCTCGGGGTAGCGTGCCCTTTTGTCGTGCTTTGGCATGTCATATGAATTATGTGAATGGCCCCAGACTCCTCCTTTTGGTCTCATTTATTACATTTTGGCTTTTTGACAGATTGCTAAGCGTAGTAACCGTTTCCGCACTAATTTCCGTGTCCAGCAGCAACTATTCCAACGTTGTCTGGACCAGGACCTGGGCCATTAAAAGCCAAAAGCAAATTACTCATCACATCAATGGTCAGACGCTGCTCTTGCTGACTTTTTATGTACAGGGATTTTAATAAATCGTTTCGCCGGCAAGTTCCTTTGCTTGGGCTTCTGCTTTTATTAGTTTGTCAATAAAGTGCCAAAAGACGTTGATTATGATCGCTGTGTTGTACACAATATTGCCTTACCCAAATGCCTTATGAGTTCTCTCCAATGGCCTCAAGTCTAAGGTTATTTACGAGCTTTGGCAACTATTGAGACTTGCCATCGACTGAGATATGAGAATATGTCCTACCGTTTGTCATCCCTTTTTTTGGACAAACATTAACTTGTGTGCAAAGGACAAAGTTTTGAGAAGTTTTGATGAGCAAAAATTGTATTGCCATTTGAGAATCGGGAATAATTCTAGCTAAGTGCTTAAAGGGTTTATAAGACTTTCACGAATTGGTTCAATTCGTGGATTGCATCAAAAGACGCATCGTTTTTTCGAGATGGTATAATTTAATTGCCAGAAAGCATTAGAGAAATGGACAGAAAGTTGGATGGAAAGTCAATTGATTAACAAACTGATGTTTTTTTACTTCAGCTCATTAAAGATTAGGATACTTAGAAAGTAATCTAAAAGTAAAATCAAACACAATTCTAAGAATAAAGAAAAGGTCCGCTTTCCAAGACTATGAGGGCGTTGTCCGTACCGGCAAGTATCTAAAAATAGACATATTTGTTAATATTATTTTTATATGTACGAGGGTTGCCTTTAATATTTCAAACTATTGAACAAGGAACTAACCGATGAAGTGAACTGTTAAAGAAAATGTACTCATAAAATTTTAACCTAAGAAATCGACTAACAGTTTAGTCCTAAAATTTGTCAAAGATCAAAAGTGGCAAAGTGTTCAACAGAAATATGAAAGACAACCCTTATATATTTAAATATATAAAACTTGCCTTTTTGGTTTCATACATCATTATCGGATTGTTAAACTTCAGCTTCAATGGATTATCTGGCTTTACGTCATTGTCTCGCAAAATATCATTGGCGGGCAATACAAATGATGTTCGTATATTTGCACAATTACGTATGTCCAATCGCCGTATTTTTGTACAGGCTCGCAATACCATCAGCAAGCCCTCGTTAGTTATTCCATTTGAACCAATCAGCATCAGCTGCTCCAATTGGTTCAGATTAGTGATACACTCCAGACAACGATTATCTCTCGGCACCCAGTGGAGCGTCCTTAATGATTTTAGCGTGCCAATCACTATGGCTTCCATCATGGTACTCTCACTTTTTCTACGCCAAATCACGAGTTTCTCCAAATGTTCCGCATATTCCAGTACTATGTCTTGGTTATCGTAGCAATGTATGTTTAGAGATTTCAATTTTGGATAATAGGGAAAGTTGGATTTTACTTCGCCAAACCATATGGAAAATTCTTCTAAGACAGGCCACAACGGAGCGGTTCGCACAGTCGTATCCAGGATTCCACCCCCGATCTCGAATGAGCGCAAGTTCTTCAAAGCTGAGAACATCCGGAATACGTCAAGCTTTGGCGTATTAGGGCGCACATGTATAATGAGGGCCTCCAATTCGATAAGATTATTCACAGGGCAAACTGCAAAAATTGGAACAATATTTATAATAATTCTGGATATATTCCAAGAACTTACAATCCTCGGCCACGAATTGGTGTAGCTCCAATTTCCTGAGTGCAGGTAAATGCTTCAAAGCTTTGATAACTGTACCAGCTGATTTACGATTCGATGTATTGTTGATGGAAATTTCCTTTAACGTTTGTTTGCATCTCATTTCTGTTAGCAGCTCGACTAGCACATTGTAGTCTGATTCTCTGGGCAAATTGAAAACCAATTTCTCTGCTTGGGAACAATACGTTACGAATAATCGTAACATTGTGATACTGTCGGTAAATAATATCAATTCCTTAACGGTTTCACCGCACACGGACAAAACGAACGACCACTTCTCGATTGAAAGTGACCTATGAAACACAAGAATCTTAAATCGTTTGTGGCAGTGACAGTGATAGGCGAATGCTTCGCCAAGAACTTGATGAGACTGTCCCAAGCTTATCTTTTCATCCATATATTCAATGTTTTCGAATATCAAGCTCAGCACCTCCACGGGCAAGTCTGTTATTCTTAACTCTGTTGCAGAGGTTGCCATTGTCACGAAACTGAATAGTATACTTGTGAGTAAAGAAAAGAGTTACAAATACGAAAATATTTTTTCGACAGAGAACGCCAGAGAATTGTTTTGCAAAAGCCAGAAATGTGTCAGTGTTGCTCTAGAACTAGTTCGAACTGAGCAAGATAGCGTCGAACTGGAACGATGAAATTGCAGAAAAAAATATTTTAGGAATAACCATGACAATTATTATAATTTGTACATTTGAATTTGAAAATGTTTGAATTTAGAGAGAAAAATCCGTGTAGTCTGATAAAAAGTTATACTTATGATCAGTAAAAAGGTGTGAACAATTCTATTTTTTCCTTATTTCATCATCTTTTATATTTGCGTCTGTTTGTCGCCATGAAACAAGCTATTTTTTTAAAATAAACATATTTAAATTGTTGAAACAGAAAATATTATAATTCAAAAGTGTTAAAGAGAAAATCAAAATTACTAAAGTTAACGAAAACGGCAATTTTTAGCTGGTCAGCAAAATAAATGTGCCCAACAAGTGGGAATAATTAGGTATGTTTTCAATTCCTCTACTTTTTGAAAAGTAAATCGAACGCAATTCCGCTTCGCTTTCGTTATCGTGTTCTCAATTCCGACAGAAATTTCTATTATTTTACTTTTTGCAAACCAACGGTCCAAGCGAGAATGCCACTAGATACACCAGAGAGAAAAAACAAGTCCAAGCGAAACGATCGAAAATGGAACAATCGGAAATGAGAGAGGCTGACTTTTACGTTTCAAAAAAAATCCAAATTAAATCAATTAAAGACTAGAATGAAAATTAAATTTCACTAGCATATTTCTAAATTGATCACAGAATTAAGGGAAATTCACTTAATGTACGTTTAGCAACTGTAAGAGTGCAAAATTCGGCATTTACTTTTTATTCCACCGACCAACAAGCATTACTTTTCAAATCGAAAAACATAAACATTGCGAAGAACTTGTTTGAATAAAAGTGGAATTGAGAACATGTCTGTATATGAATGTGCTTCTTTTTTTTGTAAAGTTGCAACTTTGTACGGGTCTCAACGAGACACGTTTATCCACACTTATTCTTACGAACTGCTTTTATTTTACTAGGCATGGACGATATTAACAGCCCCAAACTATGCTTGACTGTTTTCGTTGTAAAGTTTACGTTAAAGTTTTTACCTTTTGGTCGACGAAAATTCCTTTGAGATTCGTTTTTTGCACTGTAGTTGCTGATGAAGATTTCTTACATCTTCCGCTCCTTTCAATAGTTTTTTCTGGTTTAAGAGAATTTGTAACGTAGTTCTGAGAACGTCCAATTTATGTGGCAATGCATTTGTAACTTCTTCATTGTTCTCCGAGCACAGAGCACAACATTGGTATAGAGTATAAAAAGGTGCTCTCATTAAATAGAAGCTGCAGGAGTTACGATCCTTAATATATGTACATACATGCACGCTTTTCTTTCAAATAAGATTCTCTAGCTACTATCAGGCAGGTGTTGAGTGTTCAAAGTGTTTGTTTAAATCAAGTAAATTAATTTTGTTTAGTCGGGGTAAGCGCACTCTTTTCAACTGTGCAACGTACCATAGGACAAAAAAAGCGCAAATTTGAAAGAGATCATATGATGTGGACTGTTCAATCTGACACTCGACTTAACAACTGTCGATCGGTCGTCTTAACTGATGAAAATAGTTTTAATTTAGACGGCCCTGATGGATAAAAATACAATTTTTATGATTTGCAAAAGAACGAAGTTTATCTAATCCGGCATTACAGCCGTAAAGTCTGAGTCATGGTATGGGTGCTTCAAATCGTTACTGGAATCAGTAGTCCCAAAATTAAGTGAGCTATTCGGACCAATTCCATGTATTTTTCTACAGAATAATGCTCCTATTCGTTACGGTAATGTCATGAATTGGCCACCATACGCTTCAGACCTGAACATAATTGAAAATGTATGGGGATGGCTAACATGCAAAATATAATATATGAAGGAGGAAGACCATACGAAGAGCAATTTTACTAGCTTGCAAAGATATTTCGTTGAACTACATAAATACCCTGTACTGCTCTATGAATGACCGGATTTTCTAAGTAATACGTAACCAAGAAGAGAGTTCCCACTAAAAATGGGAAAAGGCGATCATGAAGTTGTGTAAATGTATGTAACAGCCAGAGAGAAGCATCTCCGACCCTATAAAAAATATATATTCTTGATCACCATCAACAGCTGAGTCGATTTAGCCATGTCCGTCTGTGTGTCTGTATGAACGCGTCGATCTCAGAGACTATAAGCGCCACAAGTTTTTACATGTATGTAGGTGTTTACCGTACCCAAATCAAGTTTGTTTAAGATTTGGAAAATTCCCTCTAATCCACCTTTTAACAGCGAAAAACTGTCTGTTTGTCTGTATGAAAGCGTCGATCGCAGAGACTATAAGAGATAGAACCAGCAATTTTTGCATGTATCAAATTTTTTTCAGATTTTAACGACGGAATACGGTCAGAGCCTCAATTTTTAAGTTTGAACTCTGAGTTTGAATTCTGAAAACCACAATGAGATCCGAGCAAAAAAAACAGCCTATTTTGCAGTCAGGGTACTAGAATGCAGCACTCTTATTTGTTAATCTAGTATCTAAATCACTTTCCATAGACAAAACATGGATTTTGTTTAAAAAAATGCCTCATTTTAAGTACCTCTTAGAAAATTTTTGAATCAAATAGTTTTGTTACATTTTTATAGTCCTCTTGATAATAAACAAGGAAGATCATTAAACAAACTAAAAACTAATAAAGCTACAAAGTATTTTTCAATATAGGTAAGGGTGCGTCTTACCTATTGAATAGAAGTGTTCATACATATGTACATAATAATAAAATTTATGGAAAACAGCAGAGCTAGTTGGTATTTGAAACAACAGATTTTTAATAAAGCCTTTTTTTAAAATTATTTTTGAACAATTGACTACGGATATGCAAAGCCAATTATTCGGACTCTACTGTAGTCATGATCGATATCTAATATCGATAGCTCGCATAAAATTGACTCGTTACTTTTCGTCCACGCGATTTATTATTCAGTAGCAGTCACAAAATTGGAAAAAGTTATTTTTATTTTAAGAATTGAGCACATAAGCGGTGTAACTGCAGCAGCATCTCACCCACATCGAGTGTCCACTCTGCAGGTGACAGTAATCGTATTGTGGCTTGCTTTTTGGTGACCAATATTTTGATCGCTGCAAGATGGCGGCGTCCGCGTGGGCAGATGCCGTTCGCTGATGTTGTTGCTCCTCCTTCAGAATGTCACTGGCAGTATCGTGCATTACCACTGATTTGGAGTGCTGCCTGATGTGCTACTCGGTTGGCCATGTCAGTGGCGGTTACCGAGACTGCAACTCCTTTGGAGCGAGACTTACAGTAGACACACCGGGTAGCGGCTGTGGTGCCCTGATCGGTTTCTGTTTGGTAAGTAAAGTCCTTTTTGTGCCTGTAGGTGCTAAAGTGTCTATCTTTGCCTCAGGTACGTGTGCTGAAAAGTATTGATGCTTCCGCCTAGCTGGAGCTACATTGATAAATTCCTGTAAGTAACTGACTTCAATTAAATCTTCTCATCTCTAGGCGAACTTTTCAACTTCTGCCAAAGCATGTGAAAATATTTGTGGCAAAATGTGTTGCATACTTTTGCCGGCTTAGTGGGAGGGGAGAGAGAGAGTGCTGCGTGGGTTGAGTAAGTTTCCAGGATACAAGACAAGTTTCTTACATTTGTGTGCTTGTAACGAGAGGCACTTACCTCTATGGAGTGGATGTATCCCTCCTCTGTGTGCACTTTGTAATGAATTTTTAATGCATTTTTGCTGCCATGCGAATGGGTAAAGGGATTTTGGGTTAAAACTGCAACACTGAGTTCTCGTTTAATGAAATTAATTTTTTGTTACTTTATGCTAAAAGCAAATTAAGTACATGCATTACTTTCACCCCATCCCCCCCTCCTCGAACCAAGCATTGGTACATACATTCAAACGGATGACGGAGCATAATTATGTTTTATTTATAATTGAATTACATTTAAGTGGCTTTCAAGTGGCTTTGAGCGGCTGAGTAAGGTTAGTTTCAATTAAAAGATATGCAAATATTATGAGAAAGAATTACAGGGAAGAGAATTTTACGAAATCTTTAAGTAAATATTGAATATAAATTTTTCAACCCCTCTTAAAAACCGCAGGCAGTTAATTAACTTTAATTTACGGCAAATTGCCAAATGCAATGCACAAGTGTTGCCTGGTCTCCATAATTTTAATAATCAGCCTGTGACTCCAATAGGGGGGGTGGGGGAACAATGATTGTGGTAAAATTGCCACTTGGCTGGGGCTGATAATAAAATTTAACCCCCAACTCCTCACCCGTTCCTGGCTATTATATTCTGTTGGCAGGTGTTGAACCAAAAAGTAATTATCATAAACAAAAAGGCTGGGAAATTAAGTGGATTGGGTTGACTATTGATTGAGTTTTAGTGGCAAATTTAATTGCAAACTTGTAAGAATTTCATTGCTACTCAAATGTCACATTATGGATAAACGAGAGGCACACGCTCAGATTTACCCAAAACGCATTTCAAATTAAATATGCCAAGCAATTTGTTTAGCTCCTTTGATTGACAGTTGAACATGACGGAAACGGATGTCATGTCAGGCGAGAGCGCGAGGGCGCGCAGGTTGAAATAATTGTCATCAGGCCTGCTTAAGCCGTTAATAACACATCATTTTTGTGACACGGACACGGACGCCGTATCCTGTTACCATGTCGCGTGCAGCAGCAGCAATTATGTGTACTTAATCCCTAAACCACAAAAACTATAAATTGGCCTTAGCGAGCATTTATAAACATATTTTGGTGGTTAAGTGGCCAGCAATTTTGCATTCAGAAAAATAACCCACACAACCCCCCAATCATTTGCCTGCTGAGTCAGGGACAAGGGTAAGGAGGGTTGTTTGTTAAAAGTTATTGGAATACAATGGCTAGAAAACTCTAAAGTGAACAACACTGATCATATTTGAACTCAGACTGAGCGTAAAAGTATGCTGTACATTTGCTGTAAAATTGAAACAGTGATGTAGAGTACGTGTCTAATTGGTGTAATCTACATGTAGAGTTACTTTTTTTTTAATTTAAAATTTAAATGCGGCTAAAAGATTAACCAAATTACTTATAAATAATATTACCTGTACAAAAAAAGTTTTAAAGGATTTTTTTTCAAGTTTGACGCTTTGTTTTGAAAAATTGCTTACATATTAATTTTTCAAATCATTGTCTATCGCTAGCCACTACTTTTTCCCATCTTTCTGGCAATTTTCGATGCGATCCACGAATCGATACAATTTGGGTGTTTTTCAAAGGAGAGAAAGTGCTGATATTCAAAGGCATGCGTCATCGACAAAAATAAATTGTAGTTGGAAGGATCAACGCTGGACTATACTGCGGGTAGAGTAGGACTTAACATTTCAGCGTTTCTAGGTATGTTTTGACCAGTTGCGCAACATGTGGCTGAGCATTGTCATGTTGCAAAATTACCCTTTCGGGTCTTTGCTCGTACTTTGGCAGTTTATGCTTCAATGCTCTGCTTTATCGCATCAATTGAGTTCGGTAGAGTTGCCCTGTGAGCGTTTCACCCGGTTATAGCAGCTTATAGCACACCACGCCCAATTGGTCCCACCAAATTCCAAGCATGACCTTGTCACCGTGAATATTCGGCTTTGGCGTAGAGCCAGGCGAATAATGAACTCATTTTTCACCACCAATCACAATACGCAATGCAACAACCCCTTTCTTTTTAGTCGAAAAGTAAACTTTCCTGCAAATTGTGTGTTTGTTGGCACAAAAGCTGACATATTCGGAGCACACAAAAACTATGTTATTTACACTTCATAGAAACGACATACATTGAAAAAGAAAACCTAATGATGAGGTTTTAAAATGAAGTTGGTTGCAAAATTGTCCAATTCAATTTAATACTAGTGACGCCATCACTTAAAAATCATTTAATCTGTTTTGTTATTTAGTACATTTTCTGAGTAAATACTATACTTAATGTGCTTGTCAACTATGAGCTTGAGGCAGTTGGATAAGCGTATTGGTCTCATTCTACTTAACTTGTATTTTCTACTATTATGGGGATATTTTCGTGGTTTAGGTTGAGCCCAACCATCTTGCATCAATTGGACGTCACTTTCAGTCCCCTTGGGAATGTCGAATATGTGATCATCTAAGTTTTTCATTTATGACACTTGCCTGTAAGTGCATTCACGCACCCTCAAAACACTATACTATGATATAGTGAATAGTGACTATAGGAAATTTTGCCATTTTTTTGGTATAAACCCCTTTTCCAAAAGTGTTCAAAACTTAAAATTGTGTTTGTCATTGTCATGTCAAAAAGTCGCAGGGTTTGCAAAGTTAAATTCTATTCACAAATTTTTTTTTTTGTGAGTTGCACCCTTTTGCACTCTTAGCGAAATTTTAAGTTTTTATGACATACCCATGTGTTCTACAAATCGCCTTCGACCCAAGTCGTATGGGAATTGGGTCGTTTTTGGGTCGGAAGCGATTTGAAAAACACATGTGATATCCTCAATTTTGGCAATATTGTCTTTAATGCAATGTGGCGGGATAACTAAGAACAATCTGATTGTGACAATTGGTGTTTGATTGTCTCAGAGGTGGTTTCAATTAATAAATTTCATTTCCTTACCAATAAACTCGCGATGACTGCTCAGACAATAAAATTATATGGGTCGGACATGGGTAGCAAACATAAATTTTTAAAATTGGCCAAAAACACTTTCTAATGACATGACAAAAGTAGATGGTTTAACAATGAACCAGACTCAGAAATTTTATTCAACCTGAAAATTAGAAAATTTCCTATAAAGATTGGTTCGGAGATACTTGCGAAATGTCTGGTGTAGCAAGTGCGAAATAATGCGTTGTTTTGTTTACAAATTTGACTTGACGGGAGAATTTAAATTAATAAACATCGAATACTTATGGTGGCTTCCAATGATGCAATAGTTGCTACAAAGTTTTATGTGATTATGTGATGATGTGAGGGTTCGACAGTGTTTGGTTAATCCTTATTTGCAGTAAATATCTAAGAGGTCGCAGGTGTAAAACGTAAATAAATCGCTAATAATTAAATGGTTTTTAGCAAGGCTGCAAACCAGTCCGGAACCGAACCCCTGAGAACCGGATCGGTTCGGGTTTTTTGGGGTTCGCGAACCGGACCATGGACCAGGCACTCTATATTTTTGACTCCTCGAACCTGAACCCGAACCGAACCACTTTATAGAAAAATGAGGTTCGTTCACCAATTTAATTCATTTATTTAACGATACATCCAGGGAAATATTGGAGTTTTACTATAGATTTTACTATAAACGATTGCATTTCTAACTAAGCGTGAATGATTTTTAATGTAAATGATAATGATGATAGATTATACGCAAAGAAACCGTTTGACCATATGATGAATCAACTTGGCTTTGGACGGACGGCATAGATCACAATTTCTACCAAGTTTTTTATATTACGCTTGGTTTTTACACCGAGCAATTGTTCTAAAAATTTTCAGCAAATCATTGTTTATTACTATCTAAGTGCCCCCCGACAAACATTCTTCTACTATGAGTTCAGTACCAGTATTGGCTGCAGTATTTTTAGACCCGAGATTTCATATTTTGCTTGCAAAAACAGTTGCTAAGCAACTGACTTAACGTCTGATGGTGAAGAAGAGAAGCTAATGAATGAAATATCAAATATAAAAGCTGTGAATCATGTTATAGATTTCTTTGGAAATTGTCAAAGAGCACATACATTACATACATCGACAAATGTTTTAAAAGACTTAAAAAATATTGCCTTTACTATACTAGCTGTTCCAGCAACTCAGGTATCAGTTGAAGGAGCATTTTCAACACTTAAGCCCTCAAGCGAACCAAGGTTCGAAACAAAACCTTGGGTTGAGGGGTTCCTGGAACCGGTCCGCGAAACGAACCTAGGTCTTTACAATGGGTTCGAACCCCCTGACCTTTATTTGTAACTTTGCACTGTCAACGTGCGATTGGTCCTTCCTTGATACATGTCGACATATTGAGGAAGCCACCAAGTCATTCTATGAGGCTATTTATAATGTATTCAAAGCTCATGTACCAGTTTCGTACACTACCTCTCGCACGCGCTCTTTCCCATGGTTTACGAAAAGCTTGTCTAATTTGAAAAATATAAAATCTCGCCTGTATAAAAAATTTAAGAAATCTCAGTTAGATTTCTCTAGATATTCAGTGGCCCGTTCAAAGTTTTTGCTGCATAATTCAGAATGCTACAATAATTATCTGCTAAGCTGCAAGATAAGCTTTTAGCAAAACCCCAAAAAGTTCTATAACTTCGTTAACTCCAAACGCAAATCTTCTCAGTTTCCTCCATCGCTTTCGCTCGATAACGTGACTGCTAGTAATGATGCTGACATCGCTAATTTATTCGCAGCATTTTTTCAGCGTTGCTATTTCGCTTCATCGACTAGTTTTGGTACCATTAATCCGTATCCCTATCCTATTACCCACTCTAACAGCATCCATCCACCTGTTTTGGATTTAGAGAGTCTGCTTTCGGGTATTCGTTCGATTAAAACATCTTATACTCCTGGACCTGACTATGTACCAAGCTGTGTGCTCAAAAATTGTGCAAATTCTTTATGCTTCCCGCTTTTAAGGTTGTTTAACTTATCTCTTGAGGTGTTACAGGTGTATCTCAAAACTATCTGACATTCCTAAACTTTTTGAAATGCTCATAACATCTCAAATACAGTACTCTTGTCGCTCAATTATTTCGCAATCTCAGCACGGCTTTATGAAAAGCCGTTCTGTTTCTACAAACCTGCTTGAGTTTACTTCTATTGTGAATAGGGGTTTTATTAATAAACTGCAGACTGATGTAATTTATACCGATTTTAGCAAGGCTTTTGACTCTGTCAATCATGATCTCCTCCTTCACAAACTGTATCTGCTTGGTTTTCCTCTAAACCTTCTTAACTGGATAAAGGCTTATTCATTCGCATGCTTTGATGTACGCTGATGACCTAAAACTCTGCTTGTCCTATAAGGACCCGTTGTCACCTCTCTTTCTTCAATTGGACTTAAACTCACTGCATACATGGTGTTCGGTTAATTCCCTCCCACTTAACGCTGAAAAGTGTAAATGTATGACTTTCCATCGAACACAGCCGTATTTATATGACTTTTCGATTGGTGACAATCCTCTTGAACGCATTTACGAGGTTGATGATTTAGGCGTCCGCTTTGTCCCCAAGTTAAGCTTTAATAGACATGTCTCTATCATCTCTAATAAAGCTATGGGTGTTCTTGGGTTTATCAAAAGATGGTCCAAGGAATTTAAAGATCCGTATCTCACTAAACATTTATACGTCTCTCTAGTTCGACCAATACTTGAATATGGGTCGTGTGTTTGGTCACCGCATTACCAAAAATATCAGGACCAACTTGAATCGGTTCAAAAACAGTTTTTAATTTTTGCCCTCCGTGGCCTCAACTGGGATCCCACCATCCATCTTCCATCTTACGAGCATCGACTACTCTTAATCGATCTTCCATCTCTTAAGAACCGCCGTACGTGCCAGATCAGGTGATCAGGATCAAATAAATCTTGCTGTTCCTTTGCGTCTTACCAGAAATTTCTCTCCGATCTATCTACAGCCTTGCCTAAAGAAATTATGCTAACTATGAACCTTTCCGAAATTTGTGTCTTAACTATAATATGTATTACCATCTTTTCTTTGCTCACTCTTCTGTGTTAGATGTAAGAAATAATTTACTGTCATTTTGTAAGCGACCCCTGCAATGTTGACAGAACTTTGTCAAACTTAAATAAATAAATAGGCAAGTGGTGCTTTATGGACACTTCAGTCGACTGGTTGGGCCATGGCAACTCGTTGTTATGTACTTATAATGCAACGGCATAGATTAGGAGATGTTGTCCACGACTTGCGACCACAAAAAAGTCCCAGTTCGACATACAGAATATCTCGTGACACGTTGACAGCGGGTGGCAACCGATGATATTGATGTGACTATGTGATGTGACGCGCGAGAATTCCAGATCAACTCACGAAACAGCAACCTAAAAATTGGCATACTTATAGGTGTCGTTTAGAAAGGTCCAATACAAAATATCCCAAAATTGGCTGTTTAAATTGCCTATTAATATTCATTAATCTGGAATTAACATTTAAACTCTTTAATAAATTGTTTTAAAATTTTTATTTCAAGTTTCTGTTTTTTTTTTTTGTGTTTTTTTGTTGCATTTTTTGTTTTTTTTTTTTGTAAATCCTCTTACATGTATTTTATGCACGTTTATTTCATTTACACACACACATAAACATATATTGTATGTATGTATGCACATATATTTTGTCTTATGAACATATTCATGAGATCATAATGATATATAATATATATATATAAATGTAAAAATATTACAGCATAATATAAAATGTACAAGTTATACCAAAAAGTAATTTGCTATACACAAAAAACGAATTGATTGCTTTAAATTGCAAATTGGTGTGAAAATGTATGTAAATGTATTTACTTAGAAATTAAACGTAATTGAACTTAACTTAGGAGATGTATATATGTATGTAAGTATGTATGTTTGTGTATGTGTAATACAAGTTTTCATTAGCAGCTTGAATTTCCACTAAATACAAATAAAATTGGCAGCGTTTTTTGTTTTGTTTTATTTAACACACACAATTTCCACTGTTTTGGCACCACAAAAAAAAAAAAAAAACAAAAACTATACAAAAATGGCATTTTCATTATGTACAAAATACGAAAGAATTATTTTACTTACAATTTAAATGGAAGTTGGTCAAAATACAAAATTTTTCCTTTTCTTTTTCTGCCTTTCTGCTTTTCAGAGTATTTATGGCAAACCAAAAATCGTTTTTAGGGATTTTTGGGCGCGCGGCCACAAAAGACTTTACCGAGATCATTATGAAAACTAATTAGCAATGAACCAGAGGCAAAAGATGACATGAATGAAATTTGCAACTAGTTCATTTTACAAAAACAAATTTACAAGAATTTTCCAAGGGGTTGTTGTTGTTGTTATTGCTGATTAATCTAATTTTTTCTTATTTTTTTTTTTTGCTGTTTGCTGCTTTCGAAATAAGAATAATAATAATTATAATATTTATACAAAAATTTGTGTCTAATGACAAGCAGAAAAAACGGTAAACTTAGGGATACGGCAAAATGTAAACTAAAACGCTTGGCGCTCTTAACGCTAAACTTTTACAGGGTAACTAATAATTATTAACTAGTTTTTTTGTTTACTTTTTCTTTCTTGCTGATGTTTATTTAAATGATATAAAAAATCCATGAGATCAATGCGATTTTTGGGAATTGGTTTTGATTTTTCTGATTTTTCACTTACTATTTTGTTTTTTCTCTTTTTGAAAAGCTCAAGAAATTTGTTTGAAATTGAAATCTGTCCAAAGCTGTATTTTCTTTTCCATTAGCTATTTGTATTGACTTTTTTTGTTGTTGCGGACTTTGGCTAGCTGGTTGCTGGGAGATCAATTGAAGTGAGAGCTGCTTGTTCAATTTCCATTCCATTTTGAGAGATCAAAAAAAAAAAAACTTTTTCGACAAATTTCAAGCCAAACGAAAACGAAAAAAAAAAAAAAAATACGACAAACAAAAAAAAGTTTGCCACAAATTTCTTGTGCTTAAAAACTTGAAGAAAAAAATATGTTAAAGTCGGACATGACCGACTGAGATATATCCTTAACACCGCAGAGAGAGATAACAGTAATTAACTTAACAGATGATGGAGCAAATGCATGATACAATGAATACAAGGTAGTGCAAACACTTGCTCCATTTCGCATGTGCATAACTTTGTGAGTCTGTGACTTCATTTGACAGTTTAGCCATAGGTGGCGAATTTGTATTTTGTAGTTTTAACTTGATTTAGTTTAGTTTTTGATATAAATTGAATTCATTTTCAATTTGGTTACCGAGGAAAAGTGTCCACAAACACAAAATTGCGAGTCTGTGACGTCACATTGGATTTTTTTTGTTTGACAAGCGACGCTACCTTCTGTTTTTTATATCATGGAGCAAATGTATAAGCTGGAATTATATAGCACAATAGTTTTTGTAGTTTTACAAACGGACAGCCAGACCTATATATATACAAACATTCTTCTGTTTCCTGTTGTCTCTCTGCTTAATTGGGTATATTCAATTGTGAGACCAATTTGAAAAATGAATAAACAAAAAAAAAACTCAAAATCAAAATCAAATGCTGCTTACTTGGCTACGAAATTTAACTAAAAACATGTGTGTTTCTGTGTGTGTGTGCACAAAAATATATATAATCAAAACATAAGACAAAAAAACATCACAAAAATGGCATAAAACTATATACAAAAAAATTGTATGGTATTAATTTTTTTTCTTTTTTTTTCATTTGTTTTTCTCATTTGTAACAATTAAAGCTAAATAATTTTTACTAAATGCTTAAAAAGTATATGTAAATTTTCTTGTGTAATTGATATTACAAATCGAAGACATTGAAATTGTTGTTGGAAGAAATGCAAAAACCAAAATCAAAAGATTGACAAATAATTCAAACTATGGCAGTTTTATGTCTCAATTTATGTTAAGATTTTACAAAAATATGTTTCCAAAATGGTTTAGCAAAAATATCTTGATTTTGTCTTTAGTTATATATTTTGTTTAGTCTTTTGCCAGTCTAGAGTTTTGCAATTTGAGCAGTTTGAATTGAAGTTAAAATATTGTGTATTGTTCTTGTGTCCCGTCAACCTTCTTAACCTTTTTTACGATTTAATGACTTGCTGCAGATTTTGTGGTAATTGCAGTTTGCAATAAATTCGTTGCACTTATTAACTAAATGTAAGCTGATTTTACTAAAAGATCTTTAAGTATGCTTGTAAATGTTGTAGCTGCTGCTGTTTCATCGCGCTGCAAAAAAGCCACAGCCCATGGCCAGCACAAAAACGGTGACAACGGTGGGCCAAGTGAAGCTCTGCTGTGGTTTCTGGAAAGAGAGAAAAATACAGTTTTGAATTTAATTTGCAAATGTTGGACAAACAGCTCCCCTGTGTGGCATTAAATAGACTTTCACCCCTCTCAACATAAATCAAGCCCAACTATTGACTTGCGTCTGACCCATAACAGGCGGCGCGGTCAGTTTTTGCTGGTCAATGGGTGTGCACACTCACTTGACTCCCGCATATCAATGGTTATATAATTTACACCATTTATTTGCTGAACATTCATGCTTCAATGGTTTTTGTGTGGCACGTGTGAATGATGATGTGTTAAACCACCCCAAAAAAAAAAAAGAAGGAAATTCGACAAAATCCCCCAAATTTATTATGCAAATTTCTTTTTCTTTTGTTACAAAATTTTTTTGGGTGTATTTTGATAGAATTTGTGAAATAATCTGTTTATGCGGGTAAATGACATGAAAGTTATTTGAGCATGTGTTGCAATATTTCGGAAATTATTTTATAAGGATTAACCAGTTATTCTGCGAAATTTTTATATGATGTGGTAAGAGTTTCATAATAAATCTTATAAAATTTTGCTGCTACCTTTGTCACCAAGCTAATAAAGAATAGAATTTACAAATCTTTGTCCTTTAACTATACTCTGTACCAAAGGTACACAGATTATGTATATTAAGTTTGTGCAAATGTGGCGTACTCAAAAGTTATTAGAAGGTGTGCATTAGGCATATGACTAAATCTAAGAATCAAATTTACATGACACTACACGACGGGGGATACCAAAAGAATAATTAATACACGTTTCTTGGGTCACTTACGCCAAAAAACGTTCCGCATAAATCAAGTCAAAGTCTGAAATCTAGGGGAGTAACTTGACAAATACTCAAATGTTCCCGCGACCCCACTTACTTTTACGATATACAACTTTTGTCCATACAGCAAAAGGCTCTACGACAGTTTTTTAACCTGGTCTCAATACAAAAGTTTTTCGTAGTGAATTGTAGTCGCTTTTCTGATATGAGTAGATCTTCTGTAGGCAAATGTTTATTGTTTTTATTACTTACATCTATTGTTATTATACTTGTCATTGCTATTGTTATTATACTAAGTTTGTGCAAAAGTATGTAACAGCCAAAAAGAATCATCTCCGACCCTATTAACTATACATATTCTTGATCAGCATCAACAACCGAGTCGATATAGCCATGTCCCGCCCCCGCAATTTGGAAAAAGCGTCATATCTCCCACAGTTTCAAACATGTTAGATTTTTCGTACCTTCTAGAGATATCTAGTTGACAAAATTATTTATCGATTTGCTGAAGCAATGATAAAGATCGGATGAACGATACTCATGTACCCCACCCAGAAACACAACATTCCGTTCAAGAGAGGCAATCTTAGTGCGAGAGAAAGAAAGAGCACAACGCGGTGCGCTCTCTAAACTTCTCTTTCTCTCTCTCTCTCACTAAGATTGCCTCTCTTGACTCGTGAGCAAATGCGAGGGTAAGGGTACAGAGTATGTTATAGTCGGGCTTGACCGACTTTCTTTCTTGTTTTTTAATGTTTTTTAATCCATTCATGTACAATGTGATGGAACAGTTAAAACATTCCCTTTCCCATAAATCCTAGCTTTCAGACTTTCTTGATTTATGCGGAACGTTTTTTTGCGTACATGACCTAAGACTTGAATATTTATTATTGGTTTGGTATTCGCCGTCGTGTAGAACCATGTACATTTGATTTTAAGATTTGGTCATATGCCTAGTGTGCATAAGTGCATAAGGAAGTAGAAATATGAAACTCAAAATACTATTTCCGTTTGCTATTTTGAATCTGGGCTATTCCCTATTGCCACTTTTATTTCAGATATGCCTTCTAATTACTATCAAAAAGACTTGACCAATGCATTTCTAGGAATCGAAAATCACGAAATAAAAACTAAAAAAAAACAAAACAAAATCAGTCAAAATATGCATTTCAAAACAGCTATTTTTAGAGTGGGCTTGGCCAAAATTTTTTTGCTTGCGTCAAGTTTTTCTCCTCTACGCACATGCAAAGTAAAAACCCAGCCAACATATTTTTCAATTTCTGATCACATTGGAGTCTTTTTCGAGTCCTCTTTCTGATTAAAATAGTCGCAAACGCGCTCTGATCACAAATGATACATTTGTCGGGAGAAAATGGCCGTGTTCAGCAGAACAATTTGCTCCCTGATCAAGTATAAATTTGTAATTATCTTAATACTGAACTCTAGAGATGCGGCATCATAATAGCCAATTTGAGGTATCATGATACAGGAGCATGTATCAAAGAAATAGTACGCTTCTTTAAAGTGATACTGCTCCCTCCAACAGCAGAAACTATTCGATACAACCTTTTTTTTCTGATACCTGCTCAGGGATCAATTATTCTGCTGAACACGCTCAATGGTACCCAACCCGCGACTCTTCTCAAAGAATCGCTTATAATCCGTTTTTTTTATTAGTTTCGACTCATTTCCAATCTTTAATTTGCGATGCTCTACATTTTGTTACTGAATTTTCAATAAATCTCATTTTGAGCATATGCATTAGTCATTTTCGAGTCTTCTTTAAATCGCACATGAAATTAATCTCTTTTGTATTATCAAAAGGGCTCGAAAAAGACGTATCAAGGTGATTTTTGTTGATTTTTGTTGAAGATGATTTTCCAAATCAATTATACCACGTTTTCCTGATCAGTTTCGACTCATTTTCGAGTCATATTCCCAGTAAGTTGCGAGTCTTTTTCGTGTCTTATTTAAATAAATAAAATTTTGAGCATTTTCATGTCATATTCGAGTCTTCTGTAATCATCAAAAGGGTTCAAAAAAGACTTAGTAAGGCGATTCTTCTTAAAATGATCTTCCAAATGTTCGGTGGGAAGAAGTTTCATACAAAAATTGAGGAAAGAGGAAGTAACTATACGCCACACTTAACATTTTGCATGTTTGCTGCTAAGGATTAATGTTACGCTTAAAAGCACATTTATGGAGTCTATGTAATGACTGACCACTTAATGTCACGTCACCCTTCTTGTATCGTTTGGGTTGAAGTTTAATTACAGTTGCGCTTGCTTGTTTTAAATTGCTTAATAAAAATAGTAGTCGAAGATGAATAGTCGAAGTCAATAGTCAGCTAACTCTTGATTATCATATCAAAACAGTTTTCATATCTGTTATACACTAGACTTATGTTCCATGTTGACGGAATATTTGACGAATTAAGTAATTTAGCTCACTTTGTCAAATCGGTAGAGGTCTTATAAGCACATTCTTATGAGGCGAAGTAATAAAAGGTTATTTCCCAAGACAGAGTATTTTAAACACCCAGGGTTAGTTTAATGTGACATGTCCCACAATAGGATTAAAACCACGTCACCCAGTACGGACTGAAAAGTGCATATGGTACAATGAGTCTGGGTGCTGACTCCAGACTAAAGCATCTAGAAGACCAGAGTCTGTAATGTATCAATTTTAAGGTCACACTGTCGCTTGTGACAAACCTCCCTTGGTGAGGGGCAAGGACAAACTAAAACCTGTGCTGCTATATTGAGTCACCAATTTAAGAAACAACCCGCTATTTGCGGTCAACGAATATTAAAAAAAAAAAATTCTTAAAAATCGATTCCAAATTTCGAAAACGAGTAGTTGTGTCGCAAAAACTTTATTTGCTGTTCCGAACTCGGCAAATCCGCTCGTCCAAGCGACTGTAACTAACTTTTCTTTTTCTACTGATATCACCTGAAACCTTTTGGCTATACCTACTACGGTGTACTCGGGCAGCACTGTTTAATAGTTAAAAACAATGAGGCCTGTTCTCGTTTCCTAGTCGATCGATTTTGGAAAGTCTTCTGATTTTAAAGAAACGATTAAAGAATTCGGCCGAATGAAGATGGATGGGGTTTTGAAATTAAAAGCCGAAAAACACAGTTGGTTTTTGAAAGCGGGAAAATTTTACAATTCCGATTCCGCATGATTTGTTCGAAATCGAAATCGGGAACAGGCCTGAATGTTCCTAATCTTAGAAATTAATAAGAAGCCTAGCAGAGCAAAGAATTCAGCATACCAGTCTCGTCATAAGTTTGTTTCAATTAGTTAAAAATATTAAATTAAATATCTCAATTTTGTTTTTAATAATTCAGTTTGTCTGAACCTACATTCAATGCATCCCCCCCAACGCTCTTTCCTTTATATAGATTACAAAAATTTCTCACGATCCCATTAAACCTCGTCTGCCAGAGCTCAGCTTCCCAAGCACGAGATAAGCCCCTCATTTGTGCAAAAAAATTATACAAAACAAAAATAAAACACAGCCAACTTATCAGCTGCAAAGGCAATGAGTGTGCTTCTTCGAGTGCTTCAACTCTGTGTGTGTCATGTGCAAATTGCGATTGAATTTCCTTAAGTTTACATTTCTTTTAATTGCGCAGGCAGAAATAAATAAAAAATAAAAAAAGTAAAAACTTATAACTTGTATAGTATATTTAGCTAGCCTCCGACACACATGTGCCAGAGCCACAGTTGACACAAAGGAGTGCAGCAGAAGGGGGGGAGTTGGGGTGCAAGGGGAAGCCGCCTCGATTAACATAAAGTGACGATGCGAATGAGAGGCAAAGACACACACACACTGCGCAATTAATTTTTATCACACTTTTACCATGTGCAAAGTTTTTCCACCACATCGAGAAAATTTAAATATGCAATGAGCATGGGCAACTTGTGCCTGGTGGGGCAATTTGTCATTCCTGGAACCTATATTTAGTTAGTTGAGCCTTTGAAAAATGTTTGCCACGTGCCAGATGAGCGCACAGATGCTGACGCTGTGGCTCTTTAGTGAAAGAGTTAATGAACTTCCATGTTATTTCTTGTTAGTCTAATTGAGGCATAGATATGTATGGATGTGTACATATGGGAAGATCTCTTACCTTCTGCTTCTGCTTCTGCTTGCCCTGCACTTGGCTCTGGCTTTGACTCTGACTGTGACTGTTGTGGTGGCTGCCACCGCCGCCGCCGCTGCTGCTGCTGCTGCTGTGACTATGGATGTGGCTCTCCATGTTGGATGAATTGAGTTGGTAATGCGAATTATTTTGGCTGGTTGGATTCGTGTAAGTGGATTTCTTTTTGCGTGGCGGTATGCGTCCATTGAACTCCTGCAAACGTTCACGTCCAGCCGTAAAATTGTCATAGCGATCATCAAATTCATCCCAGCTGGTCTCATGATCGCTTTGATACTCGCGCTCATCCTCGCCCGTTGAGGTCAAGCGTTTGCTATAAAGAGAGAGAGAGAGATAGAGAAGGAGATAAAGATAGATGAGCGTCAGCGTCATAAACTATTATCAGTGTCCATAATTAAGACAGCAAAAAAGGGGGGAAAAAATAAACAATTTTTCCAGCGATTAATTTACGGATTTATTCCTATTAATTGAATGTTGTGACGGTCATGGGAATTGCATTTAGTATTTATGTTTTTACAAGTCTGTTGACTTCAAAAAGAAGGAAATTAAATGAATCTTTTACATTTTTCTTCTACTGCAACTTCCACCTCAGTGGAGTTTACCTTGCTTCCTTTTTTTCTGTCTGCATTTCTGCTTTATTTCTTACTTTTTCATGGCCATTCTTTTGATAGTGTGCGTAATGCGCCTAATAAGAATATACAATTAAGCGGTACGACAAAATGAGATAGAAACTGAAAATCATACAAAAGCTACATCAACATGTGGCTCATATTTCAGAAATCTGTGAGCTTAGCAGTGGTCGCTATTCGCCTGGGGTGCCCATCAAAGTTCTTTCCCGGGTTTGAACTCACCAGACCAGCTTCTAGAACCATTCATCTAAGCTTACAGTTGGAACTTCCAAGTAAATTGTTCAAAAAAAATCTATGTTTCAACCCAATTTCAAATAACCATAAATTTTCATAACATTCTGAAAGTTCTGAAACCTCTTTAGACTGGAATTTTTGATTTAAAATCCTCCTAAGCTGCGGGATTAAAACTTCTTAAGTTAGGAAAATTAAAATATTAAGAAAACGATTAGAAAAACTTTTAAAAAGGGGATTTAGGTCAGTTTAGATCAGGGGCCGGCAAAACACACATGCTCATTTTGGCGTTGCGTGTGATTGAGGTCATAAAACAACGCGAGAGCGCTCTCATTTAGCATTTCTTTGTTGTTGCAAAAGATACTGTCGGTGTGTCGACGTCGCTGCCGCTGAGCGAATTCGTTTACACTTCAAATAGGGAGGCGCCGGACTCTGGTTTAGATTTAGATTTAGGTTGAACCGATCACTTTGTTCCTATACATTTGAGTTTCCTTTTTTTTCCTCTTTTGCAATTTTTCACTCCCCATTGTTAACTTTTATGTTCTTCTACTTTTGTAACCATCTTTCCTTTTCTTTATTTATTATGTACTCTAATTTTCTTTCGTATACATATCTCATTTTTATTTTTCCCTTTACTCACCGTCTAGCCGCATCTGATTGACTGCGCTGCAAACGCATCTTGGCACCCGTTGGCGCCAGTGGCGTCGAGGCCAACTGTGGACCATGACCATGCCAGCCAAAGGCCGCCGACGATGTGGAAGTTCCCACATTAGCTGTATTCGGTGTGGGTGGCGGCGTATATGTGGCATAGTATGCCTGTGGCATTCCACCATAGGAGGCCGGATGATGTTGCAACAAATGTGGCGATTGCTGTGGATAACTGTGGC
Organism: Lordiphosa magnipectinata; assembly: GCA_037044535.1. Taxonomy (NCBI): domain Eukaryota; kingdom Metazoa; phylum Arthropoda; class Insecta; order Diptera; family Drosophilidae; genus Lordiphosa; species Lordiphosa magnipectinata. Next base: position 334,351 of record JBAMBO010002487.1, on the reverse strand, counting down.
TGTAGTGCAACGGTGGCGCTGACTGTGGCGCCGGTGGTTGTGGTGGCATGGGCTGTGGTGTCGATGGTTGCCGGAAGTAATTCAACCCCTCGTCGGCGGCAAAGCTAACGCTGGTGCGTGGTGTGCGGGGTGGGTGGTGCATGGAGCCTCCACCGCCGCCATGAGGAAAGAACATATCGCCGCTGGTATAGCTGCAGGAGGGACTGGGCGGTGGCGGGTACTGGAAGATTTGTGGAGCTGCAACAAGTAAGAGAGAAAGATATTTAAACAAAGGTGTTCGTTGTAGTAACAGCGTCATCTCGCCATGGCAATGACCACAGACAATGTATGGAAGTGTCTAAGGTCGGCCGATCGGCTCATCATTGTGTTTTGTTATTTTGTTTTCATTTTGCAACTGCCACTTAGCGGAGACACTGGGTGACTGCAATAATTATGGCATGTCCTCCTCATAAAAACAGCCCATAAAATCATCAGGTAGCCCCCACCTTGCCGGCGGCCTTTTTTGTATGTCTCATCATTATCGGAAATGTGCATAAAAAGTAAATGGAAGCCACAAAAACTCGTTAAGATTACAGAATTAGTAATTCAAGTTGAGTCTTAAGATAATGCAAAAAAATGCAAGTAAACAGAATTTAGTTTACAATTATTAACATGCGATTATAAATAGAGATTGAGGTCATAAAACTACTTCTACACCAAAAAGAGCTGGTTTAAGAATCCATTGGTTCTATCATCAGTAGGCTTTTTATTTTATATTTATTTAGTGACAATCCGTAATGGGTTAAGCTTACGTACATTTGGATTGGTTCCTATTCCACAAACTAGGATATATATAGACTGAAATTGGCACATTCGACCCTGCTGCTGTTAGAAATTAGTCAGCTGTTTGCTCTCACTTACGCTCTCTGAGTGCATATGGTAATATGTCCGTCTCGCTCTAACCACTGTGATTTCCTATCGCTTAACACCACTCAAAATTGAGAGGCAGCGTAAATTTGATCTCTAATACTCATTGCTCCATGCTTGTTCTTCATTTTCTTGCTTGATCCTTAAAAAACCATAAGTAAATCAAATAGAATCGGCTTAGAGGACCACCTATTTTTTATTACGACCAATCCTGGTCCATTGTGCCCCCTACTGAGTTTACAACTCTCCTAGCAGCCCTATTTCCTGTACAAAGGTCAAGATTTTCGTGGGTTCTAAAATGTGTTTCCCAAATCTGCTGAGTCTGCGCCATGCTAGTATATGCTCAGAGGACTCCTTCTTCTCTTCACAATATCTGCATAGTTGGGTGTTTGTTATTCCCAACTTGTACATGTGGCTCCGCAGTCTGTAGAGCCCTGGTGCTTACCTAGGAGGCTGTTCTAAGCGTATTTTCTTCCTTTCTAAGGAGACTTTTTATGGTGTGTTGCCCTATGCCGCAGTAGGGTTACGGACCTACCATTGCGGTGGCTGCACACTTGCGTGCCAATTCGTCTGGGTTGGAGGATATAGGGATTCTTCTGCATATCCCTTAGGCTTACTATGTCGTTTGTACCCACTCCTTCTGCTGTTAGTGTAAGCAGTGTTGCTTGTTTCTTCAGGCAGATGGAATGGTGTTAGCTCCATCAAAACCTCTAGTGCCGCTGTCGGACAGGTAGGCAGCCTTTGCAGTTTTTGCAGGTGCGTCCTTACAGTGAGGTGATTTGCTCTATCTCCCCACATGACAGCTCTATAAGTGAGCATCGGTCTCACTACCATGAAGTATAGCCAACGGAGTATGTGTGGTGTCATGCCCCACAATTTTCTGCCTATGCTCCTACATGTGAATAGAGACCTAGTACAATTACTGAGTGTATACTCAAAGTGCTTATCAAATCTTAGCCTGTTGTCAAAGACTACGCCAATATATTTGACCTCTTTTTCTGGTGAAATGAGGCAGTCGGATTGGCGTATTGGCCTCATTCAATATGTACGTATACTTTATTCTTTCACCTGAGTTTTCCTTTGAAATTGAAATAACAAAATTCTATCGGCAAAAAGTAAAATCTAAAAGGCTCTGAAAACGGTTAGAATAATTTTTTGGAAAAGAATGTTACAAATTTCTTAGCGGAATTAAAGTCTATTTACAACGCTCCAAAAAATCTTGACAAAAATTTTTGTATCATATGCCAATGCTTTTTAGAATATGATAGCCTTTTTTTCGTTTCACACACAAAATGGAAACATTCTTAAAAAAAAGTTCTTAAAGTGAAATTTCTGTCGAAGAACAATAAGGAAAATTATTCACAATTTCTTATGCTGATGTGTAATTTAAAGTTCACGTTAACTAACTCATAGATCTTTCCTATTTAGTTTACAATTCCCAGATTATGTTAACACTAAGATAAAAATGTAATAGAAAATCTTTAACTAAATCGAAATAATATACTGATTCGGAATCTAAAAAACTTCGGAAGGTTTGGGGCAAATAAGAACCAATTGTGTGTTCCAGGCTGACTTTTTATAGGGTATAATAATGTATCAGCATCTTTTGCTCAATTGAATTTGAATTTTCATATAATTCTTTTTATTTTTGCAATTTCATGCAAATTGACAACTAAAGCGTTGATAGATAATGTGTGTGTGTGTGTGTGTGTATATGTGCGATGTGTGCTCCTCCACTAAGCTGGCCACTTGATATGCGCATAAATTGTTGGCCTCAGTCTTTCTGCTTGTTCTAAGCAAACATCATCACATCAATATGATTTCTGATTTTGTGATTTCCTAATGATTATTTACTCAAGACAAAATGATTGATTGTAATGCAAAAATATATACAAATCACCGATAATGTCTCAAAAGCTTGTAATTGCCCAGAGGGCCAGCAGCAGCGAACCACTTAAAAAGAGCTTAAGATGCAGATACAAGTCCGAAACTAAATAATGTCATTCAACGTCAACCTGCGGGCGACTAATTTGCAATTTGACCCAATAGCCTTGAACTCGAAATGTAGCGAAACGAGCCCACACAGCTGTTGGTTGCAGTTGCTGCAAGTTGCAAGCGCAAAATCTCTGCGTTTTAATTGCAGCAGCTCCAGCACAGCCACTCCTTGTATCTTACAGATACTCGTACTTTATGCCATTTGAAACTAGTTTGCTGGCAGGCATGGAGTCAGCAGGCAGGCAAGCAGCCAGGCAGCTGCTGCCTGAGGCTAGCTCACGTGCGCTTTAACCTTGAATATCTGCCAGTCCAAGTCCAAGCCAGCCAGGCATCATTAATGCTTGTACTTAGCTGGTGCTGCGGCTGCGGACGCTGCCGCTGCCGCTGCTGTTGCTGCTGCTGCTGGCCAGCTTATATAACTAGCCATATGCCAAATGCTGGTGCCTTTATGAGGGAACCTCAGATGGAACGACGACGCGACAAGCCAAAGTCTGAGATAAAAAATGTTACTACTAATTGCAAATTGTGTGGAAAATTACATTTACATATGAGCATTTTGTAGGGCGGGGGGGGGAGGATAGAAGGAGGAGTAGGTGCCATATGGGTGTGGGGGGGTTCGGTATGATGAGTGCGATTAAACTGTGATTTGTATTCTGCTATCTGTTATCGCATATAATTAAGTTTAAGTAAGTTTTTTACAAATTTATTACAAGGGTATATGAACTTTTAGAGGGATTTGGAATTAATTATAGACATTTCTTAAAATATCAGATTTAACGAAGAATTCATCCAATTTAATCACACCAATTTATATTGTTATTTTACAACCCCAACTTATGTTGGTATTTTAACCCTTCTCAGAATCGGAAAACCAAATTTTAAACTCAAAAATCCTTTTCGATAAGCGTATAAATGCATCAGATAATTTCGATTTGCGATTTGTGATTTATGATTGCCTATTTTACCTACTAAATGCAGTGATTGTCGATTGCGATTGGCCAATTTGACGTTCATGATTTCTGAAAGGGAATCGAACAAAATGTATGATTGGCAGTGATTGGAAAGGTACTCGATTTTTTTGTTGTTTTGCGTATACAAATTTGCAAGAAACTGCTGCTATAGACTGAAATAGAAACATATTTATGCACATATGTATGTATTTATCGACAATTTAGTGCAAATAAATTCGATCATATGTACGTTAATACGTGTGTATGTTTGTAAGTATTCAGATTTTTGTGCACATATGTATACTGTATAGGTACTTTCAAATGCTTGTGTAAATTTTCGGGAGATTTTTCATTAAACTTAATAGTTTTGTTTACACAAAGTTGACATTTGCCATTCGGGCTGAAATATGTTCCATTCAAGATAAGCGGTAAATCTTTATTCCCTTCATTATTTAGTGACTGATCAGTCATTGTTAACCATAATAAACTTGAAATTTTACGAGACAGATCAAATTTCTGCACAAAATATTGGAACGTTGTCGTGACGGCTGCCCGTTTTTTCCCTCCTCTATCTGTGAGTATTTTCTTGCAAAAGCATAAATGAGCCAATAAATTAAGTCTGACTCTGACTGAATATACTTAAAATCCCAAAAGTGTAGAGATGATACAATACAACAATTGATATCAATACTTGGTCGCGAAGAAAAATCACGTACGAAAACTTCCTAGTACCCTACCTATTGACAAGGTAAATGAAAATTAAGACCTAGGTAAGGTAAAAGGTACTCGAATTGGAAAATTCCGAGGTAAGGTAAAAGATACACAAAATATGTATCTAGGTATGTACCTAGGTATTTGTACCTAGGTACTTCCAAACACTGATGATTGGTTACCGATTGCCGGATCAGCCTGCCTTAGTGTAAGTTTTCGCAAAAAATTTAAGTTTATTTGTCCCAGGGATTTTGTTATGATAAAAATTACTAAAGCCACAGAATATTTTAAAGCCTGCTATCAATCCCATTCAGCAGAGACTCGATTAGTAATTGCTAATCGGATTTATCTGCTGCATGTGCCCAATATTTTAGAATTATTTTGACATTGAAATTGATGAGAAAAATATTAAGTTTCTTGTGAAAGATGATTTAATGGTTCAAGAGGCCCTTTAAACTTGTGCCGGACTGTTTCTAAAGGGTTTGGTTCTAGACCTGCCCTACTTAAACTATTCTTCTCTTTATCAAAGATCTATATTAATGTCTCAAAAGTCGCTTGCTACTGGTGAAAATCGGCTTTTCATCTATGTTTTAGATAATTCTCGACATTTTAACGTTATTCAGATTTTCGAAAAGACTTAAATTTTTTATGAAAACTCTTTAAATTAAAACTTGGCTTAAGAATCGACCAAATAAAGCTTCGCTGGCTGTTCTAAAACACACTCAAAAGTGAACTTTTATGGCTTAATATTTAAGGCATGTAGAATAACCACTAATACCCTTAGTGTTCAGTCACAGATTTGATTGAAAAATCATTACTTAAGTCCCCACTGGTAATGGCTTTTGTCACACCTCAAAGAGGGGGGAGGGGAGCAGATTACTTACTCAGTTGGCTACCAACCGAGTAAAGCTCACTTACGACACCTTAACAATTTTTTTTTATGATCGCAACTCGAGATGCGGGCGATGCAATTGCTTGTTGTAGTTGTAGTTGTTGGTGACGAAACGTGACCAATTGTTTGCAATTTTTTCTGCATTTGTTTATATTTTTATGGTCAGGGCAATGACAATATGCGCAAAATGTTTAATTGAATTACAAGTATTATGGGGGTATGGTGGGGGGAGCTGCACATCTGTGCAACGCCTTACAATGCAATTATGTGTATAATTTACTTTAATTTTTTCTTTAGTATTTTTTTTTGTTCTGCTGTTGCAACAATTTCTAAGGCCGCTGGGCCGCCACAGACATTCTGACAACCCAGCTGACAAACATCAATCAACAAAAAAAAAAAAAACAAAACCCAAGTCAAGCTAAAAGTTTAACTAAGCAGAACGCTCAGAAAGCTCAAGAACAATTTACACGGTCCCGAGGCGGCAACAATAGCAGCAGCAGCGGAAAAACGTGAAAAATGCTTCACTGTTACGCTTTAGTTGCTTTTGTTGCTGTTGCCACAAAGAACAAATCGTTGAAAATGCATTTTTAGTTGTGCAGTTTGTAAGTTGATTACACAGACCCGCAGCAGTACCAGCAGCATATGCTGCTGCTGCTGCTGCTCATTATGGCCTTGAAGTGTGTTCGAACAAAAAAAAAAAAATAAATAAATAAAAAAATTAAATCTACAACTTACAAACTGCCAACTACTATGAATATCTCAAGCTGCGTCGCACATGGCAGAAATCGAAATCGAAATTGAAACTAGTTTTTTTTTCATTATTCAAAATGTGGTTAAGTTGGTCAGTGGAACGGAATGACAGAAGTAAGTCAGAGATGCAATAGAAGAGTAATAGATAGTAAGGGAAGTTATTGAGGAAATGCAAACAAGCAACTAAGTATGTATGATTAAACAATGGATAAGTTTAAAAAAGTGAGCTATAAGTTATGCTGTAAGATTTGTAATTAGGTACATAATGGGCTACATTACATTATTTCGTTTAAAACTGTTTTCAAAAGCGCTGCAAATCGTTTTTAAAAGCGATCCCATTAGAACCGGTTCTGTTTAGATTCTGGTAATGAGCGAATCGAATACCTAAACCTCTTTCATCAGGGCATAGAACAGCGATGTAACGACGCCCGGCGCGTTAAACTGCCTTAAAAGCAATGCTTAATGCATAAGAAATGGCTTCGCTTTGATGCGCAGACACGCACAAGTAGACGTCGCAATTGTTTCGCTTCTAAGTATGTTACAACAACAAAATCTTACGAATCAGCGTCAGCCCGTACAAACAGACGACGTAGAAAATTAACTCGTACTTTACAAAAACAAAATCAATGCGTGTACAAGCAGACGGCGTAGCAAGTGCAGTGTGCGCAGCCGATACTTGCTGAAAAGGGTGGTTTTTTCTGTTATTATTGTTGGCCTGCTCCCAAATTCAAGTTACGTGCTCACCGCTGGTATAGAATATGGTTCTCAATTTAAACCTATTACACTCTGAGAAAAAACAGTAAATTTTCTACTTGGATCAAGAATGTACGATGTCAAACGCACGGTAAGAATGAAAATCCCTTATACAAGTTGGAATTCTGTATCTCGAATTAATTGATCCAAAAGTTTTAGATGCTATATTTTCAAATTTGTTTTGCTTCTCTGTTCAGTTACTTCTCCTCAACATTCTCGCATATAAAACCTTAATTAAATTGAAGTTGGCTGACATTTTCTTTTTTGGAATTAAATTAAATACGGGGGTGACACTTAAATTTTTAGAGATTTCGCCGACGGTTGGGGTCTCTCGAAAAATCCGAAGAACCTTGAGAGATTTTATTTTCTTATTAGAAATTCTAGTTAGAAGATTTTGTGTTCCAGTTAATATTCCATCTTTAAGCGCCGAATACACCAAACAAATTTTTGCGCCAATCCACATGCGTTTAGCGCACACACTACACCAGCATTTGCCCAAATTTCAGTTGAAAGCAAGCGTTCGGCGAGTAAAGATGGAGGTAAACGCAGCTGTCGTGAAAAGAATATGCAGAAAAAGTAAAGAAAAAACGCTTGTGGGTGAAACAGTGGCTACTTCAACGTCCAATTTTTACACATGAGCATCTTATTCCATGATTGCAAGTACCACACGCGCCGACGACTTGCTACGAACTGAGCACAATTAGCGGAAAATGCACACTCACCACACAAACACACCTAAAACTTTGCGCAAAGAACCCAAAATATCAAAACGCTTTTGATTTTGATCTCGTTTTGCACAAATGCGTGCGTGTGATGCCTAACCCCATATTTCACTAACACACAATAACGTTTGGCACAAACAGGGATGCATCTCTCGCAAAAATTTTCTAGTTATGAGTTAATTAGATGTATAATCACGGTTGCCATTTGAAAAAATTAAATTACACCAAAAAAATTTCAAAAAATTGCCAAAAAATTTTTTTCCCTTTATTCATGTTATATTTTTATTTAATGAAATAAAATATATCTCTTTCATAAAATCGTTAAATTATACATTTATTTCATTTCTTGAGTATTATTAAACGTCCAAAAAAAACCCAAAAAATATTTCATGTATTAATTAGTTACTGTGGCAATAAAATGTTCAAATTGTGGCTTCCTCGGATTTAATTCTATATTGTGTCCAAATTTCAAAACAATCGGATGAGTGGTTCAAAGATAAAACGGTAAAACAAAACAACGTAAGTCTTAAGAAGTCTGAATAAGTATTGTTCTGTAAGTCAAAATACTAAAATAACAACTTTATCTTATCACAATGACTTATACGAGTATACTTAAAGAAATAACACTTCCAATCTGAAAAAATTTTCCACTTTACGACCAAATACTTTTTTCACATATTCATTAAGGGACGATTTCTCATCTCCTATGTAGCTGCTATTTGCCAGATAAAAATTGAATTTACTCTGTAGCTTGTTAGACAGACATGTATTCAAAATGGTATATCTTCGTTCAAAAAAATCGTAGAATTGTTTGAGATACTTTATTTGAAAGTTGAAGAGTTCTACTTTCCGATAATATCATAGGGAGTCAAAATAAAATATCGGACTCCAAACTAAACGCGCCTAAACAGCTAACGCGCCTTAAGCTAAAGTTACTTAAAATCTAGACTTGATGGACCATTTGCGAAAACAGATTCGTGTTTAGCACATGTATTTTCTGAATAAAGTCAATTTTTGGTGTCTTGTGTTGATTTTAAAGTAGATTCTAGTCTCGATCTGATTGAAATTCCGTATTCAAATCTTTAATAATCTTTTATTTCAAGAATACAATTTAAATAACTTTTGATTTCTGGTTTATTCATTAAATTGACTATTTCTTTTGGCTTAAACTGTAGACTTCTAGAGTCTGAGCCAAGGAAAATATTTAGGGAACTTCCCACTGCTCAAGCAAGCTCGCATTGCTATTCCCAAAATTATGTGTGGTCTTACTTCGCAGAATTTTTGAAACTCTTTTAATTTCTGGGCTCCATGCAAAAGAGCTTGAGAGAGAGAGAGAGATTCCAATAAAAAATTGCCAGTGCACCAACAGGAAAAAAAAACACAATTTTTGGTCCAAAAACACCAAGTGTGGCAACCGTGTGTATAATTGAAATTTTTTTTATTGTGTTGTATGTTTTATAAATAAGGAATTGGAATTTGGTTGGAAGAGGTTTCTGTGTCACCCCCGATAATCAGAAATTGCGATTTACTAAAGCTGCCTTCATACGTTTTGCGTTCCCTTAAAAATATTCAATTTATTTGAAGGAACCCTTGCGTGGGGCTTTATACACAACTCGAACCGAACCCAGGTTCGAAATTGAATGTATTATAAGCTTTGGTTTTCAAACAGAATCACTTTTTGTTTCCAACATTTTCTAAATCAAGTTGAATAATTTTTTAAAGCGGTGTTAAATCTGATTTTTTGCTGCCCAAGTATTTAAGCTATGTTCAAATATTTGAATTTTATGGAAGATTTTTCATTTTTTATCTTATCTTCAGGAAAAATTGTATTTTCTTTTTATTAAAATTTGTTCATCCGATCTCTGGCATTCCCTTGACTTGTTAACTGTCAGTGTAGGAGGATCGACATTTTATTGATGATGATTTAAATGATTTAAAGATTGCCACAACTTGTATAACTTGACAGCACAAAGGAATGTGTCTGTAGGTAGGTAGCTTGTTACGTTACTTAAAAAAAAAAACATACAAAAGAATTGTACAAAATGTGGTCGCAACTCTTTGTAAGATTGGTTAATCGAAACGCCCACACACGACGACGACGACATCAGCTCAGAGATCTTAGCTCATTTAAGGCGATTTGCTGTCTGTCACGACGATGTGAGAGGATTACAAATTTGGTTGGTCAACTCACATATAACGGTAAAACTTGTAAAAAAAAATTGTCTGAACAAGTCTGACTAATTTACCAGTCTATAAATGACAAATACTTGACACCATTTTTGGGGAATTTTTGAGCGACTTTTGTCTGTTGTTCTAACCAAAAAAAGTTGTACGGAAAACAAGTTGAATGTCAATCATTGTTCAATCAATCGTTATTTCGTTTCGTTTATGACCATATCCAACTGTTAATTACCAATTTTGGTTGGCTCTGCTAATTAACCATTTGTGTAATTCGGTTTACCGTTAGTCGAACAAAAACATCAAAATGCGGAAGTTATAACAACGCAAGGTTAAGAAATTGTTGTTGTGTGAATCATGTGGGGAAAAATGAAGGAGAAAGTTCTTGAAAAATGTAATCTTCTTGCGTTATCCAGAAAAGGGAAAGTTCTTTGTTAGACATAGTGTGGAAGGATGATTTCATAAGTAAATATTAAACGATTAATTTAAACTTATAACAGTTAGCTGTGGCTTTTACTTTGATAAGCATTAAGGCAAAGGCTCCAATCTTTAAAGATAACTATAAAAAGTTGTAACAAAGCTATCACAGACAAAGTAAATGTAATAATGCCTAAACCGAAGCTTGTATACCCCTAAAGGTTTCGATTTGAGCAATCATTTCCTTACGTGGTTTATCAATTTAGGGTTATTCAAGAGTCTTTGCGATATCTCAGTGTTGTTTCAAAAAACTATGTATTTTTCCAAAACCATTCTGTTCTAAACAGTGGAATTTCTGGAATTTAAATTCTGATTGATTTCTAACCTAGAAATTAAATTTCATTTTAGTTTTTTAAGGCTAACTGCCCAATCTTTTAGCATACAAAATCGCCTCGTAGAATCCAATGACCAAAGAACAAAGTCAACGAGGCCAAATGAAATAATGTCGGCAAAACTTTGTTGATGATGTATCTCGAATGTCTTAGCTAAAAAGCGTGCGAATAAAAAAAAAACACACACACAATGCAAACAAATGAAAGGCTGATAAAAATATTTTTTAAACTGTGCAAATTGCGGTTAGCAAGGTCGATGCGTGTGCCGCGAAAAGCGTGCTCGCCACCAAACCAACTGAAAACTAGAGCTTCAGCTGAGCTAAGTTCGTATCAATTAAATAATTCTCATTGAAAAATATTTGAAGAATTAAATGCCGTTGGGAATGTGTTTTGTTCTTATTAAGGAATGGGGAATCGCCTTGCATATATCAAACAAATGTCTGAAAATAGCTCAAGCGCTTATCACGTTTTCAGTGGCATGTGTAAGCAGCTGCCACTAGTCGGTTCAATATTTTATAAACGACACAGACAACAGCCAGCCAATGCAATTTTTCAATTTCCTTCAAAGAAGGCAAGGCAAGCTCACAAGTTTCCCAAACAAGAAACAGCTTAAAAGGCTATAAAAAGCTAAAGGAAAATCCTGAAAAGAAGTCTTTGCATTTGTTTGCATATTTTGTGGAAGGTTGGAGGAGAAGATGCAGGAACTGAAGCGTTATAAAATATATTGAGCATGTGTTTTGTTTGGCCAAGAAAGCAGATACATACATACATATCTAGAAAGAAAATAGTAAAATATAACTGAGCTGAGTCAGCACCAAGAAAATTTATGGGATAAGCATAAAAAAATCTGGAAAAAAATTTTAGATTTGAGATTTAGATCTGAAATGAAAATCACTATGAAATCACTTGCACAGAAATGATTTGAAGATTCTTCAAGGTGAAACTTAAGTTGAGAGCGAGTACTGCAAATGTTTTCAATTTTGATGAAATCGATTAACATTTATCAAAGAGTTGAAGAATTTTTGAATAAATATACCTAAAATGTTAAAACATTTTCAAGTTTATTGGCCGCAAAACTCAAAACTCCATATAAAAAGAAATATTTCTGCAAAATTTTTCCTGTCATTTGCTTTAATAGCTAGCGAAATTAATCAACGATGTCACAGCGTTGCCACCTGATGCATACAGTGTCGTGCGATAGTTTGTCGATTAGTACTTATTTGAATAGTTTGAAATATATTATAAAATTATATTTCTTGACCACATTTCTACAATATAATGTGCCGTAATTTTGCACTCTTTTCGCAAGTAACTTAAAATAGCTTGAGTTGAAGCTACTTTGGAAATCTTTCAAGTAAACTTCCGCCTGATTGCTTAAACTACACGTAGCAGCTTCTTCCGCATATGAGTAAGAGCGAGACCAATTAATTTCTAATAGAAAAGGTATTGGAAATTAATTAAAATTAAATAAAAGAGCGCTATGATTATTATGTGTTTGCCTTTTAAGTGAGCGTATTGATTGAGCATTATAAATAAGCCTGATTTTTACACTTGTGAGTGAGCGCTTTCCTTGCATAAGTGTTATCCTTGAGCATAATACACTATGCTGACTTCGTTTAATGCGTGAGCCTTATACGTAAGCGCTATGCGTGACCATAAAGCGGGAGCATTAAGTACAGGCCATATGAGTGGCTAATATGAGTGAGCGTTACGCGTCATACTTACAATGTGTGTACATTTGGCGTTAACTTAACGCATGAGCTTTTTGTATAAGCCTTATGAGTGAGCGTTTTGCGTGTGAATTCATTGTGCGTTATACATAATCTTTGGGGGTGAGCTTTATGCGAATTTAATAAGTTTTTACAAAAACAAATAAACGGAATAAGCCATATTGACTCATCTCATTCAAATGCTCTGAATGTTAATATTCATTCAGTGTAATTTCTATAAGCTATGAATGTACACTAGAGCGTACTTTTCTCCATACGACCTAATGTACACTCGAATAAGCATTTGTGAGGACTGTGGAAGTCACTGTAATACTCGCTCGGGAACATTAAGCTTTTTCCCCTAAAAAGGTAGATTTACTATCGATATGTTATCGACTACTCTATATGTTATCGGCTGTCAGCAGTAAGAAAAACTGTTTGTATCTAGGGCTTAGAGATCTTAGGAAGAAATGCTTATTATCAGGGCTGCGAACCGGTTCGAACCCGGAATTCCGGCTTTGTTTTTACTGTGAACCAAACCCTGAACCGAACCTCGAGGACGAAAATAGATGAACCCGAACCCGTTCCGAACCCAAGCTTTTGGTTCGGTTCAAAAAAAAAAAATGCTTATGCACATTGCACATGTGAAAGTGAATATATGTATATGGTCAGAGATGCTTTGTTCTGGCGGTTACATACATTTGTACAAATATTCTGTGTACCTTTGGTACAAAACATAAACAGACACTAAATTAGAGAAAACTGGCACATATTCTTCATCTTATACATATAAATATCGAAAAACTTCATTGCCAGCTTGCCATGAAGCTTTGCCTGCTTCGACTGCCCCCTACACCTCTTCCCTACAAACAAAAACTTCATGAGGAACTGCATGAAGTTTGCTTGACCGTGTAAATGCGGACTAAGAATATATCTCGTCGTCAAGTGTATACCTATGGTATTGTTATTTTAAATATATTGAAAAAACATGCATCGAACCAAGGTTCGAGCCAAAACCAATGCCCAAAAACCTCGAACCTCAAATTTCCGAACCTTAACCGTTGGTAAATTTTGGTTCGAACCAGCAAACCGGAGGTTCCGAAAAATTTTTTGGGTTTGCAGCCCTGCTTATTATTAATATAATTGTTACACAAACTGTGTCCAACTGGTTTGCTTTAGCAACTTAGGCCTTAGGCTGAGGGAAAAATTAATCCGACTTAGGTCTGATCCGAGCTATCTGTCACATAAACTTACACAAACAGAGTAAAATCTAAGCTTATCCGACACATAGCTGCTATTTAGAAAATGAGAAATTGGCCCTTAGTAAAGTCAACTGAAAATTTTCTATTCTCTTTCAGAGAGCAGCGGTGGGCACGCCCTTGCTCCCATTGATTTCCTCTGAGATTTTTTTTCCGGCAATTGGGGTCAGTCAGTCTCATAATAAGCTCGCTTTGAAGCGTGAACAACAACAAAGTCAATGCGAATCGGAGCACGGCGCCTACCAGACGCACACACAGAGGGCGCAACAGGTGCACTTTGTGTGATTGAGACACTCTGATAACGGTTGTTTTTCCCGTTGTTGTTGTTGGGCTACTCTCAAACTCAAATTTCGTGCCCACCGCTGTTATTTAGTGATAAAACGCAATACATCAAATGTATTTCTGATGAATATTTTCCAAAATATGTTTATTTTTTATTTTAATCAAAATAGTCTTCTGCCTTAATATGATTACTCAATGTCCGTTTAGACAAACTGAGCTGAGTTTAACCAAATTTGTGTATCTAATACTAAGTTTGGCCTGAACTGAACAAAAAACCTATCCGCAGCCTCATGTTCAGGTTAACTTTTAAACACTTGGGGCCGATTTCTCATATTCATACATAGAGCTATGTGTCACATAAACTTACAAATAGCAGAGTAAATTGTAAGCTTATCTGACACATAGCAGCTTTCTGGAAGAAGAGAAATCGGCCCTAAATTGTGAGCTTATCTCACACAGAGCAGCTATCAGGAAGAAGAGAAAGGTTGAAGCTGTCTTTGAAAAAGCCACAGTACTTGACCTTAGTTCATCTTGAGCAACAAATTTGTCCGGAGTTTGCCTAAACTGAACTTTTAAGAACGAGGTTATTGTGTCGTTCTTATCCATCGCCGAACATTGCTGGCTAAATTCTTATGTAACTTCGAAATTAAAAAAAAAACTTTCGTTTGGCATGGGAATCACCTTGTATACTTTCTGTGGTCATAGACAATTTGCTTATAAATAAGAAACAAAGATTCAGCAAATTGTTCTTAGCTTAATCAGTATTTTTGTTAGACCTTATCTCACTATCAAAATTGTTTTGTAAAATGTCTGACTCAGCCAACTGCACAGTTGCATAAGCTTAGTATTCTTAAGACCCCAACCAAGCAAGTAACCATATCAACTTCTTAAGTAAACAATCAAAACCGATTAGTAATTTGTGCAAACAAAATGCTAACAACAATTAACATTCGCTTGAAATTGTATACCCCTTCTATTGAGACAGAAAGACGCCAAAGTGGTGGTCGGGGAGGGGGGGGGGGGGAAGGTAATAGAACAGAACCTTTGGGACACGCCAACTTTGAGTGGTCGCCGCTGCTGCTGCTGTTTGTTGGATGACGCAGCGCGAGCCAAGACAGCGAGTCTGGTGCAATTTCATTTCATTTATTTATTAATATTTTTTTCTTTACTGTTGTTAAAACGTGCAGTTTGTCGTTTTGCGGCTACAGAGTTGTTTTTTTTTTCAGTTTTTTAATTATTTTAATTGCGTTGCATCTGAATCGATTGTTGTTGCATATATTTTTTTTTATTTATTGTTTAATTGTGACTTTTTATGATTATTATTTGCATTGTTAATTGCCGCATAAATGCTGCATCCTTTAGTTAGTTTCCCCAAAATCTCTTCCCCCTTTTCGCTCTCCGTCTGCTTACTCTTCACACCTATCAAGCGCAATGAACTTTTCACATTTCAAGTTTAAATCGCCGCCAGGCACTCTACTTAAAAAGAAAAACAAACCAGATTTTTATATAGGAGAAAAAAAGCCACCATTAGGTGTATAAACTTGACACTAAGCCTGAGCTACGTACTATATCACCTGCCCAGTAGTATGTTGTAGTCTCCGGCCAAGTACCCAGACGACATGTCTAGTTGGCTTTTGATTAAGCAAGTCTGCGCGCACACCTCTCGCTGAGGCCGTGCTAAATTGTTTGCATTGAAGCGTTTCTGGTCTTCTACAGAAAACGTGCTCAAGTTTTTGTTATGAAATTGAGCCTAGACGCTAATGCTGCGTTGCCACACAAAGCTGGAGCATTTGCACCGGGTGTAGACAAAAGATATGCGGCCGGGTGAACGCTCAGGGCTAAAGTGGAAAAGGATATATCTGAAAAGGCGGAAAACTAAGAACAGGATATGCAGCAGAGGCAGACTACAGTGCCAGCTACTTGTTATAATTGGCAACAGAAAATGTTGTCTGAAGGGAGATGAGAAAATAACTTTAATTCATGCTGTTTAACTACGCCCACAGACACATACAAAAGTTTTTCCCCCTGAGTGGCAACAGTTTATCCAACAAAGTGTTAATGAGGTGTTGACAATTAAGGCTAAGTGATTAGTTAGTTTAAAACTTGGTTTAATAACAGTAATATTATCTATTTTTAATGCACATCATTTGAGTTGGCAGTTAGTATTTAAAGGGAAGGTCCAGAGTAATAATATCTCAATACCCTGGACTATAATGGTATTAAATGAGTTTTAGTTTTATAATTTTACACAAAGAGGCTCAATGATTACCAGAGGATTCTATAATAACTCAGAGATTAGGGTGAAAATTTATAGCCTCAAAACTCGATAGCTATATACTAAATCAGAAACCAAGGGAACGACTTAAACTAAATACCAAAAAAAAAATTTATGTATGGATTTAGTCGAAAAAAAGTTTTTGAAGTTACTCCTGAAACTAATATTTGCGAATAGAGGTCACAGAGGCCTCGAGTTTGACCTCTGAACTGCGAGATCTACTAGATCATGGTCTCCCTGTACCTTAACATGCGGATCCCAGATAAATCCCTTTTGAGTTTTCAAGTCGCATTAGACACACGTTTCCAAATTCGAATAAATTGTTGGAACATTTCGCACAAGAGTGGGCCTTTTTCTACGTGAGTCCGCATACAAAAGATTAAGACAAAAACAGCCAACCAAACAAAAACAAGGTGGTACAAATCAGTTGGTCTCAGCTGTGTTTTGTTATCCAGTTCAGCTAGCATTATTTTGTTCATGTGATTAAGCTCATTGACAGTTGACTTGAGTCACCTACTTAGATTTCTTCTTCACTCAGCATACAAAATGTATTTCATATAAGCGCACGGCGTGCATTCGTTGTTGTTTTCCGCATTGGAATAGCCGCGCAGTAGCCCTCACGCATAGCTTAAGGCTAAGCGTAGTGCAACAATAACTTCATATGAGCTTTCTCGTTTCTTTCTCTCTCTCTCTTAAGTCTCTTGCAAATTTGAACGCAACAACAAAGATGTGTATGCGTAGTCGTCAATGTAGATTTTGTTGTTGAGGGGCAAATGATTTCGTGTGTATTAGACACACACATCAGCAGGCAATAATCGATCTTTTATTTCTATTTTCTGAGGTTGTTGCAGCTTGAGAAATGATTTCTTTATTTGTTTGTGTGTCTTCGCGGCCGTAAGCTGGTTCTTGGTACCTCTGTTATAGAGGTTTTCTAGAGCTTAGTCTCTTGAAGGTTTGTCAAATCGCTAGAACGGTTTGGTAACTTCTTCGCTGACATCTTAAATTGGAAATTGGGTTCATATAATTTGGAAAAGGCTTACAAACACTTTTTGCATCACAAAGGCTGTACTCAGATAAGATTAAAATTAAGCTAGACACAATACTTCGTATAAATAAGACTGATGTTCAAAAGCATTCTGTTATCAAAGACTTTCGAAAGTGTTTCTATTCATGTGAAGTATTGTGCCGCACTAAATTTTTATCTCATCTAAGTATGGGCCTTAAATCTAAAGTAAAATAGTTTTTTGTAGAAACATTTTTAAAGAAATCTTGAATAGCTTTACCTTTGTGTAAGTGCCATAAACATTTCCAAACTAATACGAACACATATCAAGCTATACTAAAGTAAAGTAGATATTTAACAATGTTCAAAAACTGAGAAAACCTTAAATGGCTAAACAACAACAACAAAAGTGTATACAAATTAAATTAACCAATTTGCGGAATAACAAAAGAAGAATAATAACAAAAACATTTACAATTTGCATGAACAAAAAAACAGTGCGGCAAGTGAATTCAGTGAATTCACGGTCAATGTAAAACAAAATCACGAACAAGTCAAGAAAACAAAAAAATACAAAAAAAAACTTGAGCCAGTGCCCACAGATACATTCATCTGTAAGCATGTATATCAGCTTGGCAACAGGCCAAAAACAAAATGTAAAAAAAAAAATGCAAAATAAATGCAGATGTGGTAGGCCCGGTTAGGCTGTACAAAATGAGTGCAAAACTTGCGGTTAGAGCCAACTCTTCTCTCTCTCCCACTCTCTCTCTCTCTGCGCAAAATCCCGCTTCCTGCTGGCAGTCAGTCAGCTGTGTGTGTTGCCAGGCAAAAAGGAAGCTGAAGCTGTGTCGCCATATTTGCCGCCATTTTTTTTTTGTTGTTACAGCTTCCGCTACGAAGTTGCTGAGCAAAACAAAATCAGAGCAAAATGTCAAGTGCGACAGCGACGCAAGCAGAGAAAAACAACGCCTAGCAGCAGCAGCAACAGCAACAGCTGTTGGCAACAGCGAATGATGCGAATTTGCCAGGCAAAGGAGAACAGCCAACAAGTTGGGGAGAGAGAGTAAGGCGGAGGGAGCTGCTGTCATTGCACCTTTTGTTAGGCTCTGTTTGTTAGGGGTTGGGACTTAAGCTGGCTACCAAATGATGACGAACTTGGAGCCTGTGCCCGGGAGTTTGGGGGTTGTTTGTAGATATTTAGGCTTTTTTTTTTAGGGTTGCTGATGATGACTAAGCGCGTGATGCGACAAAATATAAAAAAGGGGTTCCATCTACCATAGGGAGCTTAACTTGGTTTTTGCATCAAGTGCTTAAAGCATTGTTCAGTAGTTTAGATGTGTTACTATTAGATAAATTATGCACTTGTGTGAAGGGATATCAAGGAAAAGTGCCCAGGTTTAAGGAAGAAGTGGGTTTAGGTCTATTTTTTGTTTATTTTTTTGGGGTGGTGGGGGGGGGGGGACGCTTTAAGTAAAGTTAGTTGGAAGAACAATTGAAAGAAATTAAGGTTTATAAACATTCTTGTCATAAAATTGAGGTAAGGGAAAGAATTATAATCAAAATATAGCGTCCTCACTCTTGCCGAAGCAATTACTTGACCGAAAGGGAAGTAAAGGTTTTCGTATAGAGATGGGCGCAGGAAGAAAATACGTTCCCGTCCCGATAACGACCAACATTTTACAATTCAATCCCGCCCCGCCCAATACTTTTTTTTGGGTACCGCGCCCTTCTTTGGTTTCGTATTCAAAAATTTTAAAATATTTCCCAAAAATTCTGAAAATAAAAACAAAAATACCAAAAACTTGAAAAAACACACGCAGTAAATATACCACAAAATACCAGAAACTCCGATTGCCGTTAAGACCAATTACGGAAAATACCAATAATAAACTAATTCTCAGTTTCAAGTACCTCATTTGCCTTGTTACCTAAAGTTATGAGCAAACATAGCTTATGAGATCTTGACCTGGCTAAAACTTGCTAGTTTAATTTAGGGATGCAAACTGCTTATTCATGCTCGTAAACCAAATCGCAAAAGTATTTATGAAATAGTAAACCGAACCGAAAACCGCAAAAAAACGGTTCCATTCAGTTTATTTCTTCAAAGAAATCATTTCCTTGTCTTTCTAGATAAAAAATGCTTGTAAATTTGGGAAATTGTATTGGGAGAAGCGACTATACGAAAGTCCTAGCAACGTCCTAAGGTGGTTGAGCTTTTCTAACTACCTTTTAAAGGACAATAACTTTATATTTTCTTTTTTTTATTCAACATTCTGTGGCACAAAAACTTTCTATTCTCATGAGTCATGCTAATTAAATTTTTCGACAAAATTCAGTCATAAAAGTAGTAGTAGTTTGTTGTTGGGGGGAATAGCGCACTGCAACCAATACTGATCTGTTGTGCCCCCATACTTAGTTTACAACTCTCCTAGCAGCCCTATTTTCTGTACGAATGTCAGGATTTTCATGGGTTCTACGCTACTTATCTTGTTGGGGCTTAAGCTGTGTTCCCCAAATCTGTTAAATCTGCGCTTCGCTAAAGCATCGCAGTGGGATAGTATATGTTCTGAGGACTCCTCCTTCTTCTCACAGTATCTACATAGTTGGGTGTCTAGTATTCCCAGCCTGCAGAGCCCTGTCAGTATCCTGAGGGCATTCTTTCCTTGTTGGATCAATTTCTGGAACCTTTTCAGGTTGTGGTCCAATATTAATGCTTTTTACAGCAGGCTGTTCTAAGCGTATGCTCTTAGTTTCTAAGGAGCTCCCTAATGGTGTGTTGGCCAGTAACACAGTAGGGTTCTGGTCCTACCATTGCAGTGGCTGCACCCTTGCGTGGCAATTCGTAGGCCATTTCGTATCCGGGGATGTTGTTGTGTCTCGGTATCCAGCGTAGGGACAGGTTGTTCCTGCTGCTTAGTTGGTCCAATTTGTTCTTTGTCTCTAAGACGAGCTAAGAGGTGAACTTTTATGACGTTTAAGCGCGTTGAGCGCTGCTTGACTATCTGAGATGATAGCAATTTCTCTATTATGGTAGTTTTTTTCATATTGGGAGATATGCTTGCAAATTCTCCCATTGACTCAAACCTTTTCGGTCCAAGTCCCGCTATCCCAAGTCCAGCTCCCTAGGGGTGTCAAATACCCGTTTGTGTACCATTGAATTGTGTGTTGTTGCATTTTATATGTCTCTTCTAGTGACATCCAACCTTAGTCATAAAAGCAACAGCACATAAATACATATATGTTCCAGTGTTTCCACAACATATAATATTATCCATCTTCTGAATTATCTTCTCTTTTTTAAATATTGACAGATATCTTAATGCATTCTTTCTGAATTTTTTAGTTGGTAGTGTTTAATGGTTGTTCTCATTTTGGGAACTTTCAGGCACCTAATTCGCTGGGATATTGGATAGCTTGCTTCAGGGGTGAACGGCGTTCTCATAGTGCTTACGATATACTGCATTCCTGAACTTCACTCCTGATAAACAACAAAAATCGACTTTTTTGGATTTTTAACATATTTAAGAATTATTGAAAGGTTTTTTAAGTCTTTAAATTGGAATATAACAGCTTTAAAAATTGTAAAAATGTCTAATTGATAAGTAAAATGCTCGGAAAATGAAAAGTGAACTACTAAACCTACTTAAAATCGCTGTTTGGGTTGCTGTAAAATCGCTGTATAAATTCCAAGATTTCCAGAAATTTTTAAAGTTTCTTAAAACAGATTATGCCGCATTGAAATGAATCACAGAACTTTTTGTGTTTGATTTTCCATCTGACTATAGTAAGAACTCGCTTTAAAGTCTGTCTTCAAGAGACTTTTACAAGATAAATGCAGCTGCTCTTCGCAGAAGGAGTCTGTTAGAGAACTAATATCGTTAAAATTTAAAAGTCACAAGAAAGTCATTAGTTTAATCTCGCCTAAGTCATGCTTAAGGGATTTATTCGAAAAAGATTTCCACAAGATAAGCATTAAGTACCCTCATTAGAAGTTATCTCTCAATGGTTGTTTATATAAATAATGACTAAATATTTTAACCAATAAATTGAAAACTACAACAGTTTTGATATTCTTGTTAATCATTCTTATAAAACTTTAAAGGAAACATTTAATTTGTAAATTTATTTTAAATTGAAGACCAATTTAAAGAAACAAACAGTCCCTTCAAATTCTGAAATCTTCTACCTAACCAAGCAATATGCCCCTCAGAAGACCTAAGGTGTTTTTCTTCTGTTGGTAAACCACAGACAACTGCCAACATTTTGTTTTTGTTTTTTTTTTTTTCTTTTTGCCTGTCATGCGATATCATTTTCTGCACAAAAAAGCAAAAAACTGGCCAAGCAACTTGGCCAAAGGTGGGCGTGTGCGGGCTCAAAGAGTTACCATAAAGCATAAAACAGAGCACACGGCACGTTTAATTGGCACGCGCCAAAATGAAGTCGAATGTCTTACTTGAATTGGCTCGCCTTATAAATGTATCTACGTATCCATTAGATATGTATCTTGCTGCCTTAACTGGGCCGGCAGTATCTGTTACATGAGAGTGAGTAACCCAAAAATTATTAAACTGCATTTGACCTTAGGCAACTAGTTTGCTTGGACTGTGGATGGATGGTGGGAAGGGGTGGGGGGTCAGCGGATTGTGGGCGGGCTATTTACAAAGTGTTTGACTTAACGGTAGTTTAAGTAGCCTTTGTTGAGTGTGGTCAGTTTCAGATACATTTTTTGTGTTTATGTTTATGTTGTGGTTTCGTGTGTTTCACTATGGCGTAATGAGGCCCAGCTGCGGTTGGACATTGAATAATAATAAAGAACAACCGGACAACAGACCGCTGCTATACAGGAATACCCTTCCAGTCACATTTTGTGAGTCATTTTGGGTAATATATTTATATTGTTTATTAGATGGCTGGGCTAATCAATTGAAAACTTGTCCAAAATAGCGCCTGTTTCGCCTAATTGCTATTTGGAGAATTAAAGTCTAGTGAAGCTGGTCTGGTCAGTTTCTGGTGTTGCAATTGACTTGGCTTACTGGTTTGTGTGCCTGGTGTTGTGCCAGGCACTTGCAGTTTCTTTAAGACTTCACTCTTGGCTCATAAATAATTTAAATGTAATCGGTGTAAGATGATGAAATAAGTCAAATAATTTTCGTTAAAATGAAATAGAAGAACAAAATGAGACATTTGTTATCAGGATTGTTATTGCTTTATACTTTTTCTAAGCCCAACGAATAAATTGTTGTTCTTTTCGGAACAATAAGCGGAAAGACATTTTTTGAGTAGTGAGCACACATTTAATAGTGTGCGAAACACAGTAAAAGAGAAGAGAGAGTCGCGTGAATACTTCTGCGCAAGTTTGCATGCCTTTGTCAATGGGGTGCTCATCACTACGTTATGCCGAATAGCTTAGACCAGGGTTCGCCAAGAAGAGAGCGCGAAAATGTGACTGTGTCTCTCTCTAACACACAGTGGTGCATGACTTCGGCAAGCATTCGGTGTAAATTGGCGAGTATGTTCGGCCCCCATGGGCTATGGCTGGGGAACTTTGGCTTAGACTTTTAAACGAACTTTTTTTCGGCTTTTCTTATTTGTAGTTGAGGGTACGTACTTTAGACAATTTTTTCGAGTACTCAAAAACTCACAACAAGATGATTTAGTTACGAATTCTAGAACTCAACTGGTATAAAAAATGTTGTTTGACTTGGAACTTTAAGCATTTTGGGGACACATCGCTTTCGAATGAGAGTGATAGCTACAGCTGTTTAATTTAGGTTTTTCTGAAAAACAAAGAATGACACAAAGAACCCAGGACCTGAATTGAACAATTCGTTTCGTACTTTTTGTACGCTGTTTGAGTGAGATTGAATAGTTCTCATTTCAAGCACTTTTAGAACATTTTTACTCCAAATATTTGAGAAAGTTTTAAAGTATTAGAACAGGCTTTTTTTCTGTGCCTTGGGCTTAAGCTATGACTAAAGAATTCTTGATTTTAGAACCTTTATAAGTTTAATAATTTATGGTTTAAACATATTTAGAAAAGGTTTTTAAAGATTCTAAACAAGTTCGAAATATGAAGAATATAATATTTTTTTAAAGCATTAATACTTTTTAAGCAAGTATTTGAAATAAGATCACAACATAATTTAAGCAA
Source organism: Lordiphosa magnipectinata (assembly GCA_037044535.1). Lineage (NCBI taxonomy): Eukaryota > Metazoa > Arthropoda > Insecta > Diptera > Drosophilidae > Lordiphosa > Lordiphosa magnipectinata. The sequence goes on along the minus strand of JBAMBO010002487.1, from coordinate 311,006 downwards.
ATCTTAATATCAATAGATCTTCGTTGTAGAGCTGGAATCCAAACGCTAAGCTTACTGCTAAACCTAATATTGTAGTATTTAGCAAGTTGAAAAGTAAAAATCAAACATGTGGCTTGATCGATCAAACAAAGTCAAGATTTTAGCTGAACTTTTACGATCAAACAAGAGTTTGTTGTTTGGTTTTGCACGCGTGGAGTGCAACAGTTAGTACCAGAGCTGTAAACCCAAAAACTGTATTTGGGACGCCAAATCTTACCAAATCTTATCTTCTAAAATTTAAGGTTCGACTCTTTTGGGCAAAGGTTTTGGTTCAATTTTTGGTTCCACCCACCTTTTTATCAATTTAAAAAGAAAATTGCTTTGCTTATCATTCATTTGTGTCACTTTACTCAAAAAGTTAAAATTTGAAATGAAAATCTTAATAAGAAAAGCTGTAGATTTGCAAAATTCCCCAAATAAGATTTAAATTGGTATGTAAGCTTGAACATTCAGGTCGAAAACGGTTCAATAATTACCAAATCATAACTAATATAAGGCTATGTTATTTGATTTCCCACATCTAGATGAAACTTTAGCAACTGAAAGTTGGAAGAACTCTGTAAAATTTACTTTAACTTGGAAAATGGGAACAAGTAGAAACTACCTTAACTTGTACTTCGGTCTGATTAGCTTCATATGCAAAACTGCTGACCCAACACCAAAAACCTGGATTGGATGAGTCAACAACCTTGAAAAAGCCATTTAAAACAATAACAGCAGCAGCAACTGACCCATTTATACGTATGTGTATATACGAAAGTATAAGATTGTTAACTTACCACTGGTATGGGCATTATACAGGCGATACCATTCGCAGAGTGCCACCAGCACCTGATCCGTGGGCACGGACAGTGGCGATTGCATGGGCGTCTGCGTGGCCGAGGTTGTCGTATTGGGCGATTGGGAGGCCACACTGCTGGCGCCATCAGATGAACCCGATGACGATGTGGATGCACCCGATGATGTTGAAGCGTTGGAGGAGCCCGAGGCGCCCGATGAACTCGAGGCTATATCATCGGTGCCGCCCTCGGGCAGATAAAAGGGCACGGCCATTGTGTGTGTGTGTGTGTGTGTGGTGTTTGGTAGGTGGGACAAAAGTTTGTTGGGTGACTTTTGGGCTTATTCTCGCTTTTGTGTTGCTCTGTGATTGTTCTAGGTCCGTTTCTTGTTGTTGGTTTGTTTGTTTTCGTTTTTTTTTTCTTGGGCGTTCACTCAATTTATTTTGTATTTCTTGTGCAAAATTTTGAATAATAAAAATTCTCGCATTTTTTGTTGAATTTCTGTTTTTTGTTTTCAATTTTGGATTTGGCAAAACAAACAACACTCAAAGTTAAATATTATTTTTTTTGTTTAGTAACACTTTTCGCTGTTTTTTGTTTCTTAATTTTATTTTAGTTTGTTAGATTTTTTCGCATTTTTCATCAAGCTTTTCGTTTCAAAACTTATTTAAAAACACAAACAATTCGTCGTCGAATGGAAACCAGGGAAGCACTTAAAACGTGTCGCAAACTCAAAAAACTGCGTTTTCAAAACTGATGGGAAAACTGTTGTGATGTGTTCTTCGGTTTGGAGAGTGAGTGAGGAGAAAACACGTCTTACTGGCTTCGCGGCTAAAAAAGAACTGTTTGCAGCTCGAAGCGGTAGGCAGCAGCACCTCCATCTACAAACAGAACGACGCGAACGGCGCTGCGAGTAGGCGCAAAACGAGTCGGTGCATGTGTCTGTATGTATGTATGCATGTATCTGTATCTGGATTTATAAAAAATTAAAAAGAGACCTGCCAAAGAGAGAATGAGTGTGTGGGCAGGACTGAGCAAGAGAAAGAGGGGGAGATAGCAAGAGAGAGAGAGAGAGCGAGAGAGAGAGCGCGTGTCGAGTTGTATTTTTTATTTGTGCATGCAAGTACGTGTGTGTGTGTGTAAGTGCCTGGACCCAGCACAAAGATCTTGCTGAGCAGGTATCAACTGCAGCAGCAGCAGCAGCAGCTATAACCACAACAGTCTAGCTGCAGCATAAAGTATCAGGCACAGTGGGAACAATTTGAACAGTCGAGTTAAGTAAAAATAATATTTGTGCAATTTGTTTCTTGTATAAAACTTGTGATTTCTTTCTTTAAATTTACTAAGTATAGACCCAAGACGCAAAATATTTATCTATTTTGAGTTATTTTTATGGTTGTTATTAAAAAATATTCGAATTTTGATATTCGTATGAACATTTGCATTTCGCATATATATTAGAATTCAAAAACGCAAATCTTAGAAATGTTTAAGTTTGACAGTTAAGTTTGAAATAAATGTTAATATATCATTTATAATTTAGGGATTCAAACCGGATCCAGAACCGGAACCGTATTACCGAAAAAAACCGATTAACCGATAATTGCAATTTTTTGCAAAAAAAAACAACAACTTTTTTTGGTTAAATTTGCTTAAATCGCTTAAAAAAGAATCTAAGTAAGGAAAACTTTTGTGTTATGAAATAGAAAACGCGATACCAGTCTCTATGAAAATTTTTCATCCTATATTTTTAGACCCTTATTATAATGCAGATTTGTAAACTGTTCAGGAATATGGACTGGTTCGGTTCAATGGTTCGGCTTATAACATGGTTTTTAAATGAAGCCAAAACGAGGTTCGGTTCGCTACGGTAGTTCACTCTCAGTAGTCGAGCATTAATATTCATGTTCAAAACTGTAAAGTCTGATATGCCGACGCCGTTTCAGGACTATCTTGGAGAGCTGGGATGCAGAAGATATCGTAAGCTCCTTGAGAACGTACCTGCCAATTAATAAACCGAGAAGACCAGTCCTTAATAGTGCAATGAAAGTAAGCTGGCGAAACACTACCAATTGAAGAATGTTCTGAATTCAGGAAATTCTATATGAATCTTTCAAGCAAAGAATGCATGAAAAAGTAAAACAGAGACGACAATTGCAGAAAATGGACAAAATAAGGTGTTGTTGAAACACTGACACCCGAGAGATTGCAGTCCTTTAAGAGTAGGGAAAAACGATGCATATCTTTTTATTTAATTAAGTTTTTTTTTAACAATTTCCTAAAATTACAGACATTTTTGAAAAAATTGTCGATGAAACAAACTGAACTGTTTTCTTTTGCAGTTTTAGGTTCGGTTTAACATTTTCAAACATATGTTCGGTTCGGTTTGCGGGCATGTTTACGGTTTGGTTCCCTGTTATGTCATGATAACTATTGAACAGAAAAGTTAATGTGTTATCCATTTCTGTTCAAGTGAAACTTAATGAGTGAAGCAGCTCTGACAGAAATCCTTGAGCTAAAAGTGGAGGTTAAGTCGATTCATACAAGTATTTGTATGAAAAGAAACAGGACCATATAAATAGTTCTGTTTGCGTAGGGAAGCCAAAAGTCTCCTGGTGTTGGTTGCTTCTGAAGTTTGGGGGTGAATTATATTCATGGTACGATACAGTGGTAAAAAACACGTCTTTTCTTTTCGTTTTCGACTTCAGTAGTAGAAGTGGGAGTTTATTGCTTCATTGCAATTCATGGATCCGAGCACTTAAGTAGTTACAAATTAACTTATGTATAACTAACTAAGATTAGAACAGATTTGGGACGGGGGAAACGAAACAAGTTCAGTATTTTCCCAACACATCAATCATTATCAATTTTCCTGAGCTTAAAACGTTTGCAACATAAACAGGATGTACTTAACTGGTGGTCTACAATTGTATGTATGCCTTTGAGAAGTGCAAAATAGCGTACAACGTTTATTTTGCGGGGTGTAATAATAATATTTTCGCTAAGAAATCGGATGAACCAATGACCGATTTTTCTTTATATTTACACGGTACATACTGGTATACCGAAACAAAAATCGAAGAACCGATACGGAACCGAAAACCGGAAAAATCTTAGAACCAGAACGGAACCTTCTATCGAAGCATAAGTTTCGGTACGTACCAGAACAGGAACTGGAACCGAAATACGATTCGGTTTGATTCCCTGCTATAATTTTAGATAATGATATGTAGGCCTGTTCCGTATTTCGATTGTGATCAATCGATTATGTTCTGTTTTTAACTTTAAATTTCCATTTCCATTCTTGATAGAATGGAATTTCAGCCGAAATCTTTGTTTCTTGAAAATCTCAACTCTTTCCAAATCCCATCAATAGAATTCGGAAGCGGGAATAGGTAAATAGGTTATGCTCCAAACCCATATTTTACAGCTAAGACAACAAAATGCTTCACTAAAATAATAATATTCACTTTCGAAGCTATTATGGAAAACCAATTCTGTTCCACTGTACGCAGCGCAACGAACGCCAAAGCAAAACAAAAATTGCGATTGCACCGCGTCGTTTTGTCTTTGTTGTTGGGGTTTTTATTATGTAGAAGAAGAAATAAAAAAAAAGAGCGAGCGTGTAGGCTGGTTCTCTTTAGCCGTGGGAGCAGTTTTTTTAGGCGCCAAAAAGAGTAGTAGATAAAGTGCAAAGCGTTGGGACAGTGAAATTAGGAGTAGATGGTTGGAAAAAGGTAGTTTTGAGTTCAATTTTGAAACATTTTCGAAACTAATGTAGGTAAGGATATTACATTAAATGGATTTACTTTATTAATTTGAATATACATTTGTTCAGCAGTCATTCTTTTAACTTCAACCGTTTAAGTACTGATCAATTTCACCATAATCCACAATTATGTGCAAGCATTGTGGAAACCTGTTCTTCACCCTTGCCTCTGCCCTGAAACAGGCTCTTCCAGGCCAACTCAAGTTTTGCGCGCGCAAAATTGGAACCAAAATTCGGTTCCTTTTTTTTTCTAGAAAACACAAACAAAACTAATCGAGTTTCTTTTTAAAGTGGGACAATTGGAATTATTGTGTGTTAATTTGCCTTAATTTACAGTGGAAATTTTACTCACTTTAAACACCTGAATAAAGTTCAAGAAGGTCACACATGATAACGCCCATAACACACACAGATACATACAGATACACATACATATACACAGATAAGCCATGTTGCAAGGATTGCCCAAGATGATGAAATTCGAGCATAAACATGAATGTGCCTGCAACAGGCGAAGAAGTCCAAAGCGAAAAGAGAACAACACAAAGGGGGAGCGCTCTCAGAAAAAGGGGCTCGATTTTTATGATTTATACCACAATCATTTGCTTCGTTCTGTTTTTTTTTTTGGTTGATTTGTTTTTGCTGACTTTTTTTTGTTATCTCAGAAGCTTTTTCATTAGGGATTTCAATTACTTGCTGGAGCAGCCACTGCCGCCTGTTGATTTCTGTATTTTTTTTTAATGTTTTTTTTTTATTATTTTTTATTCTGTTGCATTTTGAAACTGATTAAGCGTAATATGAGAGCAATGTTGTCGTCAAATTGGCTGCCAGTTTTTGTTTTGTGCTAAATGGACAAAATTTTTGATAGCAGAGAGACAGAGAGAGAGCGAGTGTGGGGGAAGTGTTTCGTGGATATGCGAGCCAAATTAGCGGGGGGAGTTGATAGTATCAGATAAGAGAAGAAGAATTTGTATGATGAAATTCATTCAGCTAAAAAACTAGAAGTCCAAATTTCATTTTGACAAAACCGAAGCTTTTATACCCTTAAATATGTAGTTATACATATGTAACCATAGATTCGAGGAAGTGAACTTCCTCATTTTTCATTTTATTTTGTAAAGAATAAGCTTTCTCAGAAGAACCTGGAATTGCGACGTATTTTTCACAGCGGACCGAACCAAGTGTGACAAAATCAGTGCTGCAAAGCCAATAAATTTGTTCGGAGCTCTGATTGGCCGGTTCGAACCGAAATTTGCCAATGGTTAATGTTCGTAAATTTTAGGTTCGAGATTTTTGGGCGAAGGTTTTGGTTCGAACCTTGGTTCGGCCCAAGTTTTACGTAAATTTAATAGAAATCCAATTTGTGTGATTAATATTCAAAAAAAAGTCTAACTTCCTTATAGCAATCCAATAAAAACTTCGCTATAAAGAAAAAATCGTTATATAGAGAAAGAAATACGAAATTGCAGTGTTTAGTTAACAAATTCGTTATATAGAGAACTTCATTGTATGGAAGTTCGTAATAGAGAAGTTCGACTGTAGTATTCAGAATTTCTGTACTCCAAATTCCAAGACCTGATCGTCTGAGACATCAGTCGATGGTACTGATAAGACAGTTAGCAAAATTGCATTAAGCTGTTTACATTGATAAGCTGTCAAATCTTTAAAATGTTTAATTTAATCGCTTTTCTATTTGTGCCATCAAAGACTCTTATTTCTATTATTACTTATTTCTAGAAATTATATTGAAAATCATGTTTCTTTCGTAACGATTTCGAGTCTTTGTCGCAAAATATTGATAACAAAAAATTGGCAAGAGTTCAGAATGTCTTTAATTTTTTGAACCGAACTGAAAATTTAGTTTCGAAATAGGTTCAGCGTTCAGCAATTTTCTTTGGTTTGGTTTAAGGTTCGGTTCACTGATAATAAAAAAAAGTCGGTTCAAACCAGTTCGGTTCATAGCCGGTTTGCAGCCCTGGACAAAATATTTGAACCTGAACCTATTCCAAACCCAAGCTATCGGTTCAGTTGAACAATAACACAAGGCAACAAAATTAGACTTTTTTTGGTGGTGATTCTAGATGATTTTCGCTAATAAAAATCATACAATTCTCTGGGACAGTTTATTTTAAAGTTAAGAAATTGTACTTTACGATAATATCAAAAAAAGTCAAAACAAATCGTATAGCTTCCCCACAAATCGCGTCTTAAAAGGGTCAGGTGTGCCTAGTGTAATTATACCTTAAAATATTTGAATTATTGGAAAGAGAGTTTTGTGTTATCTGGTCGATATAGTGCGACAGAGTCTTAAAATAGCAATGCAAGTACAATGCCGTCTTTTTTAAAATTCTGGATCTTTAGATCCTTTTTTCAAATTTACTAAATGATTTTTAAAAGCAACATTTTTCATAGGTTACAAAGCTTAAATATGACTTTAATCTCCCTGTCAGAAGACGATTTAGAAAATCATCTCCAAAATGTTGACGCTCGCCAATGTCTTTCAAAAATTAATACGACATATTAAAATAATACGATACTTAAAAATTATATTATTTTAGACTGCGGATTTTCTAAATCATCAACGACACATGTCCTTGTTAAACAGGCTTTTTCAAATCTGAAATATATCGAAATATTATTTTGTATATTTATCAAATTAATTAATTTTCTATTAAAATTGGGCAATTCGGCTCACAACCAACGTTCGACCCAAAAACTTCACCTAAAACCTCGAAACTTACAATTTTGCACATTAACCATTCGTAAATTTTGGTTCAAATCCGCGAATTGTAGCTCCGAAAAAAATGATAGGGCTTGTAGGCCGTGTAAAATACTTAAGGGGTTACATGGGTTTCGTCAGTTCGTTTTTTAAATAGTTGTAATGAAAACTAAAATTCTTTGTCCAACTCCTTGTAAATTGTATGTCGAAGACCTGTTTAAAATTTCATCAAGATCGGTTGAGTTGTTCTCGAAAAATCTTGACAACCGACTTTGAAAACACACTTTTGAGAAAAACGCGTTTAAAGTGCGGCGCGCTAAGCCCAGCTACCCTGAAGCGCGCAACTTCTTCAGACTATATCTCTAAAACTTTTACTCGGATCGACTTGAAATTTTAGGACCATATTCTATAGATGTTTTGAAGCCGTGAAACCTATGTAACCTCTTAAATACTCGTATTACATTGAGGAAATCCATCCGAATCGTATTTCGCTTCTGGAGCTGATTTGGTTCGAAACAGATGTTTTGGTGAAAGTTTCCGCTCGTGCCGGGATGAACCGGTAAAATTTTAAAATTCAATACTTGACATGATTCTCAATACAAATCGTATTGAGGTTTAGATTTTGATACATACCGAAACGAATGTTTTGTTAAAAGGTTCTGCTTAGACTCTGGATTATTTCGGTAATCGGTACCATATGGGTACCTTGGCCTTTATTTCGGGATGATATGTACTATGTATGTACTTTTCCTTCAAAATTAATTTCACCGAACGCATTTACAAAGAAGGTTAATTAAACAGAATAAACTAAACCTCGAGAAAAACGTTATAGGCTTACTTATGCAGCTGAAACTGCAAAATAAAGTTTTGATATTTTCTGAAATATCAAATACACTGTGGTTGTCTGTTGTGGAGCGGGTAGTGCCTACTGTGCGAGAGGCCGTGGGTTCGATCCCGCTTTATAAAGTCTATTTAAAAAAATTGTTTTTCTTTTCTTTTCTTCTGAGGTAATTCTTGTTTTATGCGACAGAAAAAAATTCTCAGAATGGAAACTATCCCTGTAATATTTCGGCTCTCAAACTATTCAAAATATCGGTTCCGCTTCTATATCTGAGTTCTAGTCGGCTCTTTTCGGTATATAGTTCCGGTTCTATAACGATTATGGTTGTGATCGTAAAAACTGTAATTTAATAGCTTTAGAGCACAAAACCCAATTATTTCAATGAACTTGGTGCTCATTTTTAAACAGTCACTTATTTCAAACAAAGTCAAGCTATTTTAAGGTTAGATTGAATTCGATTTTATACTCTTGCAGAGAGTGTTATAAAGTTGGTCCGATGTTTGTAACGTATGGAAAGAAGCATGTCCAAAGCCTTATGATATGTATAAATAAAAGCAAAGCAGAAAAACTTTGAAATTGCATAGAATATTTGGGTCCGGTTCGGCAGGTCATAATGTTCAAAGGATCAGTACATATTCCCGTTCAAGCGAATCTGAATCGAACAGGCTCTGTGGCGTTCGGATCTGGTTCCGGTTTGCAGCCTTGAATGTTAAGCTAACTGGTCACATAAATGTCATTAGCTGAAATCTGGTAATACCAAACAAAAGTGTGATATTTTTTTTTAGCATAAACGGTCTCACAACGTTTTCAAGTACAAGCGCTATTTGTGTTGTTTACAGTGAGTTGAAAAAATCAAGTTATATCACGGTATGTTATATGACGATCTCGTATAATCAGTTCATGCACAGCATCGATGATTTCTGGTACAATAACGGATTTTGGACGACCACGGAATTCTTCGCTGTGCGAACTACGACCACGATTGAATTCACTATTCCAGCGATATACAGTGGTTTTTGATGGTGCTTTATCGCCATACAAAGAACTGAGTTCTTTGACACACTCTTGTTGAGATAATCCACGTCGAAAGTTGTGAAAAATATTCCAACGAAAACCTTCTCTTGAAATTTCTGGCTAGTTACTTCACAGCTGGCGCCAATAGCTGGTGAGGGTGACCGGATGTGTAAAAGCTATTTTCTAAAGAAAGAAAAAAAAACTTTATTAGATATTCCGAGGCGGGACGCCTCCCGCACAGCAGGCCGACACACTAACCGCTGCGCCACACCGGCCACATTAATAATGATATTTGCTTTCACATAATTCTATCAACTAAATTAATTGCTTCATCCCCAAGTGAAACCTTTTAAAATCAATTTTCACATACTAAATCTGAAATAAGCTCACTTTTTGGCATCATAAAAATAAGCCATTAAGAACATAAACAAAGATTTCAATCACTTTACAGAAACAACCACAGGAAAACAAAAATAAAATAAAAAGACTTCCCTGTTGACATTTCTGGGTCAGCGACCCAAACATCTAAACGAGGTTGCTGCTGCTGCGCACAGCCGGCCAATGGAAGTACCCAACCCATGTTGTTGTTTTTACACACAAACATATATTTTTTTATTGAATATGATTATGTGGCACGCTGCAAAAGCAAGCGTAAATTATTTATTACACAATTTCAGCAGCGGCAGCAGCAGCAACAACAACAGCAACAATGAAAACAAATAAATTTATGAATTTTTGCCCAGGCTACGCAAAATTGTGACGAAAAAGCAAGAGCGCGCGCGCGCCGCCCGCTTCAATAAAAATAAATAATAATTCATATTTACAATAAGTAGCAACAACTGCTACTGCAACAGCAACAGCAACTACAGCTACAAGAGCAGCCAATTAGGCGTAGCCAATGCTGAGGCTAAACAACTGTAAATTGTGCGCCTGCGCAAACGCAACAACCGCAGCCCAGACAGACCCAGAGTCAGCAGAGCTGCAAGCGGCTGAGCTGCCTGTTCTACACAAATTACCGTTAAATTAAGCGCTTGCTGTCAGTCACTTAACCAAGACCAAGTGAGAGTAGACTGCGGGTGAGGGAAAAGTCAAGCTTCAAGTAGGATTAGAGCTCATGCTCGAGCAATAGAAGAATCTAATTTCGTTGAATTTTTTTGAGAATTTAAACCAAATTCTACTTACCTGTTTAATTTAAGTGAGATGAAGCCAATCTTGCTTAAGGTTGATCGCTAATCCTGAAATGATACCACACTGAGAAAAAAAAATCAATCTAATATCAAGATTATAATTGTCTCGAAACCAAGAAACACGGTTTCAGAAATTTACAGAGACGAGATAATCTCAACCTAAGATTATATTCTCAATTTAAATCTAAGTCCAACCATTTTGGATTAAGATAGTCTATACTCGACTTTAAGATGAAACAATCTCATTTTTAGACATATGCAAAGGGTATTATAATTTTTTATTATATTCATTTCCGACCCCATAGCCTATATATATTCTTGATCAGGACGACGAGCTGATTTAGCTTTGTCCGTCTGTCTCTTTCTACGCTCTCAGTTTAAAGCTATCGAGCTGAAACTTTGCACAGAGTCTTCTTTTTACTGGATGCTGCTAATATGTTGGAATTGACCATATCGGATCGGATTACTATATCTCAGGGACCGAAAATAACTGTTATGACATTAAATTTTAACCAAAAAAGTCACGGTGAAGGGAGTATGCTACGAATACGAAAAATGTACCCATGTTCAAGTCTTTGCAAGGACTATGCAATGAGGACATAAAGTGATATTCATAAGTAATAAAAAAAAATTTTTGCTTAACTATTATTTTATAATTTTTATATAAAACTTTTTAAATAACACTTTTCTTTAAGATTTATTGACTTCCAATGAAGTCAACGTTTATTTTTAAGTTTTAAAATAAATGTTGCAATATAAAATTTATGTACTATTTTAGTTTGGTTGAATTTTTTGATATTTATTTAGTTGTACAAGAATTCTGTTGTAATTTGCTGTCTATATCTGAACGCTTCGAAAATATAACTAGCCAGTGTGGTCCAACTACGCCCATTCATAATATCAAATATTTCTGCTGTGTTCAAACGAGCGAATATAGAAACCGTATTTCTGCCAGGATTGGACATTTGGCCAAGAAATGGAATGCGTCCTCTTTTTCGTGCATAATGCAAAGCGTGCATTCATTTAGGATACCATCTCGATATGGCTATATATATCAAAAGATTTTTCAACTGAAGCTTTACAAAAAACTGTAGGAGGGTTGATAAGTAGCGAGATGATATATATCATAAGATGATAATTATCATAAGATTTTTCCACTGAAGCTTTACACAAAACTGTAGGAGGGTTGATAAGTTGTGAGATGATAAATCTTGTTTTTGAAATTCCTAAGCTCATTTCAAACTTTTTCAATCTTGTTTTTAAAAGATGACAAGATTCTCAAAACACAGTTTTTCAATCTAGATTTTAGATTGATTTTATTTTCAGTTCAGCTATTACAATTTGTGGAGTTCACCGCAAAAAAAGTAGGTGGTCTACATAGCTATTTCAAAAGCGTCCTTGTTCTTGATTTCAGGCTTGCAAAAGTGAAATTATAGATGAGCACTTTAACAACGGAAGCAACAAAAGCACCGATAAGTGTGCATCATTTTCCTTTCCTTTTCTAAGTATACGAACCAAAGATTCATAAAAATTTCAATGGGTGCTTGAACTTCTAATTGCAAAATCATACAAAATTGTAATTTGAATCTAGGCCAATCTTCGATAAGAGTTGGCGTAGCTCCGAGCTGTAAGCATTGATTCCTGCATCATTAGCCCTTCCATGACTATCAGATCCCCCCCACCCAAACAGCACACCCTGCCACACTTTGCTCAGATAAAAATAAATATTATTTGTTGACGCGGCTGGAGAAAAAGAAGTTACACTTTCTACGGCCTCCCATATTTCATTTTCCATTTCCCCCTATCTCGATGACCTGCTCTTGATAAGAGAGATGCTGCAGTGCAACAGCAGCAGCGGCAGCAGCAACAGTGGAAGTAGCAGCTGCCCTCCCCTGGCAATTGCCAACAACTGCAACTCAAATGAAGCGAATGGCCAAAGTTTTGTACGGTTTGCCCTAAAGGGGGGGGGCAAAAGGGGGGCAGCCTAGGCAAGGGCCAAGCATCAGGGAAAGGAAAGGCAGCACGCGACCAAAGCGTCACATGTGCCGCAATCCCAATGCAGCTGCGAAAACGCCAAGAACGTTGACTTTGTGGAAAAGGCAAAACGAAATCAGAGGAAAAAAAGCAGAGAAAAGGCACATGACTATGATGATGATGATGAAGATGTGCGGTGTTTGTATACTTGTAACTACACTGAGGAAAACGTTAAAAATTGAAGATTTTCAAAAATTTTAAGCATTTGAGTTGAAAATCGAGGTAGTATCTTAGGCGTGGGTCAACAAGCGTGTGCCATGGTGCACAGCGTTAAGGCAGCAGGCCAATCAAAGGACTTCCGAGTTCGATTATGAGACTTAGCAAAATTGATTCCATGTTTTCTTAGAAAGATCAAAGTCAACTTAACAATTGGATACTAAAAAGCACCGACAAAAAACACCGATGTTATGCACGAAATAGTTTTTTCCGAAAGGTAGTTGTTTTAGTTTGTTTTCAATTCTGCAAAAATTTTCTTAAAATTTAAGCATACAACTTCATTTGGAGAAACCCCTTCTAACCCTTCTTCCAATGATCTCAGTTTTTTCTCTCTGTGTATGTACTTCTAGTAGGGTAACCGCAAGCTGTGTGCAGCTGTGGACACACCTTTTGACTTTGATTTTCAATACCGAAGAATACATTCAATTAATGGAAAGCTTGTGTCAACCCTCGGTTGGGCACTGCCCTAACGCAACATCATCATCATCGACAACAACAACAGCAAAATTCACAGCCCACTGGGTCACTGACCTATCAAGTGCAAGACCTATTGAGCAGGGCAGCGCGAGCGAGTGAGCAAGCGAGAGAGAGAGAGAGAGGGTTGTGGCAAATGTGGCAGCAAATGTTGCTACAGAAATGGGGAAAGAACTTTGCCTTTGCCAAAGCATAAAAACGAAAGCGCAGGCGAACAAAAAATTAAAATAAACGAAGAGGGCGCCCCATCATCAACATCCACCATCATCCTCATCATCATCATCTGCAGCAGCAACAGCCGCAGCAGAGTTTAGCGCAGCGAAAAAGTGTTGCCAGGCAAGTCAAGGGCATACGGGGGAGGAGGAGCAGCGGCTACAGGAGGCTGGTGGAGGCGTATGTGCGCACACTTTAGGTGTCAAAGTGGCGCAGAGGAACTTGCCGCGGGCAGTGAAATATATTTTTTGTATTCTTTTCTTGGTTGGGTGAAATAAATGTGGCAATTTTATTTACATTCACCTTAACTTTGGCAGGGTGCCTACTCTGTGCCCAGGCTGGAGGCAGAGGGATGGAAAGGGTGAGGTCAGCACAAAGTAGGCCGACCCCTGAATTGGGGTAATTTCTGTTTAAGTTAAAAGCCAGGGGTTACACCTTTTTGCCAAAGTAGTTAAAACAAAGGAAAAAAAAACGAAAGGGCAGCTATTTAGAGGGGAAAATGAGGATAAGGAAAAGGGTTGGGCCTTTAACATGGTATCTTAAAAGATGTATTTTGACTAAAGTAAAAAGGCACCAAGTCTATAAAGATGTTTCTTCAAACAGGTCGTCGGATACAGTAAAAAGTTCATTAGTAACTAGACTAAATAAATTCATTTTGTCATTAAGATCGATCAGCTACGCCCCTGCTCAACAGGAATTTCCCGGAAGTACTAAAAGCTATGCAAGTGTAATATTGTAAAGAAAAAAAGTCGTAAAGCCTTCGTCGGAAATGTTACCACTGAGAAGAGGAAAGATATTATGGTAATCCCTACATAGAATGAGAAACGGACAATTACAATTATAAAGAAGCAACAGGAAGCCTCAAGGGGATATAGTTTCGTGTTTGTCTATATGGGACATTCTGCCACAATATTACTCTTTATAAGCTTGTGCAGAAATATTCTACCCAACATAGTGCGTCTATGCTCAAGTGTAGGGCAATCTAAAAGCTTAAGTCTGGATATTTTTATAAGAAGAAAGTGTCAATTAAGGGTCCCAGGTTACGAAGAGAAAATAAAAGGAACTGCGTCTGGACAGTTTCGATGCACTTTCACTGTGATCGAGGGTTTCAAATAAACGAACCGAGCCCCCAAAAAACGTTTAAAATAGACATTTTAAGCAACTTTAAACTCAAATTACCAAGAATCCAGACGTGATGGACCATTTCCCCAAACCGATTTGTGTTCAGCACAAGGAAATCATGTAGAATCAAGCAACTTTTCTACATGCTGCCAATAAAGATGAAAACTGATTGGATATGATAGCCAAAAGAAAGCTATTGACTTCGACTAATCACACTAGCACAGAGGCGCATCCCTATCTTCTAAGCCAGCAATGGACACCAGTACACCCTGGGGGGTGAAAACATTTCGCTATTTACACATATACGTGCAGAACGCTAGGCTTTGATATGGTCATGTCGAGGCAAAGTCGCACACCAATACACTCTCACTTGTCGCCTCGCTCTCGTTGGCCAACGCTGTTCTATGCGACAGTATACGAGCTTATTCTGCGCTCTTTCGCAACTTCACGTCAGTGGCTAAACACACACACGCAACGCCAAAATAAGCATATGTGTTTTGCCTGCCGCTGCTCTAGCAAATAACATTATTTGTTCTATTGTTGCTACTTATATTAAGCAAATGCAACTGCAATTAAACTTCGGCCCAAATGAAGTAAGTTTCACATTTACGTTTTTGTGTTAATTCAACTTCAGTTAATCGCTGATGGCTTGAAAGTATAAGAATTGATACTTGACATTGAGTGGCCTCTAATTTAGTTCAACTGTTCAAAGTACACATAACGAGGCCCACTGCCTATTTACATATACTCCACAAATATGCTGTTAAGCGTAGCATTAATTCTTAGTAGTTGATGTAAGCAAAAAGTGACAAAGAAAAAAAAATACGTTATTTATTTTGCAGGCCAGTAACATTCTTTGATTCTTTAACCGCCTGTTGCGGGATTAAGGAAAGCAACGTCTTATCCAGTCTTTGCCCTTTTGCCAATTTTCGACCTCTGCTTCCAATAGAAAACGGTTTTCCGGTTAGGCGTTTCTAGCATCAGCTAATATTAAGCAAATGCAAATAGAAGAAACTACACTCTGTGTTAATAGAGCTGCAGAGTGACCTGAAGTTAAGGCCAAGCATCTCACGATGAAACCGAAGGATAAGGGAGATTACTGTAATGATATAACGCTCAAGAAAGTATTAAGTATTTCCAAATTAAGCTCCATTTTTTATACCCTTGTAGGAGGTTATATTAAAATTGTCCAGATGTTTGTAAAGCATAGAAAGAAGCATCTCCGACCACATAAAGTATATATATTTTTGATCAGCATAATGAGTTGAGTTGACATAGCCATGTCAGTCTGTTTCTATGCTTTCTCCTCCGTCAGTTTCAAAGCTATCTTAACCAAACTTTGCACGAAGTCTTTTGGTATAAGTACGCTGCACATTTGTCGGAACTGGCCGTATCGGATGACTATGCCATATAGCTGCCATAGGAACGATAGGTCGAAAAAGTAGTTTTAGTTAGAAAAACTTTTTTGTCTTTAACGCAAAGGACCCAAATCTCGTATTTATTGGTTTTCTATGATTTCACATAATTCCACCAAGTTTTTTGAAAATCGGCCAACTATATAGTATAGCTCTCCTACAAAAGACAGGTCTGAACAAAAGTCTTAGTAAGAAAAAACTTTTTTGTATTCAAGGCTATCGATCGAAAACTTGTTATTGCTCAATATTATATGCTACCACACAATTCTGCCAAGTTTGATCTAAATCGGATGACTATCGACTGTCGAAAAAGTAGTTCTAGTGAGAAAAACTTTTTGGTTTTAAATCGTTGCGACTTTTTACTTTCCAATTATAAATATTATATGTTTCCACACAATTTTGTGAAGTTTGGTCAAAATCTGATAAATATATCATATAGCTGCCATATAACAAACTGGCAAGCAAATAGTGAAAGTAGTGGCACCATCTTTGCTGAGAAATAACTCAGCTAAGAATGTTCGACAAAAATCATTGAAAACCCTTATTTATATAAATTATACAACCTACAGGGGTCTATAAACTTCGGTCGAGCCGAAGTTAGTTTTATTTTACTCTAAGAACATCGAGACTTCTAGGACGCATATAACAGTTGTACTTAAGAATTTTTGAAAAATTTTAATTGATTTTAAGAGGCATACGGATTGCACGATCATTGTGAAAGAAGTACAAGATATAGCTGACATAATAATAATACGATTGGACTAACAATAGTTCAATTCGGTGTTTCAGATCATCTTTGAAGCCAAACCCGACGCTTAATATCAATCCAGATTGAGAAGAACAAATCCGTTAAACCATTGAATCTGCAAATTTCAAGGATTTGGTGCGGAAACGATGCTTATTTTCCTTAAACTACTCAGACATTTGATAGTAGCCCCAAACGTTTCTCAACAAAGCAATACCTTACACAACTTGTATACCTAGAGTAAAACTAAGGTCCCTCAGGCTAATAATTTCCCAAAATTCTGAAGAAAATGTAGCTAAATAATCCCTACTAGAGAACTTTTCAGCCATATTTGATCAAATTATTTGCATATGGATCCATTGTTTGAGTTTTAAGTCTTGAAAAATCTGCAAACATGTTTATTTAGCCAAATTTTCATAAAAATTTAAGCAAATTAATGGCCTAAGGGACCTTAGCTTAAGTTTTATTGTAAATATTTCTTTACTTCAATGTAAGCTGCCGTTAAGGTAACAATAAAATTTCAAAAATTATACCGAAAAAATTAAATTAACAAAGCTACCAAATGTTCTCCCAAACTAACAAAGTAACCTTTAAATGATCATGCAAATTTAATCCTATATGCTCATTAGTAGTAGTAGTCTTTATTTATATGAAATTTTGCTAAATTTTTTCATTGTAACATATATGTATGTGTATCGAACTTAAAAGACACGTTTTGAGATATACTAAAGGCATGGTATATAAACCGTCAGCCTGATCCTTATTCCATCTTCATACCAGTACTACACACGGCTGCCAAGCTCGTCGCAAGATACCGCATCGTTCCCAGTATAAAGATAGATTAAAGACCCTATTTTTTTTTGTTTTTTACTCTATTAGTATTTAGATTATACATTTCGGCAAACTCCTTAGGCTATTATTGATTATTATTTTTTTATCTATAATTTTTTAAAAATCCTCCGCTACAATTCTGTGTCTGTACCTTAATGCTGCAGCAATATAAGAGGAGAGCAAGGTCCAATTTGATCCATTTAGGAGATTCAAGATCATTTCCCTTCCAAAAGCAGTTCCTCCGAAGTACAATTGCCTGGTCTCTGCTATAATGGGACAGTCGACAAGAAAGTGTAGTATGTCCTCACGCACACCCTCATATTACAAAGCGTACAATTTCCAGACCTCATATGTGGTATGAAATTTAGTGCCAGGATCTCACCACACGCCATAAAAATGCTTCTAATTTGGTCAATCGTATATACACACCTGATCATATTAATAGGTACACACCGGGAATTTTTTAGTTATACAGCCATGCTCCCATTTTCGCTTTCGTAAATCTTTTGCGATTTCAAACCGGTTTTTAGAGCAAATTTGGACTCAAATTCGTAAAAATTTTGCGAAAGCGAAAATGGGAGCATGGCTGATAGATGATTTTTTCGTACTTTTAGTGTTGACAACTTTTTAATTTTTGGTTTTTTGTTGTTGTCAATAGCTGGCCACACTGTGACGTAGAGTTGAAAGAGGGGTTGCCCCGTATATCAAAGCTTTTCTATAAATTGCGAGTCCACCACACATTTCGCCTGATCATAATAATAGGTACAGTCTCCGTTTCTCACAAGTATCAAGTGAATAATTTTGTAATCAGTGATCTTTTGGTAACCAAAGGTAAATTAAGTATAGCTCCTGTCAATACAGAGAATTAAATAATTTTTTTTTTCAGAAAAAATGGGTCGAAGTTCTCTCTATCCGAAGACGACTACAAGATGCCAACCTACCAGGAAGAATTGCCAGAAAAGTCCCAATTATGCGCAAAAAAAATATCACCATGAGGCAAACTTTTGCAAGGGACCACAAAGACTGGGTAGGATGCACCGGGGAGAAAAAATAGAGAAGCATATTATGGAGCGATGAAACCAAGATTAATTTGTTTGGGAATGACTGTGAAAGGAATGTTCGACGCCCTAATGGAAAGGAATTCCATCCACGGTTTACAAAAAAAAACAGTCAAACATGGAGGTGGCAGTATAATGGTATGGGGTTGCTTCTCCTGGTACGGCGTAGGTCCAATTTATCAGACTACGAACAACATGAATGCTGAAGAGTACAAATCCATATTGGATTCAGTTATGGTACCGTATGCTGAGGAAAATATGCCATTACGTTGGGTATTTCAGCAAGAAAATGATCCTAAACACACATCAAGGCTGTTATCTAAATTTTTCGAGGACCAAAAAGTTGACGTTCTGAAGTGGCCAAGCCAATCCCCCGACCTTAACCCCATTGAAAACTTGTGGGGAGACTTAAAAAAGAAATTGGCAAAGCATTCATTTTCAAATAAACAAAAAATATGGGAAGGTGTCCAAAAACTGTGGTATGAGACACCAGTAGAGACCTGCCAGGCTCTTATTAAAAGTATGCCAAAAAGAATAGCAGTAGTGGCCAAAAATAGAGGTGGATACACTGGATACTAAGTTAGGAAATACTAATTTACCTAAAAAAAGAACACAAAATGGAAATTAAAATTTTTTTTCTTACCAACACATGAAGTGTACCTATTATTATGATCACACTGAAAACGTATCTGAAACTCAAAATAATCTCTTTTATGTTATATTATTATTCTATGTTACAATTAAGTTTATTTTATTAAAAACAAATAGTTTTAGAACCAATGAGAACCAATTTTAAGTTTGAAACAATGAATAAAACTGTTTTCTGTTACCTTAAAGTCAGAGTTGATGTGTGTACCTATTAATATGATCAGGTGTGTACATCCGAGAAGTAGCTGACTGTACCGAGCTCATAATTTAGTTCCCTTCCTAGCCGGCTAACCGAGCTGCGCTGCACCTCCATTATAAATTCGTCTCTGTAGCTCTCCCCCATCCTACGTACAATTTTATCTGACCAGAGCGCCCATTCCATAGTGTTGTCAAAACGTAAAGGTACGGATAGCTTCTCCGTCAGGTTTTCCCACTCTTGGAAGTGTTGAAATTTTTCACGCAGTAAATACGAAGACACAATCATTGGGAGATGGTGATCGGGCATAGGCATTACCTTTTGCATATACCTGAAATGGATGGCGTTTGTATATACGTGAAGAGGCGAAAGTCCAGTTTCCAGATATATCATTCTGTTTGGCGTATACTGTGGCAGTCGGAACAATCTTTTAATGAAATACCTTAGTAGGCATTCTACTTCGTCGAAGTGGTATAACCCCCACACTTGAGCGCCATGGAACATAATGGACCTAACCGCTGCACTGAAAATCTTGTATTTTGTGCTAGTAGGCACATCCTTCTTGTCAAGCCAACGTCCTCCAGGTACAATTGATGGCTACTTTGGAGTATGCCAGTTTGTTTCTTAGATGCAGATTGAAATTGGCGTTGTGGTTGAAGTAAACTCCTAAATATTTGTAGCTTTTAACTACTTGGAGCTCAACGCCGTTTAATTACCACTTTTCATCTCTTGCTAGCCCTCTCCAGTGTTTTTTTAAACACGAGAATTTGCGACTTCTCCATATTTATTGTGAGATTCCAGAGCATACAGTACTTATGCAGAGCATCAATTGTTTTTTGCATACTTCTAGGTGAATCAGATAGGACAACTATATCATCAACATACAAAAAGGCCTTTATTTCATACCCGTCTATGCTCATATGCCCGCTATATGCTTATTATATTCTATGACAAACCCAAAAGCTTGACAAAAACTAAAGAGTCAGCCGTAAGCTTTAAAACTTATAATCTTATATTCCAAAGTGTTCCACATACTCACCTTCCCCTTAACCTACTTTTCAGAAAATATCACGCGTGCTTAATGCGCCGCGTGGGTTGTTGGGGCTGTCCGCCCTTCCTACCGTGCGTTCATCATTCAGCATAAAAAAGAAACAGTAGCCCGACAACATGCCAAGCCAAAAAGTAACAAAATGTCATGATTTACACTAAGAAATCATATATCTCATCGCAGTTTGACTTCATAAAAATAACCTGAGCTGACAATGAGCGCCTAAAGGGTTTCAAAACAGACAAAAAAAAAAATCTGAACTGAACTGAACTGAACACACAAACCAACAGACAAACAGTCGAATAAAAAAATTATGTTACAAAGACAGAGAAAAGAAAATACACAGAACTGGGCAACTGCCAAGAACGATCGGTGTGTTGCTGGATGAAGGGTGGGGGGACGTTTATTTTGTGTAAGACAGGTAGCGAGTCGCTGCTCGGCTCAACTCAGCTCGGCCATTGTCTGTCCCTGCATTGGAAAAGTGCGCAGTTAAAAAATCGGTCGTCAGAGAAACCCACAGAAAAAAAAAGATCAACATAATCGATGATGTGGTTCGTTCCCTTCCACCGTCCGTTCCCCCCGCTTAAATGTGTTAAAAAAACGCGCAGCGAGATTAAATGAGCATAAAATACAGCGAAAAAGAGTCGAACGAAACAAAAAAAAAAACGTATCTTTTAAGATGCCAGACACGAAACACGTCGTCCTCGTCGTCGTTTTCGAAGACGACGTTCATCAGCGCCCCAGACAGTCGCACCACAGTGGTTCCTGGCTCAGCCCTCGAGCCTTTTGCCAAATAAAATATGCATGCTGAGCTCTCAACTTTGGAGACCTGCTCCTGTGGTGCAGCAGACGAGGCTACAATCAGCGTGGAGAACTTCATAAAGTGAAAATGTGTAGCATATTTTTGCATGGAAGCGGTAAGCAAATGCGCGCTTGGTCCACGACAAGAGGATGGGGGCTATTAGGCTGCTCGATTGGTTCAGTTTAGGGTGATGGGTGATGCTCTACAAATGAAAAAGCTGAGTGGCTAAGCAGTGTGCAAGGGTTTCTATATATATAATATTATATAGATCTGCCAAGTGATTCCAAGCTGAAACTTAATACAATTTGTCAAAGAACTCCCAGAAATTAAGAGGTAAAGTCTGTGTTAGAGGGCTATTCAGAGGAGCTAGACAATTCTCCGTACACTCTGAGAAAAAATATAGAATTTCATACTTGGTTCGATCTCAGAAGTAGGGTAAGAATGAAGGTATGGAATTCTTGATCCAAGAGCAAAATTCCTAGATCCAGTAACGAATTTTTGATCCCGACATTCTTGATTCAAGAGTTTCAGTACTTGATCCAAGTACGAATATTCTCAAAATAAAAGACTTTTAAAAAAGGGAGAAACAAGACCGACCGAAGTGGTGTTGGTAAACGCTATTCTGTTAAAGTTTACTTGCCCTCTCCGCTCCGATACTTCTCCTCCTCCCCTTGCCTATAAATACCATATTGAGAACGAATTTAGGTCGATTTCAAGAGCGAAATTCTTAAAAATTCAAGAACGTTCGTACTCAAATTATTCGTTCTACTTTTTTCTCAGTGTACAAACCAGCTATTGAAGCTATAGGACGCCGTTGGAAAAAGTGTTTCAATTCAATCTCTTTCTCGAGTTGCTTGTTCCGATTACTTTAAAAAATTTGAAGTAAACGAATCAAAATCACTTCAATTCGTCGGCTTTTCCAAAAACCCAACAACCCATTAGTTTTGCAGGTAGCGCTCCCCACTCCACGCACATCGCTACAATATCTTTTGTTTCCAAAGAAGCAGCACAGACAAAAGCCCATCAAAAATTATGCCCCGCAGGCAAATGATGGGCATGAAGACCAAAAAGAAAAAAAACCAAACCCAACCATCGACCACAGCAAAAATTATACGCAATCGAGTCGAGAGCGAGCAGCTTCTGTGCAGCAGCCAAAAAAAAAAAAAAAAAACATCAACAACAACAACTAAAAACTGAAACCAAAAGAAGGCGGACAGGACAGCATCCACATCCACTCCAGCAGGCTAACAAATTATGCCTGGGCTGGTCATAAAACATTCGCTGGAGTAGCAATCGCCCTGGACTACTCGGTCAGCGTATCACGATCGTCCATCCTCTGACCAGAGCCAGGCACTAGGAAGAGGGTTCGAGGGGGGGTTAAAGCACACGCAGTATCTTGAGCTCTGCATCAACGCCTCAGAATGTGGACCTGGCCCGGGCAAAGTTTTAATCATGCGTTCGTGTTCGCCAAGACCTCTCTTCTTGCTGTATGTGTTGTTGTCTGTATTTCGTATAATGATTGCATTTATCATTTATTCTGCGCGTCAACGAAATTATATGCCTGAGCTTGCAAAAAAAAGGGGTCGCGGTTAGGGTCCGGGTATCAGAGCACAAACCCATATTTAAGTGGTTCGATCGATTTGGCCATGTGCATTGATTTTTTTTTTTTTCGTTATTTTAAGGTGTTCACGTTAACCCTTGGGGTTTTTTTTAGGTGCTTGTGAACAAAAGTCCGTATTTAATTTGAAGATAAACATGTGACAGATGTGGAAACTATTTTGGACGGAAATACGTATATTAAAAGGGAAGTTGATAACCGAGAGATATAAGTTTAACGATTTAGGTCATGATCATGCATCATATAATACTTACTCATAGGCGAATCAACGAGCCCGAAGTAGCAAAGGCGGAATGTATATACAAATTTTATGCTGAAACTTGAATTTAAAGATACAGTCAAAGCAATAGACTTTTGTGGACGACTGTGGTGCAGTGGTAGAGTGTGTGATACATTTAATAACAAGGGAAAAAGTTGGTCAAGCCCTACTATAATATACTCTGTAGCCCTCAAAGTGTGTGAAGTGCTGCCCATAGCCATTGCGGCCAGTGCTACCTATCATAATTGTTTGTTTCTGTTATAACCAGACTATCCTTCATCCGATATAAACCATTCCTTTGGCTGATCGATAAATAGTACTGATTACTAAATATGCGTAGAAGGAACGAACCATCTATCTGCAAAACTGTCCGAGATATGACGTTTTTTCCAAACTGCGGGTGCGGTAGGGGGCGTTGCAAAAATTGAAAATAAACTTTATCTGCCTACAAGTATAAGAAGTATATGTCCCATACATGTTAAACCTCTATCTGTTACCATCTCTGAGATATCTTCATTCATACGGAAGGACAGATTTTGGCTGTTGATGCTGATCAAGAATATATATACTTTATAGGGTCGGAGGCGATTCCTTCTGTCTGTTAGCTACTTTTGCACAAACTTAATATACTCTATGTACCTTTGTATAAAATGTTTATATCAAATTCCGTGGCGAGTGCCTGTACTTCTCCCAGTATCAGTTCCGTTGAAATCGAAATATATTTGGAAAACTAGAAAATATCCCGTTGTATTATTTTTGGATAGTTTTTAAAAAGAAAATATTTTCACAGCATGTGATCTTAACTGTTCACAAACTTTGTCGTTGCCAATTCATCTGCATGAATTTTCAAAAGAGTCACACAATACATATGTACTTAATGAAGAGTCTGTCTTCCACCAATTTCATTGGCAACTGCTTCCTAACTATCGTATCCGACCTTGCCAAGACAACGCTTGATATTAATATCAAGGCTGCAAACCAGTCCCTAATCGAACCCCGGAGAACTGAGTCGGCTCGCGTTTTTGCATAACCAAACCTTCTAAATTGTTAACCTGCCGAACCGGAGTGCCTCTGCTTGGAAAAAGGTTCGGTTCCCACAATAACTTTAGTCAATTTTTCCAGAACTTTAAAAACTATTAAAAACTATGACCATGTCGAAATCGAAGCATTATAATGCTTATGCAAAATATCCGAAACCGGCAATTAATATAACGACTTCGAGGAGGAAGCAACGCATAATAAATGCTCATAAAAGGTGAGGCTTTCTATTTTAAAGTCCAGGCAGAACGTATAAATGATAACTAACCATTCGAATATTGAAAAACGTTTTTAATAGCTTTCTTCTCAACCAAAATATGTCATAATTTTGTTTAACCAAAAACATGTCTGAACAATCTATGAATACATAAACCAAGCTTCATAATAACATCCATGAACCAAACCCTTACGTTCGTTAAGTTAAGGAGCCGGCACGAGAACCGCACCTTTGACTATTCAATGGGTTCGAACCTTCTCCAAAATTTCAGAGTTTTGCAGCCTTGTAATAGACTTATCATAAACCTTTACCATGGTGAAGTATGTCATCTTTGTGGCATGTTCCGACCCACTTTATATTTGGATAGGACAAAAACTTAAAAATGTTGACATAGCCAATGGTTTTTAAGCTCGTGATGCTGAATGGTTGTTGTGGTTGTAACGGCTGGGAAAGATTCGTACGCGTAGGGTGAAAAGAAAGAAAAGAAAAGGGTAAAAAGTTTAAAAGATATGTAGAACTAATGCCTAGACAAGGCGGGTCCATAGATATAGGGAAGTGAGGTCAGTTTGGTTTAGAGGACACGAAAAGAGGTGATGGGTGTCATGCGGGCCAACTCCACATTTCGGACATTTATATAATCTGTGGGTTTATTCGAGCAAGGCAACTGTTAAGGAGCCTGCTTTTCGCAGCTGGGCTTAGGAGGTTGTGGCCGATCGAGGGAGGGACTTCTCAGCAGGATTAACAGGTAAAGGCCTACCCCCCAGGATGATGTTATCTTTGTGGGAATCGTTTGAACTGGAAACCATGGTGGTGTGGCCGTTTTTCTTGGCTTCGGTGCATGACGTCGGACTGGAGCTCAGTTCGGAGGTCAAAACGCACGGCCTTGGATCTTCTAGACATATTCTGTAGGGTGCAGTCGTGGTTTAGGTGCGATTCGATGTAGCATCCCATAAGGAACTGTTGGGTTAGTAGTGTGTTGTGGGCCCGGACTGGTAGTACCTCAGTCTCCTGATCGGGACTGAATGACTGCTGAATGATGGATGTTTTCAGTGCGATTAGCCTGATATTGCAGCCCACACATTCGCTCATTTTCCTCTCTCCCCTCTCTTCCTAGGGAACCCTGATCTTGATACCTCGTAGCTTTCACTAAACTCTTTATAATATTTGAAACCCTTAACCTCGGAGAAAATGGTTACAAAATATTCACAAACTACATTAGTTCCGGCCAGCCCATAGCCACCGGTGGCCGAAGTCACTCGAAAATTCACACCGAATGCTTGCCGAAGTCATGTCAGAGAGAGACAGTCGTATTTTTGTGTCCTCTCCATTTGGCCGGCCCTTATCTAAATGTGTTGGGACACGAAACTATCTTAAAATAAAAAACTGAGAACAACTGGGGATGAAACTGAGAGTACCGCATGTTAGGGCGGGTCTACTTGTTTGGGTCAAAAAAAAAAAAAAAAATGGTAAGCGTCCACCAGAATCGGAATCTACGAGGAATTCTAAGAAAATTTCACTATGAAACTATGTGTTTAAAATCAAATCCTAGCTCCCGCTGAGAAGCATAAAGATTTGATTAAAAAAAAATAACACTTTTTTCACGTACAGCTTGTGAGACTTTGAAAAAGTTACTTGAGACCTGTGAACTACCTCCGGTAAGCACCAAGTTCTAATACATCTTCAAATTAAAACAAACATTGTTACTTTGAACCCATTGCGGAATGTGCCTGCACGTTTTATATCTCTATCGAATAGGTAAAGCTGTATCGGAAGGTTTGTGTCCAGAAGAATGAAAAGTTTGTCCCGGTTTCATGCTGGCAAGATCTTCTGGACACAAACCTACGATACCGCTTTGTTTATTCGACTGATATAAAAAGTCAGTCGAGAGGCTTTTTTCATCTTTATTATCCATGGGTGGAGACATGTTCTTCAATGAAATGGGTTCAAAGTGAGGTATAGCCTACAATTAAATGTTTGTTTTAATTTGAAGATGTTAAAGAGGTTGTTCACAGGTCTGAAGTAACTTCTTCAAAGTCCTACTAGCTGTACGTGGAAATTTAATAAACCTGAAATCTCTATGCTTCTCAGCAGCCAAACACGTTAATTGATGATTTATGTTAGATGATTGGTGTGTGCTGGTGAACGCGCTCATTGATTCATGTTGAAATGTTCTTAGAATTTTTCGTAGTTTCCGATTCAGGTGGACGCTTCTTGCGAAGAAAAATTGACCCAACCTAATGAACTTATACAGCAAATTACAGGCGACTCTTCGCTCCTGCCTCAAAAAAACACATTTGCCATCCCGTTCATACTTTTTGCGCTTTGAAAAGCACACATTTGACATACCAGTGACGGAGACCGACTCTGCTTAATTTTGTCTGTCTTTGAAGTGTGCAGAGCAGAATGAAAATATGTGTTGATAGTAAATTACGAGATTCCCTAATTCCAATTTAAGAATATTTTGCGGTCTTTGAAATTATTAACATTAAAATTTATTGACAAAAAATAATTACAATACATAGCTCAAATTTGAAAAAAAAAAAATTATTTCATTTACTTTAATTTTATGTGTTTAAGTTTTCAGTGGCATTGGTATAACTGGCCTCATTTCATTATTGTTACCTCTCTCACCAGTCGTTCCCCCATTTAATCTTTACAAATTGTGCGCATCGAAAGCGTCACATCATCACAAGGATTAAGCGCCTTTTATTACATCTGAAACTCTGTAACGGCAGAGTCTGTACAATATTCTTGCAGACAAGATTCATTAGCTGGAAATCAGAAATTTTCCCATCACAAAATGTGTTGTGTCATTTTTGGTAGCCAAGTGACAAATTTCTTATAAATCTTTTTATCAATTTTTTAAAAATTTGCTGCATCATTTAGACCCTGAATCAGGTCTTGATAAATGATCAAGTTTTGAGCTGCTTCGTGGGCAAATCCAAGTCAAAAAACTATGAACTCTGCTTAGAAGTCTACACACAACGCGTGCTACCAGCGGAAGCGCCATAAAAAAGTGAATAGCACCTGTAATTGTCTAAGCCTGCAGTTCGTTAGAACAAAAACTGTTAATGGCTGCATTTTAATGAGTGGATGGGTTTTTATTTTAAGGTGTGGCGCTATCGTTTGCTTACTCCGTTAGCTTCGCAAGAAGCATACATACACACACACAAGTAAAACGCGTGCCAGTAAAAGTCAAGTCTCCCCGCTGTCTGCCAAGGCAAAGAAAGACCAAATATAAAAGTGCCAACTTTTTGCCGTTCTGGATCCCCCTCTTGTCAGACAGTTGATCGCAGAAAAATTCTTGCAGTTTATAAATAAAACTGCCGCGCACGACTGTCAAAGTTGACAATTTATTTTTAATCAACAATGTGCCAAGTGGCAAGTAATGCCCCTCACCCGCTCAGCTGGTCGCTGGTTTGTCAGGGCTCGTGCTTAGCTTATGGATGAAAAAGTCGTAAAATCAATTATCTGGGATCGGAAATAACTATTATGCATTTACAACATTATTTATACTCTGTACCAAAGGTAACCGGAGTTATAAGCAAATCAAAATTCGTTGGCGTGAGAGAAAGCGAACCCATTGATTTTTATACTCTGTACCAAAGGTATGTAACAGCCAGAAGGAATCATCTCCGACCCTATAAAGTATATATATTCCTGATCAGCATCAACAGCCGAGTCGATATAGCCATGTCCGTCTGTCCGTCTGTCCGTCCGTTTGTACGAAGAGATCTCAGAGGTGGTAAGAGATAGAGGTTTGACATGTATGGGACAAAAACTCATTATACTTGCAGGCAGATCAAGTTTATTTTCAATTTTTGCCACAGTTTTGATTATAGTTAGTTCGTACCTTCTAGAGAAATCTAGTAATCATAATTATTTATCGATTTGCTGAAGAAATGATAAAGATCGAATGAACGATACATAAGTTATGAGCAAACAAGTTAACCGGCATCCCCACCCTCCCACTTCCTGCCAACCACCGCTGTATTCAAACAAACACAATATTTGGGAGAGAGAGAGAGAGAGAAACTTAGAGATGAGCAGCGTATAACGAGCGAGCAAATGCGAGCGACGGCCTTAACTGGTACAGAGTATCTTATAGTCAGGCTTGACGACTTTCTTACTTGTTTTATTTTGTATATTTACATTTTCGTTTAAAGATCGTCTCGCGATTTATTTTATAACTTTTATTCTTATTTCGAGAGGAAACAGTAATTTGTAATTTTTATTCTTATTTCGAGAGGAAACAGTAATTTGTTCAAGACTCGTTTGACCTAAAATGGTCTAAAATCATATCAAATTTGCTCCATTTTCCGATTCTGTTTGCCCCAGAGATAACCACTCAGCCAAGCTGAACGACTGCTCCAGAGAACTTCAGCCGTCGGCGCCTTTTGTAAATAGCTTGTGATCCCTTCAAGCGGTCAACTGATACTCTTGGAGGTCAAAACTTATTGGAGCACAGAAATGGACCATGGTTTTGAGTTTCCTTTTCGTTTGAAGTGATATTTTCAGCAATTACAAAATTTGCCTTTTCCTCTCTCACACCTTGGTCCTGGTTTTTATGAACAATTACAGTAATTCCAATTAATACGCAACAGTTGTTGGCCTCTTCCCCTGTTATTTAGGATTTTCTTTCTAATTTGTGGCGCGTGCTGCATGCCACAAATCTCCACGTACCAAATTAGCATGAAAGCGAAGAAAACTATCTAGCAGATATTAGATCTAAGATGTCTTTGGCCAGCTGAAATGATAAATCTAAGTCAATTGCATTGCAATGGCAGGTTGGGCTATAGGCTGAAGTTTTGGCTCCTGCAATTGGATTCATACAAAGATACATATAATTGCCCCAAGGGGAAATCAACGAGATGAGGCCAGTGCACGCCAACTGTGCAGCAGTTGGGTTGCCAGGCTCCAGTTACAGTTGCAAATTGCAGCGGAAACTGTAAGAGAGGGAGAATGAGAGAGTAGAAAAAGGCGGTCCATAACTTTTACCACACAGTTCTAATACCTAGAGGCGAGTTGATAAACCTACGCAGATTTTATACGATTTATCTATTGCTAAAATTATTTAGTATACCTTAAAAATACTCAACTTTTAGAGTGACCAATATTATTGTATGCTTTTTTCTAGCACTTTTGACAAATTCACTGCAAAAATGTGTTTTAAAAGGAGCTAAGAAACGCTGATCGCACAACATTTTTGTAATAAATAAGATGTAATTGTTGTTCAACTTAAAGGACCCATGAACTCGATATTTGGAGTGCTTAAATCTTTCTTGTGCACTGAGAGCTTGCATTGTTACGGTGTAGGAACCTTTGAAAACTCCGTGACATAATCAACACTAAATTCTCCACCGATACTGATTGTTTTAAAGTGTTTTAATGCTTAAAACAGGGTTTGTCAAGAGCAGCGAGGCCACAAAGTGAGAGTGTATTGGTGTGCGAAAATAAAGCGACCAAAACGAGCATTGATATGTTTCATCGACTGCTGGCCACAGACTGAAAAGTTATTTGCTCTCTTGGCACAAGCCTCGCTATGCGTTCAGCTCGTGTTGAAGTGAACAGCAAACAGTCCTAAACTGTTGTTCACCAAGGTTAGATATTCTATCAATATTCCCAAATATTTAGCATGCTCCAATACTCTTCTCACGCTAAGCGCAGCATGCGTTCACAGCCATACAAAATAGTAGTAGCTGTCTGCTGTTTGTAAAGCAACGGGAAAGCATGCTCTAGGTTTTCACAGCTTCGACAAGCAAAGTATCGGCAAAAGTACTAGGAATCGATAACAGCCTTAGAATGATGCCACTTTTGAGTGACGTCATCCAGCCAATTTTGTTAACTATGGAAAAAAAATACAGCTTACAGCTTTGACTTGGGCAGTTTTTGCTACTGCAGGGTATGGAGTATATCACATTCGGGCATGACTTAATTTCTTAAAATTCATTATATGAAAATTGATCCAAACCGAAGACAACCATTCTTTAAATATAATGTTGTCAAAAAAGTATTGCGGTATTTTTATTGAATTTTCAATTGTTCATAAAATTGGTTATAATAATGCGATTTAGGTCAAATATGCGCCGTTTTGTTCGATAACGAGTTCCCAACGAGATGCCAACTTCATAATGCCCCTCTTATAGAAGCTCGCTTCCCTATTGGCAAAAAACTCGGAGAGCCAATTTTCACAGGACTCTCTTGTGGCCAACTTCCGACTACCAAGCTCGTTCGCCATGGACAGAAATAGGTGGTAATCACTTGGTGCGAGATCCGGACTATACGGTGGATGCAAAAGAACCTCCCATCCGAGCTCCCGGAGCTTCTGGCGCGTCACCAAAGATGTGTGTGGCCTGGCGTTGTCCTGATGGAAGACAATTCGGCCTCTGTTGATCAAAGATGGCCTCTTCTGCATGAGTGCTGCATTCAAGCGGTCCAGTTGTTGGCAGTACAGGTCCGAATTGAGCGTTTGGCCATAGGGGAGCAGCTCATAGTGGATGATTCCCTGCCAATCCCACCAAACACACAGAAGAACCGTCTGGGCAGCTTCACCGCTTTTCGACCACGACCGTTTGCGCTTCACGTTGTCGTAAGTGACCCACTTTTCATCGCCAGTCACCATCCGCTTCAAAAACGGGTCGATTTTGTTGCGATTCAGAAGCGATTCGCATGCATCCATACGGGCAAAAATGTTTCTTTGCGTCGAGTCGTGTGGCACCCATACATCGAGCTTCTTTTTGAATCCAAGCTTCTTCAAATGGTTTATAACGGTTTGATGACTCATGCCCAGCTCTTGGTCGATGCTACGGCTGCTACTATGCCGGTCTCTTTCGATCAATTCAGCGATTTTATCGCAATTTTCGACGACAGGCCTTCCGGACCGTGGCGCATCTTCGATCACCCCTGCACCAGAACGAAAACGTTGAAACCATCGTTGTGCGGTGGAAATGGAAACTGTATCGGGTCCATAAACTGCACAAATTTTATTGGCAGCATAAGATGCATTTTTGCCTTTATCGTAGTAGTACTGTAAAATATGCCGTATTTTCTCTTTATTTTGCTCCATGTTTGCGACGCTATAACTGACGAACGACTAAAAACAAACAACAATAAATCAAACACGTGTCACCGCGTGAAAAGAGTTTTCAAAAAGCTCTAGCGTGAACCGATGCGACGAATACAACTAGAACTACGCGCTTGCAAAGACAAGCTTGCGGAAATACCGCAAGACTTTTTTGACAACCTTATATATTCGAAACCGTTAAAAAAAAGTCTCGTGCTTTTATGACACGGTCATGACCATGATTCACCATAAACTACATTAGTATATTCCTTGTTTGTAAATTGTAAATCTAATCAATGTTTGGGCAAGTCATATAAACTTTTATTACAACCGAAGTACGGTATATAAATAGCCACACGCGGTTTAGCATTGTACTTAATTTGCAGAATTAAGTACAGCTGATAGAATGCCTTTCCAACCAGAGACTAGCTATAATGCGGACCGCAAAATATGGATTGGTCCTCGGCATTCGAAATACTTTGCACCGGATTTATCCTTGGGAGAAATTATTTTCCATGAAATGCGCAGGCATCCCAAGTTAATAGCGCAGGTAAGTTGATACAAGACTTTTTAAACTAAAAGTTTGACCAATAGGTTGCTCTCTTTCCAAGATTTCCGCCACTGAGGATACCATCTTAAAGCGGGAGGAGCTCCATTTGAATTCCATGCGTGTGGCTAGCTACATGCTTGAACTGGGACTACTTCAAAGCGATATTGTGGGCATTATAGCCAGGAATACCACACATATATCTGCCGTTGCCTATGCTTGTTTTTTCAATGGGATAGCCTTCCATTCCTTAAATGTAACATACGAACAGGAGACCATTGAGAAGCTCTTTAACATTACCAAGCCGCGTTTGATCTTCTGCGATGGTGAAGAGTATGAGAAGGTACGTGCCGCTACCAGGAATTTGAATGTGAAGATTGTTACAATGCGAAAGCATGCAAAAGATTCAATTAGTATTGAAGAAGTATTGGGTACCTCCATAAGGAAAGGATTTCAACCGGCACCACTGCAGCAGGGAAACAATCGGACCTTGGCCATACTTTGCACATCGGGTACCACGGGTGTACCAAAGGCTGCAATTATTAATAGCCACGAGTTAATCAACCAGTATACGTAAGTAATCAACACTGAGAAATAGTCAACTCAGCTTATTGAACAGTAACTCGGGCAGTTTCGGGCAGTTTGTTGTTGTAGTTATTGTATGCTCTCTTCTGTTTCTGAACTACTTTGCCCATACTAATATTGTGTACTAATTTTTTTTCCTTTCTCCTTAGCTATCTTACCACCTCCGATGTGCAGTACACCCACAGCACTTTGGACTGGTTTTCGTGCCTTTCGGTTACCATGCTTTCTGGGGTTTATAGCACTACCCGCATAATAGCTGACAACACATTTGACCCCGTATTCCTTCTCCGCCTCATTGAGAAATACAAGATCACCTTTATACTTCAGGTACCCTCGCATATGGCTATGATGGTCAATACCGAGGAATTCGAGCAAACCGATCTTTCCAGCATAGACAAATGTTTCTATGGCGGCAGTAGCTGTTCAGTTGAGATACAACATCGGTTACGCAGACGTCTAAAACATGATTGTATGCACTCATGCTATTCCACCTCTGAGCTGGGCTCCGTGGCTACCGTGAACTATCATTTCGATGAAAAGCCCAACTCAGTGGGACGTGTAATAAATGGCTATAAGCTGAAAATTCTTGATGAACAAGGCGAAAGTTTGGGACCAAATGAAATTGGTGAAGTGTGCTTGTATAATGGTCAGTTTTGGGCTGGCTATTATGGAAACTCCGCAGAGTCGCACAACATACGCGATTCCCAGTTGTGGTTTCATACCGGTGATTTGGGCTATATGGATGATGATGGATTTCTGTTCTTGGTGGATCGAAAGAAGGATATGTTAAAGTATCAGAATATCATGTATTATCCACATGAAATTGAAGTTGTGATCTCCAAAATGCCTGAGGTGGCTGAAGTCTGTGTCTTTGGTGTGTGGAATGATTTAACTGGCGATGAGGCAGCTGCAGCGGTGGTAAAGAAATTGGATACCCAGCTACAGGCTCAGGATGTGTTGAATTATGTAAAAGAACATGTGAATACTAAGTATAAGCAATTGAATGGCGGAGCCTTGATTGTGGAAGATTTAAAGCGGAGTTCCAATGGCAAAACTAATCGTATGGCCACAAAGGCATATTTTTTAGAGGTCAAGGAAAGGGATTTACTATGAAGAAGTGAAGCAAAATATTTGTGTGTAAATTTAAGTTAATAAATACCAAAAAAATAATTTAAAAAATAAAGCATTATTTATTTTAGGTTACGGCTAAAATAATTTCATTAACAAAACTAGATGTTTTCTGAAACAAACTGTAGTAATTTGGTAAAGGTGTTGACCTTAGCCGGTGTGGCCAACTTTACTGGAAAACAACTTGTTTTTATAGAATCGGGGACCCAACTGAAAGAAAAAAATTAAATTAATTATTATTCTGCTGTGAAAATTGTATTTAAAGAATTTTTGAAATTGAAGCTGGGTATCAACCATCTGAGAAACTCAATATTCCCATAATTCCCCTATAAATCAGAGGCACCGTGGCTCACGGCGCACGCCGCGATTTCGTATGGCCCTCACGCTTAGCTCATGGCTATACGTAGAGCCATGGTGGAGTTAACTAGGTGATATGTATGACTATCAAATAGAAGGAGACGGCAGAATGGCTTGCTCTCTTTTGTGTTATTTTATTTTTGTATGTTATATTTTGGGAGTTATAAGTGACAGATATTTTCAAGAAGACGAACTAAAATATTTTTTGGTACCGCATTTGGCCTCAATTGTTGGCGTTTAGCTGCTTTATCTTAACATGTAGTCGTTTTCCAGTCGACCGGCTCAAAATGATTTTCGCAAAGTCTAGTATTTTCCTTAATACTAATGCCCATAGACTCTTCCCAAATTGGTTTTCTTGGCAATTTACGGCAAATAACTTGACACACTTAAGCCAGCAAAAACAACACAGCTATGACAGTTACGCATACATTCAAGAGCACAGAAAAAATTGTCCGTAAACGACCTTTCGCTTCAAGCATTCACAAACCCTACAAACAGAGAGAGCGCAGTCTCGCTCGGTGTCATCTTATATAATTTCACCATGCGTAGAGCTACAACAATGTGCTCGCTCTACTCTTTCTCTCCGAGCAAAATCGTTGTAGAGCAACAACATTGAATGTGTTCTCTTCGCTTTCTCTCCGAGCGAAGGTTTTGTTGTTGGCTGCAAACACACAAACAAAATCGAATTTCTCTTTCTTATTTTTATGTGTTCCTTGTTGTTCCACAATCATTTTCTTAATTTGTATTGGTGTTATTCCGGGCACCTCTGCTATAAAGTATACATAATCTTGATCAAGATCAACAGCCAAATCGATTTAGCCATGCTGTACAATATGTACCTATAGTCCGTCTATGCGTTAAAAACATTTGATATTTTTTATTATACCCTCTAAAAGGGTTATAAAAAATTAGCACAGAAATTTTATTTTGTAAATTAATTCGGCATTCTCTATTTTGATACCCTGTTCCCATGCAAGTGTATTCCCATGTAGGTGTATACCGTACCCTAATCAAGTTTATTTCAGATTTTGAAAATTTCCCCTCCTCTTTTTAACCGCGAAAAACATTCAGAGCCACAATTTTTAAGTTTGAACCTTGTATCAATCAAAGCCATAGGAACAACATTACTTGGTATATGATATTTTGCAGTCGGGGCACTCGACTGCAGCATTCTTACTTGTTTCCAATTCAGATTAAGTTGGTAAAGTTAACTGTGCTTAGTTTACTTTCTTTGTAACCACTCTCTCTTGAATAAAGTTTACTTAATAAATTTTATTTAAGTCAAAATCAATGTATAAAAACTAATACAAGTCGAATACAATAGTACATATATTTTTTGGTAACCTTATCCGAAAGACCTTGGAATTCGTTAAAAATAAGTCTCGTGTTTTTATTACACCGACAGAACCTTGATTCAGATAAAACAACTTTGTATTTAACGACTGCTGTAAAGCAAACTTGAATCTAAGATTGTACGTCTTTCGATTTTTGGGAAACGATTATTAAGTTTATCACCAGAGCAAATCAGAAATTGTACGGTATATAAATAGCATAAATAAATACGAATGTGAATACTTTGCAGAATTCACTACAACTGAAAGCATGCCTTTTCAACCAGAGACTAGCTATGATGCGGACCGCAAAATATGGATTGGTCCTCGGCATTCGAAATACTTTGCACCGGATTTATCCTTGGGAGAAATTATTTTCCATGAAATGCGCAGGCATCCCAAGTTAATAGCGCAGGTGAGTTGATACAAGACTTTTTAAACTAAAGGTTTGACCACTAGGTTGCTCTCTTTTCAAGATTTCCGCCACTGAGGGTACCATCTTAACACGAGAGGAGCTCCATTTGAATTCCATGCGTGTGGCTAGCTACATGCTTGAACTGGGACTACTTCAATCCGATATTGTGGGCATTGTAGGCAGAAATACCACACATATATTTGCCGTTGCCTATGCTTGTTTTTTCAATGGGATAGCCTTCCATTCCTTAAACGTAACATACGAACAGGAGACCATTGAGAAGCTCTTTAACATTACCAAACCGCGTTTGATCTTCTGCGATGGTGAAGAGTATGAGAAGGTACGTGCGGCTACCAGGAATTTGAATGTGAAGATTGTTACAATGCGAAAGCATGCAAAAGATTCAATTAGTATTCAACAAGTATTGGGTACCACCATAAAGAAAGGATTTCAACCGGCTCCACTGGAGCAGGGAAACCATCCGAACTTGGCCATACTTTGCACATCGGGTACCACGGGTGTACCAAAGGCTGCAATTGTTAATAGCCACGAGTTAATCAACCAGATTAGGTAAGTTATTATATGTTGTTGTGGTTAGTGACCTATGTTTTGTATACTGGGTTATTGCTGGCTCGAGGTCAATGTTTTAAACGTTCTTCATTATAAAATAATAAAACACGATTTTTCGAAATGTATTGGACAACCAAAAATCGTGTTTTATTATTATACTCTGTACCGAAGGTACATAGAGTATATTAAGTTTGTGCAAAAGTATGTAACAGAAAGAAGGAATCGTTTCCGACCCCATAAAGTATATATATTCTTGATCAGCATTAACAGCCGAGTCGATATAGCCATGTCCGTCTGTCCGTCTGTCCGTCCGTCCGTCCGTATGAACGAAGAGATCTCAGAGATGGTAAGAGATAGAGGTTTGACATGTATGGGGCATATATTTGTTATACTTGCAGGCAGATCAAGTTTATTTTCAATTTTTTCCACGCCCCCTCCCGCCCCCGCAATTTGGAAAAAACTTCATATCTCCTACAGTTTTGGAGATATATCGTTCGTTCCTTCTAGAGGATACCTTGTAAACAAAATAATTTATCGATTTGCTGAAGAAATGATAAAGATCGGATGAACGATACTCAAAATATGGGCAAAAAACGGCCAGTTAACACCACCCACCCCCCCACCAACAACCACAGCAACACACCCTAACCGTTCAACACAGGCAATCTTAGTGCGAGAGAGAGAGAGAGAGAAACTTAGAGAGGTCGTTTGACTCCTGAGCAAATGCGAGTGTAAGGGTACAGAGTATGTTATAGTCGGGCTTGACCGACTTTCTATCTTGTTTTATAATGGAGCACGTTAAAAACATTGACCTCGAGCCAGCAATAACCCCCAATAAGTTATTATATTTCAAAGAGGAAATAAGTTAAATTTTTGGGAACAAATTCGAATATTTCGCCAAGCAAACTGAAAACTTATGTACAAATTTCCTCCTGCTCTCAACATTAACTCTTCTGCACAAAATATTATTTTCTTAGAACCTATTGTTTGGCATGCAGATCTTTTTGTGCCGCTTTTACTCTACTTGAGAAGATTGTCTTCTTTGTCAACAAGCTCCCATACCCTTTTCTAATTGTTCTTCTTTTATCATTAGATATCTCACCATCTCTGATGTGCAGTACACCTGCACCACTTTGGACTGGCCTTCGGGAATTGGAACTACTGTTCTATCTGGGGTATATAGTACTACGCGCATTATAGCCGACAACACATTTGACCCCGTATTTATTTTCCGGCTTATTGAGAAATACAAGATCACCTGGATACTTCAGGTATGCTCGCATGTGGCTATGATGGTCAATGCCAAGGAATTCGAGCAAACCGATTTTTCCAGCATAAATAAATATTTATACGGCGGCAGTAGCTGTTCAGTTGAGATTCAACATCGCTTGCGCAGTCGTCTTAAACAGGATTGCATGATATTTTGCTATGCCACCTGTGAGCTGCACTCTACGGCAGCCGCAAACTATCATTTCGATGAGAAGCCCAACTCAGTAGGTCGTCTCCAAAATGGTTATAAGCTGAAAATACTTAATGAACAATGCGAAACTTTGGGACCAAATGAAACTGGTGAAGTGTGCTTGCATAATGGTCAGTATTGGGCTGGCTATTATGGTAACTCCGCAGAGTCGCTCAATATACGAGATTCCCAACAGTGGTTCCATACCGGTGACTTGGGCTATATGGATGATGATGGATTTCTGTATTTAGTGGATCGAATGAAAGATTTGTTAAGGTATAACAATCTTATGTATTATCCTCATGAAATTGAAACTGTGATCGCCCAAATGCCTGACGTGGCTGAAGTCTGTGTCTTTGGTGTGTGGAATGATTGTACTGGCGATGAGGCAGCTGCTGCGGTGGTAAAGAAATTGGGTAGCCAGCTACAGGCTAAGGATGTGGTGGATTATGTGAAAGAACATGTGAAAACCGATTACAAGCAGTTGCATGCCGGAGCTATCATATTGAAGGAACTGATGCGCAGTGGCAATGGCAAGATTAATCGAAGGGACACCAAGGCACACTGCTTAGAGAGAATGAAGTAAAGTCAAGAGTTTCCAACACAAATTGATCTACAATTTTTGTTAAGAATTTGATGTAATATCAATTTTCCCAATACCTGCTACTGAAAAGATCAAAAAAGCTTATTGAAAACTCATCAAATTAAAATTATGCACTATTTTATTTCTATGTTATTCGACTTTCCCAACATCTCATAATCTTGGAGTGTATTGAAAATGACTCGAACCGCAAGAAGGGCAATCAAACAACAAACAGATGAGTGTATGTAGGTAATTAAGTAGAGGATTTATGGTGGCTATAACAAAACGACATCCGATTCGGTCAGCAGAATCTTGAAAACTGAAAACAAAGCCCAATCGAATCAAGCATGCATACAGCTTAGGGGCAGGGTGCCTGGTACGGCGAATACGGTATAGAATTCAAAGTGTGCACTTGGCATCGGCCTAATATTAGTCCCAGTTTGACAGTCTTTTCTTTTCACAAAAAATACAAATAAATAGATCTTATGGCCGGCCAATGGAAACCAGAACCGGAAACGTATTTCGAAAAGAACCGATTATAACTCAAAACCAAACTTGGAACCGATATTTTGAATTTTTTGTGTACCGGTATCGGAGAACCGAAAAGTACCCAATCATTTATGCGGTACAATTTCGGTTCTGAGGGCAAGGTCTAGACAAAAAAGCAACCACTTCGTTTTCGGGTAAGTTTCAAAAACAAAACAAAAATAGATTCTGGCTTAGCAAAGTTTTTGTTCTGTGTGAAATGTAAAAAAACGAAACTCTTTAAAAATATTGTCTTCCAATATGCTTAGACCCTCATTATAATGTAATGCTAACCTTTGAACAGAAAAGTACTTGCGTTATTGATTCATTTGTAAAAAAATCTGCTCTGACACAAATACTTTATCTGAAAGTGGAGATACAAATAATAACGAAATACAAATCCAAGTTCCAATTCGAAACCGAATATCAAAATAAATTAGAACCGAAACAAAGCCTTTTACCGCAACATTAGTTTAGGTACGTACCAGAACCGGAACCGAAATACGATTCAGTTTGATTTCTTCCTTTAGATTTTGGTGCCCAACGCTGATATAAGCCAATTGTGTGCACCAGTCCTAAAGCTACATTAGACGTCGGATAGATTATGCGGATTGACCACATGCAATTTGGCTATTCTTGAAAATACTCTTTGATGTTTTTTGAGGTTTTCCAAATAAAATACTAACAGAGTAAGGGTATTTCACTTTAATCCATTCAAGTTAAGATATTGTTTTTTTTTTTTTTTTTTTTGAAAATTCATTGCTTTCACGCACAATAGTTTTAATATGCCTTCCCCTTACTATTTTATGACCGACGCGTTGACAATAGCCACAATGATTGATGCGCTGCACTCGCCAAGGGGCCTGATAATGACTTTTTAAATACAATTCTAATGCGCTAAAAGGGGGCAATCAAACGTTGACAAAGAACGCAGCGAGAGAGAAGCGCGACAAGGTAAGTCAAGTCAACGATCGCTGCTGTCTACCCCTTTGCTTAAACTGGAGAAGAAACGTAGGGACAAAAACTGCCTATTGAAATGTAATTTGCATTTTATAAGCCTCTGGGCCAGGCACTATGCTCGATGATGATGACATTAAGAGGACAAACAAAAAACACGATTTATGCGTTTCTGATGATGGCAAAAGTATGGAAAGGTCGTCCAGTGCGCTAATATTATGTAAAGTACTCATGATCGAAGATGAGCAGACGGTCGTATCCTCCAGTTCCTCTTTAGAATAATGCAAAATCATTTTCCAGGCCCTTTGCACGTGCGCTTTGTTCTTTTGTTGCAGCTTGATGCAATCATTGTGCGATCTCTAGTCATTATCAGCATCATTGTCATCTACTTTATATTCATGTTGCGCATTTTGCAGCCGGGAGTGACAATGATTAGACAACATTTACCCCAGGAGTTTGTCACGTTTAGTTAACACCGTGGAAGGGGTAAGAGTCGGAGGTAACAAGCTTATGACCCAAAGAATCAATAAAGCGCAGTTCTGCCCTTGTTTCGGTTCCAGCTCATTAAGTCTTCCAGGCAAAATGTTTGTCACAAAGAGTCGACGGCATACAAAATAATACACGTAACTGGATGTTAATTTACTCACTGCTCCTATAATCCGTTACGCCTCGACGACGTTTTACATTAATACGCCAATTTTTCGTTACAAAAGACTCACAGACAATGGCCAACATCGAGACAGCCAAGTGACTGTAATTAACATTTTTCGCATTATAATTTTTCCCTTTTTTTTCCGCGACGAGCTAAGTTGAGTTGGCATTTAATGGGCGCACATTTGCGAGGCTACACAAACATACGGTTGACAAGAAGGAAGCAGAGCTGTGGAGGGTGTGGAAGGCAGACGGTTAACAACGAAAATAAAAATCATAACAAAAAATTCAGTTACATTATTTTCCACCAAGCGGATGACTAATAAACAAATGACGAGTGCAGCTGGCAAAGAGGTCAGCAGACAAGTGACCCTTAAAGTAGAATACGTTATGCATTTTTATACCCTTTAAAAATGGGTAAGAAGGGTATGAAAAACACATCTGATAAGTAAGTCCTGTATTGTTTTTATATTTCTTTTTAACTATTTTCAAATAGTTCTATCAAATTACTGAAATATTTCCATTATTATTAAACAAAAAAAATTAAAAAAGATCCGACAAAAAACATTACTATAAAATGTAATTCCTTTTCAGCTTTCAGGTCTATTGTCCAATCTGGCTGGCAATAATTAATAGCTAACAAAATAATTAAGTATTATTTTGGAATTTTTTTATAAATTTATATACAAAGTAAATATTTTAACAAATTTTAAATTTTAAAGTTTCAGGTAAATAATAATTTCAGAAATTATTTTCATGGATGTAAACATATTAAAAGCTATTTCCCTTCCGACTTGCTCAAATCGGTGACATTTTCTAAAAGATGTTAGACTTCTTTATCGAGTTGAATGTTCTTTTTGATATAGACGTTATTAAAGGGTATGACGACAGTAAAAGTACGTTTAATAAATCTTCTATCGTATTCCTATGCTAATTTGTTCGGTTGTGGTTCATCCGATATAAAAGCGTGCTTCTCAAGACTGACATTGTACCTATAAAACGAAATAAGCTAATGGGTAGCAGAAAGTAGCAAATCATTTTAAGACTGATCGATTCGCAAAGGACCATTTTCATAAACCCATTTAAACAGGAGACACATGCGACAACTGGCGTGGAATCTGTGTGCTGCCAACCATATCGAAGCTCATAGCCAAAATAGTTCTGGATCGCCTGAAAGATACCGTTCTGAACACCATAGGCGAAGAGCAAGCAAGACTTAAAAACTTATTTCAGAGCTACATACGACAGCGCCCAGTGTAGAGTGCTTCACGCTGAAATGCTCTCGCAGCCTTTTCCAGTCCTGATTGGCGTTCGGCAGGGATGTGCTCTGTCGCCCATTCTGTTTATAATTGTGGTTGCATACGTGTTCGCTACAATGCGACCTGCTCCCAACAACCGCGGAATAAAGTGGTCAATGACTACAACACTGGCTACACACTGGCCACTGACTACAGCATCTGGACTATGCAGACGATATATGCCTCCTGGCAAATGGGCTAAGCGACCTGGCAAACGCGTTAGGAGACTTGGGCACCTCAGCTAAAGCGGCAGGCCTCAAAATCAACACGGCTAAGACGAAAGCACTCAGCATCCGTTCCGGACAATCCCAGGCTCTGGTTTTGGACGGCAATTCAGCTACCTGGGTAGCGTAGTCGCTGTTGATCGAGGGACGGAACTGGATGTGGATTCGCGCCTGGAAAAGGCCAAAGGTGCCTTTGGGATGCTGTCATATCCACGCTGGCTCAAAATCAGGCTCTTCAAGTCCAACGTAATGCCAGTGCTCCTATACTACAGTTCTTCCACTTGGAAAATTACAACTTCAATAGTGTCAAAACTCCAAACATTTGTGAACCGTTGCCTGCACGCATATTCTGCATTTTTTGGCCTGACAGAATACGAGCTACTCAGGCGAGCGAATATGGAGAGTGTCGGCACAATACTACGCAGAAAGAAATGGAGCTGGATAGGACACACATTGCGGAAAAATAACAACAACATCGCAGTGAAGGCAATGGAGTGGAACCAGTTGGACGGAGTCGGACGGACACCAGGCAGACCCAAAGAAACTTTGAGGTGGACTGTCGGTAGAGAGACGGAACGCATCGGGAAAAGTTAAGGAGAACTCAAAGCGACAGCTAAGAACAGAGTTCGCTGGAGAGGAGTAGTTGATCCCCTATGTCCCACTCGGGATTGGAACTAGAAGAAGAAGATAGGCAGAAACGCTCACTGCATCGTGACTATCGAATGTAAAAATATATAAAATAGTGGTATTCCAGAAAGTGATTTAGATTTGGCTTAGATTTCGTCGAACAGTAGTTCACAGCTGCTCCATACAAAAGGTGTGGCCAGAAAAAGTGGCGAAGTAATGGTCATACTAAAATTTTTAACGAAATCACTTTGAGGCTGATTTAGATTGGAGTTCGTTTTGAGTGTGACCGTTCTGTGGTTTGTTTACACTCTGGCGGATTTCAAGTCTTAATAATGAAATAATTATTTATTTAATGCAATTTAGAATTAAGGGGCCGGGTTATTAGCCGACAGCAAATTCCAATCTTTCGCAGGTCAAGTACACAATCCAATGGAACATAGTCTTTAAACAATCATTTTAAGTTTACAGACTATATGAAAAAAATTGTCTCAAATTTCAGCATCCTGAAACAGATTTATGGGCAAAGAGAAAACATCGAGCCGCAAGGTGTAGTGGTCTCTGCAGACTGCGCTGTCTTGGAAGGATGTGAGCATCTCCTAGAGGACAAGCAGAACATAAACGCCATAGACTAGTTTGAGTTCCTTGATGAAACTCGCCCGCTTGCTCAACCAACAGCTCAGCCGAGTAGCTCAAAGCCATGCAAAACTCTTAGAAGGAAATCTTTGCTGGTGACAGTGACCACCAAGCGGCAACGAAATTTTGACCTGGACATGAAGCTGGTGGATCTTGAAAAGGAAAAGATGGAAGGATCAAAGAGCTATGCAGCTGGAGCATGAAAAGGAGTTGAAGAAAATGGAGAGAGAAAAAGAAAAGGAGCTAAAAATATTCGAGTTGAAGCTAAAATATGTAATGTAATGTAAAATGGCTATATACAGTCCAAAAGAAGACCATAAGCCGCGCTTCTCTCAATCTCTTGGCGTGTGTGCTTATAATTTTCGCACAGAAAAGGGACCTACAGTTACGACGAATCTGAACGGCAAAGTTTGAAAAACTTGTTCATGGCTGTTTACTTCACAGCTGGCGCCAATAGCTGCTATTTGCTGTTTAAATGCAAAAAATATGAAAATCAAATTTAAAAGACTTTAAATATATATCCATTAGCAGATAAATATTTGGCTCTTTTCTTCCGCGTCAACTGACGAATTTACATTGAAACTTTTCTCATTAATAAACAAATCAAATTCAAAATCATGCACTATATGATGTGGTATATGAAGGTTTACATCTAAAACATCG
Source organism: Lordiphosa magnipectinata (assembly GCA_037044535.1). Taxonomy (NCBI): domain Eukaryota; kingdom Metazoa; phylum Arthropoda; class Insecta; order Diptera; family Drosophilidae; genus Lordiphosa; species Lordiphosa magnipectinata. The sequence continues at coordinate 267,108 of JBAMBO010002487.1, read as the reverse complement.
GCATTGCGCTCCTAGTTTACCCGTATTAATTACTTGAATCTGTCTTCGTCCAAATTTGGGAGCACTTGATTGGTAAATTGTGTGTATTTGAGGACAGAATGCTTAACGTTAGGGATTCCATATCTGCACAGTTCTCCCATAATGTGGTATGTCACTATTTCTTTCAGAATTTCATCCTATTTCTTCCTCTTAAGATCTTTTTTATGCTTTGTTTATTTTGCTCCAACGGTCAATCAAATGTTCGGTCACACTGACAGCTGTTCATGAAATATAAATCAAATCAGTGCGCAAAAAAGGTCGTTCCGTCAACTGATTTCTTCTTAATCAAATCTAAATCGCTTTCAGGAATACCATTAATATTTTATATAATATTTATATGTGATAAATATATTAAAATAAGTGGAGCGAATTTCGTTGTACATTTTGAACGTTTCATTTCTTAACCGTTTCAACATTTCCTCGCCGATCCTTTTTTCTCGGCAAAAGTTACTGGTTTTCTGAAATGTCTAAGGTCTGACGCATACGCCCAATGGCCAATCGACTGGCATTCCGCGGCTTAACCAACGCAGAAACACCGACAGCCGGTGGCAAAAAAAAAGTGAATCATCAAAACGATCGTTGCATATGCCACCCAGACAGCTGGCCGACACGTCGGTAGTCGCTTTTATAATAAGGCAGGCGACATACCAACCCAAAATTGGGTCAAGTGAGATAAATGCAGTGGAAGGAAAAGTCACTGTCTTTACCAAAAAAGAAAGAAAATTCGAAACTTAATACAATGGCAGGGCTTTCATGCGAACTGTCAACTTGTCATGACAATTAAGCAAACCGATGGCTATCTATCGTTCCGCCCACGCACGCGAGCAGGGAAATTAGTGAAATATGACACCGAGGTACCTACCACCAATGCATCTTGCAGGTAGTTCGACCCAATTCTGCGACAGTTTGGTAAACAGAATTCATGTTCACGTCAAGTACCTCCCGCCCAAGCCCATCAAAATATTTACCGCTCAGAGCTCCTCTTTCCAATATTTGTTTACCATTTAGTTTATTATGCTCTGCGTACGCTGCATACGATTCTGCTTGTTGTTTGATTGCCCTTATTGGGGTTCGAGTCATTTTCAATTCACCTTATGATTATTACACGTTGGGAAAGTCAAATAACGGTCAGTAAAGCGTCAAACGGCATAGACATAATGTCGTGCATAATTTCAATTTGATGAGTTTTCAATAAGCTTTTGGGTATGGGTTTATTGATCTTTTCAATTGCAGGTGTTGGGAAAATTGATATTACACCGAATGCTTAACAAAAATTGTACATAAATTTGTGGTGGGAACTTTTGAAATTACCCCATTCTCTCTAAGCAATGTGCTTTGGTGTCCCTGCGATTAACCTTGCCATTGGCACTGCGCATCAGTTCCTTCAATATGAAAGCTCCGCCATGCAACTGAATGTAATCGGCCTTCACATGTTCTTTGACATAATCCACCACATCCTGAGCCTGTAGCTGGCTACCCAATTTCTTTACCACCGCTGCAGCTGCCTCATCGCCAGTTAAATCATTCCACACACCAAAGACACAGACTTCAGCCACCTCAGGCATTTGGGAGATCACAACTTCAATTTCATGTGGATAATACATAAGAGCCTTACACCTTAACATATCCTTCTTTCGATCCACCAAGAACAGAAATCCATCATCATCCATATAGCCCAAGTCACCGGTATGGAACCACATCTGAGAATCGCGTACATGGTGCGACTCTGCAGCGTTGGCATAATAGCCAGCCCAATACTGACCATTATGAACGCACACTTCACCAGTTTCATTTGGTCCCAAATTTTTGCCTTGCTCATTAAGTATTTTCAGCTTATATCCATTTTGTATGCGACCCACTGAGTTGGGCTTCTCATCGAAATGATAGTTCGCGGCTGTCATGCCTTGCTCACAGGTGGAATAGCAAAATTGCATGCTGCAATCCTGTTTCAAACGACTGCGCAGGCGATGCTGGATCTCAACTGAACACATACTGCCGCCATATAAATATTTATTTATGCTGGAAAAATCGGTGTGCTCGAATTCCTTGGTATTGACTAGCGTAGCCACATGCGAGGGTGCCTGAAGCATCCAGGTGATCTTGTATTTCTCAACAAGGCGGAGAATAAATACGGGATCAAATGTGTTGTCGGCTATAATGCGGGTAGTGCTATACACCCCAGAAAGAATGGTAGTTGCAAGGCCCGAAGGCCAGTCCAAGGTGGTGTGGGTGTACTGCACATCAGAGGTGGTGAGATATCTAATGAGAAAAGAAGAAAAATTAGAACAGGGTATGGGAGTTTGTCAAAGGGATCAGTCTTCTAGAGTAGAGTAGAAGCGGCACAAAAAAACTCAGCTGTGTGGTCTAGAAGATTTAATGAAGAGAGTTGGAGAAAATAACTTACCTTATCTGGTTGATTAACTCGTGACTATTAATAACTGCAGCCTTTGGTACACCTGTGGTACCCGATGTGCAAATTATGGCCAAGTTATGATGGTTTCCCTGCTCCAGTTGTGCCGGTTCAAATCCTTGCCTTATGGTGGTACCCAACACTTGCTCAATACTAATTGAATCTTTAGAATGCTTTCGCATTGTAACAATCTTCACATTCAAATTCTTGGTAGCTAAGCGAACCTTCTCATATTCATCACCATCACAGAAGATCAAACGCGGTTTGGTAATGTTAAAGAGCTTCTCGATGGTCTCCTGTTCGTATGTAATGTTTAGAGAATGGAAGGCTATTCCATTGAAAAAACAAGCATAGGCAACGGCAAATATATGTGTGGTATTCCTGGCTATAATGCCCACATTATCGGTTTGAAGTAGTCCCAGTTCAAGCATGTAGCTAGCCACACGCATGGAATTCAAAAGGAGCTCCTCTCGTGTTAAGATGGTATCCTCAGTGGCGGAAATCTTGGAATGTTAAAAAAGTCTTGAGCTTACTCCTCTTCCCTTAAATATAATCTGGTGTTAGCTTACCTGCGCTATCAACTTGGGATGCCTGCGCATTTCATGGAAAATAATTTCTCCCAAGGATAAATCCGATGAAAAATAAGTTGATTTCCGAGCACCGATCCAAATTTTGCGATCCGCATCATAGCTAGTCTCTGGTTGGAAAGGCATGCTTCCAGCTGTAGTTAATTGTGGACAGTACTTACAAAGTAAGACAATCTGTTGCATTTTATAGACCGTACTCTTTGTGCTGTGGTCTGGTAATGTACGTCTGAGGTAATAAAAGTATATAATATAAAAAAAACTATTATTATTATTTGCCCAAACTTCGATTAGATATATAATCTTATGCACGCGTATGCATTATAGCAGTTCATTGAACCGTCTTTCTAACAAATAATACAAAGTTGCATTATCTAAATCTAGGTTGTGCTCGTGTTATAAAAATACTAGACTTTTTGAAGGAATTCAAAGGTCTTTAAAGAAATGTGAGAAAGTCAGTCAAGCCCGACTGTAATATACTCTGTACCTGGGAAAGTGTAAGCTCAGCATGTATTTTGATGCTTTAGTGTCAGCAGCACTGGCATTGGCTACATGGTGGTCCATCTAGTGTTTGGAATTTGAACTATTCATAATTTGACTTTAAAAACGTCAAATGTCATTCGGAAAGCGACTAATATTTAGTAAACACTAAAATGGCTCGCTATTTGCTTGAAGAAAGTTGGGAAATATTAGAAACATATTTCCAAAATGGTGAGTCCTCGAATCAAACTGTGCGAAATTGGAAAAAAAAATGTAACAAAAAAAATGTGGATCAATTCGTGAAGCGAGTTCGTGAAACTGGAATGTTGGTGGATAAACCAACCCGTGTACGTACTCGTCCGAAAACATTGCTGCGGTTACTGAAAATGTGCGTGAACAATCATCGACGTCAACTCGCCATCGATCTCAACAATTGGACATTTCGCGCACTTCTTTGTTGCGAATTTTGCATAAAGACCTTGCCATGAAGCCATACAAAGTTCAAATGGTGCAGCAGCTAAAGCCAATTGACCATCCGAATCGTCTACAGTTCGCAAATTGGGCTGAAGATCGTTTGGCCGAAGATGGTTAATTTTACCGAAAAATCATCTTTTCGGATGAACCAAATTTCCACCTCGGTGGTTATGTTAATAAACAAAATTGTCGCGTCTGGGGCACAGAAAATCCGCATATTGTCATCGAGAAGCCAATGCACCCACCACGTGTCACTGTTTGGTGCGAATTTTGATCTCGAGGCATCATTGGTAGATTTTTCTTTGAAAATGAAGAACGGTGGCTTCAGTGACCGTGAATGTTGAGCGCTACCGCGCAATGTTAAGTGATTGGTTCTTCGAGGAAATTGAAGCGGAAGACTTGGAGGATATTTGGTTTCAGCAAGACGGCGCTACGTGCCACACAGCGCATGACACAATCGATCTGCTGCGCCCTATCTTCGAAAATCGAATAATCAGCAAATATGGAGAAGTGAATTGGCCGCTAAGAAACTGTGATCTGACACCGTTAGACTATTATCTTTATGGAGCGGTCAAGGACAAATGTTATGCAAACAATCCTGAATGAATTGGAGAGTTGAAGAACGAGATTCGAGTTGCTATTGCTGACATATGTGCCGAAACAATCGAAAATGTTCTCAAAAACTGGGTGGATCGAATGGGCTACTGCCAAGTCAGCCGAAATTGTTTTTCATAAATAAATGACATGAGCCAACCTTTCCAATAAATGTTCAACCTTTGAAAAATATCGAGCCGTTATTTTTTATGGCAAAATGAAATTCCAATTTTGAAATGGACCACCCTGCACATCAGCAACATCAGCCACCCTCCGAACATATACGACAATGCGCGATCTGAGAAGATCATCCAACCGATTTCTCGGCGTTATAAATCGCTGTATAATTCTTGACAATATCATCGGTGAGGGAGTATTGTGGCAAGACTGCATTGTTCCGTAGTCAAGGAATCCAAAGTCGAGCTAATTTTGGACTATTCTTAGGAGAAGCGTGCTATGTGAAGGTTATGTTTCTGGTGCCTGGTAACATATTATACCCTTGCAAAGGGTATTATAATTTTGCCCAGAAGTTTGCAACGCATAGAAATATTCATCTCTGACCTCATAAACTAAATATGAATATTCTTGATCAGGGCGACAAGTCTGTCCGTCCGTCCCCTTGTTTCTACGCAAGCTAGTCTCTCACTTTTAAGGCTATCGAGCTGAAATTTTGCACGCCGCTAATATGTTGGAGCCAACCGGATCGAATGACTATATCTTGTAGCTGCCATAGGAACCATAGGTCGTTACGTTTCTCGTTTTTATTTATATTGTGTTACTCAAGGTACGAAATTGTGTATTCGGGTAAGTTAATTTACATAAGATTGCAAGTAAAAAAGTAATGAATGAAACGGACTAAAATATCACTTTTTTCATTCGGGATAATTTAGGTCCAGGCTATGTCCGACCAAAGATTAACATTTCTTAGTACTTTAGACCAGAGTTCCCCAGCGATAGCCCCTGGGGCACGAACATACTCTCCAATTCGCACCGAATGCTTGCCGAAGTCATGCATCACTGTGTGTTAGAGAGAGACACAGTCACATTTTCGCGCTCTCTGCTTGAGGAACCCTGCTTTAGACCTTTACGGAAGTCACTAGTCTTATTTCGTTGCATACTGTCGGATGTGGAACAAAATTTTGTATACCCTTGTAGAGGGTATATTAAAATTGTCCAGATGTTTGTAACGCATAGAAAGAAGCATCTCCGACCACATAAAGTACATATAGTCTTGATCAGCATGATGAGCTGAGTTGATATAGCCATGTCCGTCTGTCTGTCCGTCCGTTAACCAAACTTTGCACGAAGTCTTTTGGTACAAATACGCTGCACATTTGTCGGAACCGTCCGGATCGGATGACTATAGCATATAGCTGCCATAGGAACGATCGGTCAAAAAAGTAGTTTTAGTAAGAAAAACTTTTTTGTTTTAAATGCAAACGTTTTGTATGATTTTACATAATTCTACCAAGTTTGATGAAAATCGGACAACTATATAGTATAGCTGTCATACAAAAGTTAGTTCAGAGAAAAAGTCTTAGTAGGAAAAACTTTTTTGTTTTCAATGCTATAGCTCTCAAACTTGTTACTGACCAATATTATATGCTACCACACAATTCTGCCAAGTTGGATTTAAATCGGATGACTATAGCATATAGCTGCCATAGGAACGATCGCTTCAAAAAGTAGTTCTATTGAGAAAAACTTTGTTGTGTTCAATGCTAGCGTCTTTAAGCTTTCCGTCTTAAGCTTTTCCGTCCAAATCGGACAAGTTGTAGGGGTACCCCTATGGTCAGCTCCCTCCTAGCCGGTCGAGGAAATATTGCCAGAAATGAATTCAGAGCACCCAAAAATCTCCTTGGCATATTTTCCATATTTGCATGCATCAACATTTTCGCCTCAGCTTAACGCATTGAGAATCATCTTAATCCTTTTGAAGACATCTGCAAGGGTTGAATTTCACACCTTCACCCAATTATTAACACAGACTAGTAGGTTTACCAAGTTTTGCAGTGGTTGCATCATTTATTCAAATAATAGCTTAAGCCGTTAGCTCCTGTTTTTATCGTTAATGTACATTTTCATAATCATATTTTTTTTATTATATTTTTATATTTATAAACCGGTTTTTAAATCTACTTCACTTCTTCATAGTAAATCCCCCTCCTTGACTTCTAAAAAATATGCCTTTGTGGCCGTACGATTAGTTTTGCCATTGGAACTCCTCTTTAAGTCTTCCACAATCAAAGCTCCTCCATTCAATTGTTTATACTTAGCATTCACATGCTCCTTCACGTAGTTCACCACATCCTTAGCCTGTAGCTGGCTACCCAATTTCTTTACCACCGCTGCAGCTGCCTCATCGCCAGTTAAATCATTCCACACACCAAAGACACAGACTTCAGCCACCTCAGGCATTTTGGAGATCATAACTTCAATTTCATGTGGATAATACATGATATTCTGATACTTTAACATATCCTTCTTTCGATCCACTAAGTACAGAAATCCATCATCATCCATATAGCCCAAATCACCGGTATGAAACCACAACTGGGAATCGCGTATGTTGTGCGACTCTGCGGAGTTACCATAATAGCCAGCCCAATACTGACCATTATGCAAGCACACTTCACCAATTTCATTTGGTCCCAAACTTTCGCCTTGTTCATCAAGAATTTTCAGCTTATAGCCATTTATTACACGTCCCACTGAGTTGGGCTTCTCATCGAAATGATAGTTCACGGTAGCCACGGAGCCCAGCTCAGAAGTGGTATAGCAAGAGTGCATACAATCATGTATTAGACGACTGCGTAACCGATGTTGTATCTCAACTGAACAGCTACTGCCGCCATAAAAATATTTGACTATGCTGGAAAGATCGGCTTGCTCGAATTCCTCGGTGTTGACCATCATAGCCATATGCGAGGGTACCTGAAGTATAAAGGTGACCTTGTACTTCTCAATGAGGCGGAGAAGGAATACGGGATCAAATGTGTTGTCGGCTATAATGCGCGTAGTGCTATAAACCCCAGATAGAATGGTAAGCGAAAGGCACGAAAACCAGTCCAAGGTGCTGTGGGTGTACTGCACATCGGAGGTGGTAAGATATCTAAGGAGAAAAGAAAAAAGATTAGTACACAAGTATGGGCACCCATGCCGTCTTCGCAGCAACTTATATTGAAGCTGATCTTATTATTTCTCAGTGAATGTTTACTCACTTAAACTGGTTGATTAACATATGGCTATTAATAGTTGAAGCCTTTGGTACACCCGTGGTACCAGATGTGCAAAGTATGGCCAAGTTCCGATGGTTTCCCTGCTCCAGTTGTGCCGGTTTAAATCCTTGCTTTATGTTGGTACCCAACACTTGTTCAATACTAATTGAATCTTCTGCATGCTGCCGCATTGTAACAATCTTCACATGCAATTTCTTGGTAGCTGCACGAACCTTCTCATATTCATCACCATCACAGAAGATCAAACGCGGTTTGGTAATGTTGAAGAGCTTCTCGATGGTCTCCTGTTCGTATGTTATGTTTAGAGAATGGAAGGCTATCCCATTGAAAAAACAAGCATAGGCAACGGCAAATATATGTGTGGTATTCCTGGCTATAATTCCTACAATATCGGATTGAAGTAGTCCCAGTTCAAGCATGTAGCTAGCCACACGCATGGAATTCAAATGGAGCTCCTCCCGTGTCAGCATGGTATTCTCAGTGGCGGAAATCTTGAAATAAAAATAAAAGTCTTGAACAATCTCTTCCCTTAAATGGTCTTGTATCAGCTCACCTGCGCTATCAGCTTGGGATGTCTGCGCATTTCATGGAAAATAATTTCTCCCAAGGATAAATCCGATGCAAAGTAATTCGATTGCCGAGGACCAATCCAAATTTTGCGTTCCGTATCATAGCTAGTTTCTGGTTGGAAAGGCATGCTTTCAGCTGTAGTTAATTGTGCAAAATACTTACAATGTAAAACTATCAGTAGCTTTTTATAGACCGCATTATTGTTAGGGTCTGGTAATGCACGTCGGATGTAATAAAAGTTTATTATATTTGCCCAAACATCGATTAGATTTACAATCTGCTGCACGCGCCGGACTTAAAGCATTCTACAAAATCAGACTTTCAAGCAAATATTGTGTTTTAGATGAATTCAAAGATTATAAAAGAAATGGTTGGAGTGAAATCATTTTTTTTTAGTGGGCTACTAGCAAAAAATTATATTATATATTCTGTTCAGGGCTGCAAACCTGATCCGAACCGATTTGAAGCCGGAATTTTGACTTTTAACTGTGAACCGAACCTTAAACCAAACCAAAGTCGAGAAAATTGATGAAACTGAACCTGCCTACCGAAAATTTCGGTTCAGTTCAACAAAATAAAAAAAATTCTGATATCTGAAAAAAAAATGGTTGATATCACGAAAGTATTATGGATTTTTATTACAAATTCTAGAATGACGTTTAAAATCTATACATAAACCAATGTACAAAAGTGAATGTTTGTATATTTGTTTGTTCCTTATAGGCAACTAAACCGCTGAACCGATCTTCACGAAATTTTCACAGTATGTTTATGTCGATCAGGAAAAAGTCATAGGCTATATCTCAATTCTGTGAACAGGTTTGAAAGCGGACAGAAACGGTTAAGTAATGGTTCTGATGGTTTCGAATCGGTTAAAAAGCGGTTCAGAGCCATATCTCAGAAGTTATTTAAGCTATGAACTAAAAATCTTGTTGGTAATATGGAGTTTGATAATTTATGGGTTCTGGACCGGTATCAAAAGTGGTTCAGCGCCGTATCTAGGGATTTGTTAAGCTATGAACTTGAAGCTATGAGTTGAATATTTACTGGTTCAGAACCGGTTTCGAACCAGTTTAAGTTCCATCAGAAATTATTTAGGCTGTGATCGGGAAAACTGGAATGAAGTTAACACTGTGAATATTGGACAATTAACATAACTCAGAAATTGTTCAAGCTACGAACTAGAAATATTTCTCAATTTAAAACTGGTTTCGAACAAGTTTCAACAGGTTTAAATATTTATATCAACTTTCATATGAAACATATCCACACAATGCAAAGGTCCCTGGGGTCGTCGGGTAAAAAGCTAGTAAGCAATTAAAACGATACCCATAGTTTTACGTTCAGAAAATCAAGAAAGTTATCTCTGCTCTGTTTACGCTTACCAAAGGAAATCGATAACTGATATCATTAGAGCCTACGATGACACTTATAGAAAACAGACTCATTTAACCATTTCAAAAATGTTTACATCTTATCAGCTTGTTCAGCAAAACAACTTGCTCCCTGATAGAAGAATAAATTTTCACTGATCCTTCTGCTGAACTCGAGTGATGCGGTATCATGATAGCCAATTTGAGTATCATGATAGAGGAGCATGTATCAAAGAAATAGTATGCTACTTTGAAGTGATACTGCTTTCACCAACAGTAATTGTGTATCGATAGGCATGCTATCGGCGCATTTTGTGCATTGATTGCAAAGATAAGATTTTTTATCGGCTGTAAATAACTATAATAAATTCTAAAATATAATTAAGCCTAATTGTGACTTCGTAGATGCAAAATTTATGTTGACCGCCTTTTCAAAATTCATCGCCTCGGGGCGTTGTTAAAAATGTAGCACTTCGTTCAGCAGAAACTTTTGATTCATAATTTTTTTGTGATACCTGCTCAGGGATCAATTATTCTGCTGAACACGCCCAATGTAAACAAATTTAAACTATTGCGCTAACTGTATTATCAGTACCATCGAATGAAATCCCAATTGATGGGGCCTTAAAACTTGTTTTGTCTGATCACAAATTCTGAATTTTAATTTGGATATTAATCACATGAATTGCATTTCTATTAAAGTTGGGTACAACTTGGACCTAACCAAGGCTCGAATTAAATCCACCTTCCAAAAACTTCGAACCCAAAAATTTCCTTACATTAAAGATTGCACAGTTGTTTTCTTGGTCCTATTTTGGCATAAACTCCAGTTGTTAAGATATTTACCCCAAATTTGGCTTGTACGCATATTATAAAACCAAAAAATTACTAGGAAATATTTAGTTGATTTAGACAAATATTTCATAAATGTGTCATGAAATCGTCGTAGTAAACATTGATCTCTCTCTCTGCATGCTTTGAGTTCACGTGGATATTGTTTAAACAGAAGTCACTTTAATGGTGTACCTCGCAGAGAACCTGAGTGAAAAAGTCTCCTTTGCAGCTGTCTTCGTTTCGAACCTCTCGCATTGGGCGTCATGTTGCAAAGCGCAGAAACAGCCACATGCGACAAGGTGGCAGGTATTTACAACAGATCTGGCCGATTTACTCCGACTTTGTTTTTACTTACGCTACTGAACAAAAATTGGGTCTGTACTCGTAGCTGCCATATAGCCGATTTGCACCAACTTTATTGGTTTAAAGCATAATATCTCGAATTAGAATATGAAATTTCTATTTCTTTGCGGTTGAAACATTGAAAACAAAACTGATCCACTTAAAGCTATTTTTTTGAACAGCACCTTTTTCCAATAACATGGAAATAGGTTCCGATTTTCATTCATGGTCAAGGCTCACGGTCTGGTTTGGGCATCAAAAATAAAAGATACAGTTTGTAAAATTTTAATCAGTTGTAGAAAGTTATGGCTTCAAATCTAATTCCCTGTTTCCAGGTGCTTCCTTGCCTTTTTCTTGGATAATTCTAAAATTTAATTACTATATATAATACTTTGCCGACGTATTTTAAGCTTCTTAATCGACTTATCGAGTATGGTTAGATTAACCACCGAATCGTCATATAATCGATCTGACCGATTTGCTCCAACTTTGCTGGTGACCATCGCCGATCTAGATCCATATATTAAACACTGACAGATATCAAGACTCAACCTGGATTCGAGTAAAAACCGATTACATTTCAATATATCTGAAGCTGCACAAACTTAGAAAAAGCAACCACAAATCTTCCAACGTCCTTTTACTTAAACTTCCAGACAACTTTGATATGCATAATTAAGTGGTTTTTTTTTACAAAATTCAAAAATTTATAAATCGAAGTGCAAATTGAAATCGCTCTTCACTTTGAACTTTTGCAAGTAGGCAACTCTTGTGGGCACCCCCTTCCTCTCCCTGTTGGACTAACCAATCCACTCACTCATCTGTTTGCCCACTCATCATCAGCTCAGCGCATACTGGAGCCGCGAGTGACTTCCTCAAGCACCCATACGTTATCGCCTCTCAAGATCTTTTGGCGGTGGCCGCCGACGTCTTTGGGACTGGACTGGGACAGAACGGACGGGTGTGGACGTCTATCAGCGAAATACTCTCAGAATCGGACACGACGTTTCGATTGTTTTACGATTCGCAACTGTGTTTGCTTTTGTGGCTGTGGCTGTTGTTGTGGTTGTCGGTCTGTCTGTCAATAATGCGTAAGGATAATTTTAATTTTAGTCATAAAGCGAATTCGAGGCAACGCGAATGGATGGGCAAGCTATATCGCTGCAATCGGCGTATGAGGCAATTTATTAATTATGCATAAATGGCCAAGACGACTTGGAGGAGGAGAAGTCGGAAAGTTCAAAAAGTAATCAGCGACAGCAGTTCTGAGTGCCGACAGTGTTCCCTTCACAGTACAGTTATATAAACAGAATCTGGCGGCGCTGACTGGAAGCATTTTATGGTCTGGTCAGGCAATCTTTTGGTTGGCTTGGTGGTTAAGCTGACAAATACAATTCGACTTGTATGGCGTTAAATTGATTTACCTTAAATGGCAAGCGCATCTTTTGTCATTTCAATGGAAACAATTTTTAATTTGCAAGTCGCGACATGAGCTCATAAATTGAACTCGAAAGAGGGTTTGCTACCTGCTGCTGCTGCTCATCTAAGAGGTCCATGTGTTTTCAAGTGTTCTTTACACACACACACTCGCAAACCCTAACACCATTTTTCTTTTTCTTCTTTTTTTTTTGGGTAAAGTTTTAAATTTCTTGGAAATAAAAGCCTGGCCATTAGTTTTCGTCCTTCCTTTTTCTATCTGTACTCTAATAAACACGCTCGACTGCTCCTTTTTTCCAGGTACGGGGACTGGGCAAAATTTTGCAGCTACCTAAGAATCAAGAGGCGAGCTGAAGAGAACTAAAGAAAATCTAGAGAAACGTTACGCTTGCCCTGTTTGTCTTTGTATGGTACTCTACCCAGTGTGAAGTATTTGAAATTAAGTAAGGGGTTGGCTTAGAGGAGAGTATACGACTCGGAATCTTTAAAGAATGATCTAAGCCCTGCGTTTGTCAGGAAGAGCGTGGCCAAAAAGTAAGAGTGCTCTAAACTACTTGATCAACCGCTGGCCAGCGACTGATAAGCTGTTTGCTCTCTTGTCACAAGTCTCGGCATGCGTTCGGCTTGTGTCGATGTGAATAGCGAAATGTATTTTCCTGAATCCAAGGTTTTTGAGGATTTTACAACAGCTTCCAACTTCAAGCAGTGTTAGTAGAAGCGAACTGGCATTTCGATAAGTCAAGCTATAAAAAAACAATCGCCCCTGTTCTAAATTCCGATTCGGTTTTCGTGTAAACGTTTGCAATTTGAATTCCAATTAAACAATGTGACATGGAAGTTGACAATCATATCTATGTTTACTAGATCCGGATTGAGAAAAATCGGAATTTCTTAAGCAGGTGAAACCGATTGCTCAATGTCATGTGGAATCAATTCGTCAAAAAGAGACGACCTGATCTCGTAACCACAGATATTTTTCGCACCTTTTATATCGATTTGTAAATCTTAAATAAGAAAAAAACATCGTTTAGACGGAAACCGACTTGGAATTCGGAACAGGGCCGTATGTCTTTATGTCTTGCGGTTTGGAATTCTCAAGCAGTTAAAGCGTCTTTTGCATGGAAAGTCAAGAAGATATAAGAGAAAGCTTAGAGATGGGACATTACTTAATACAGTTAGGCGCATGGTCCGGTTCAAACCACTTCAAAAATCCAAACCGAAAATGTTTAAAGGGGTTTGGTTCTGTTCTGTTCTTTTCTGTTAGATTTACTCAATAAAATACAAAAACTTGTCTCACCTTAGAATACGCCAAATCTGATCGGAAGTGAAAATCGAAACCGATCTGATAAAGACAAGCTACTGGAAAAGGCAAGCTACTATTTGTTCGGCCAAGCAAACGTTTTGACCAAGGCTGCAAACCTCTAAAATTTTGCAGAGGGTTCGGTCCGGGGTTCGAACCCTTTGTTAAGTCTAAGGCTCGGTTCGCGGACCGGTTCCTAGAACCCCTGAACGCAAGGTTTTGCTTCGAACCTCGGTTCGCTTGAGTTTAAATTATCAAATTCATTAGCTGACATTTACAACATTTGAAAACTGCTTAGTTTAAGTTAATAAGCATTATATATTCAAGGAGCTGTTCATCTATACTAGCTCTCAGATCAGAAAGAACAAACTTAAGTGTTGAAAAGGGTCGTTCAACTGATCCTGAGTTGCTGGAACAGCAAGTATAGCAAGGCAATATTTTTTAAATCCTCCTTTTTACCTTTCCAAAATTTTAAATCATTTGTCGATGTATGTTTTCTTGAACAATTGTCGAAGGAATCCATAACATCATTTACAGATTTTATATTTGATATTTGATTTTTGCTTTCATAAACTTCTCTTCTTCGCAATCAGACGTTGCGTCATTTAAAGTTGAATTTTGAAAACTCTCATTAACTCTCATTTTTGTAACCATTTCAACACACGCTTCCAGTAGCTGGTCTTCACTCAATTTTAGTTTCAGGAATGCTTGTTCCATCTGTATGAATTTATTTATTGTTGGCTGTTGATCATCTTTCTTTTGGCGCATTTTTTTGTTTATTTTCAATTTCTTCGGCTACTTTTTTATGCTGACGCTGAATGTGTCGCAGCAAGTTAGTTCCGTGTCGTCCAGTCATTCCAAATCCGCATTTATATTTATAATCTTCAAAAACTGGATTCGATGCCATGTTGCGTATGTATAAAATATGTGACGTGCGAATGTACATAAGCTTTTCCAGAACCGAATTTAGCTTTCCTCTATTCGAGTACATCGTTGCAAAACGAATTAACACTGTTTGCCTTTATATGTGAAGTTAAAAAAGACTGCTCGGTAACTAGTGAAGATTTAATTCAAACGGTATCTTTTCAAATGATCTAGTAACCTTTTTACATAAAAAGTCATCCAAGCTTAGTTCAAAGCGCAATCGTTTATACTAAAATCTCTAGAGATTTCCAATATTTCCCTGTACGTGTCATTGAAAACCCCATTTAATTTTGTGAACCGAACTTATTTTTCGAAAAAGTGGTCGAGTTCGGGTTCAGGTTCGCGGAGTCAAAAATATACAGCGCCTGGTTCATGGTCCGGTTTGCGAACCCCAAAAAACCCGAACCGAGCCGGTTCTCAGGGATCGGTTTTGGACCGGTTTGCAGCCTTGGTTCTGACACATACTTTAAGGCCCGATTTCTCTCCTTCCAAAAAGCCGCTATGTGTCAGATAAGCTCACAGCTTACTCTGCTATTTGTAAGTTTATGGGTCAATTTCTCATCTTCTACATAGAGCTATATGTCAAATAAACTTACAAATAGCAGAGTAAATTCCTAGCTTATCTGACACATAGCAGCTATCTGGAAGAAGAGAAATCGGCCCTTTGTGATATGTAAAAGATCGGCTCTAAATGTGAAAACTGCTCAGATGTAAGCAACTAATGAGGCTACTTTCGCACCGAAATTAAAGTTTAAAAGGTAACATCATAGAAAAGTCCACCTCAGCTTGTTTCCTTAGCTCAGCAGCTCTTTGCTTTAGCTCAGCACTTAATCACCTTTAATTGAATCAAATTTAATATTCTTTCCTGATTTCCCCTCTCCAAATCAAGTGTATGCCCTCTTCGACTTAGCGACCGAGATAGACAGGGCAGTCCCTTCCTTCGTTGTTATCTTTCCTCGCTTAGCCCCACATAACCATTCGTCGCGACGGTCTGCCCTCTGTCCGTCCGTTTCATTTCGTTTGGTTAGTTTTTTTTTTTTTTTTTTTTGGGCTTCACTTGTCCCTCATACGCCTCGTTGTTGAATGTGTTTGTGGCTCTGGCTGCGATACGAAACCGTGCAGGTGTCCAATATTTTCTTTTATACCGCGTCATTGGGTAGAAGAAAAATACAAAATACAAAAACTAGTTCTAGATTTACAGCCGCGACCGAGCAGCGTCAGTTGTGCCTCCTCCTCCTCCACCGCCGCCGCCGCCACCAACTTCTCCAAACAACCGTGGCTGTTGATTTCGCCCATATTTTCGATTCGATTGCGTATAACAAGTTTAGCTGCCTCTCAAAACCCTCCCCTGTCTTCTCCCCTTCCAACGTAACGTTCTTTAACTTTTTTTTTTTTTTTATAAAGTGCTTTGCATCCATGCAACGTTTTTGGCCCCCCTGCCGCACCTACCTAATGCTTTTTCACTCTCTATCTCTTTTCGTTTTGTTTTGATTCTACGTCATTTGTGATTTTGATTAATATTTTATACATGTGGCCACATGCTGAGCCATGTCCCCCTAGTAATTACCCAAATTTGGCGTCACTTGCCGTTAAAGGTTCTCGAAGAGAAACGGTAAAGCGAGCCTATGCACTACGAAAGTTCTTTTAATGGAGTTGGCCCTTAAAGGTAAACTTTTGATGTGAAGCGTTTGTTAATTTTGGTATGGAAGAGGCCACAGAAATCTAAAGTATACCACAAATAGGAACAAAATTATAAAAAATATCAAAGATTTTACAAAATATGAAATTAATAAGAAAAAATTCCAATCCTTGTGTTCTAGAAATGGCTTTCGAACCAAAATCAATGCAAATCGAATGGAAATAAGGTCGTTTTTGGGTCGAAAGTGATTTGTAGAACACCATTTAGGTGCGGAACAAGTTCAGCTAAGTTTTACACAATCGAATCGGTTTGGGGATGCCGGAAATAATATGGATGTATCAAAATATCGATATTTTTGTTTAAAAAGTCAATATATGATTATTGAATATTTTTCTGAGGCGATAAATCGGATATTGAATATATTTTGGTGATATTAATCGTCGATATTGTGGTTAGTTTCATCCCAAATAAGGGGGGTTTACTGGGTACATTCTTTTGGATGTTAGTGTGCTCCAAATCACCTCAGCCCAAAACATTTTAGCTCTGTTTTCTATTCAAGTGAAAAACCCGACAGTAAAGGACAACGCCAAGTTGACTAGCCTTCTTTATGGTGTTGTGAGTTCATGTTTAAAGTTATGTGCAAACATAATATGACCTCAAGCTGGCTTAAACTTCTTCTTTTTTGGCCCGATATTTGCATCACAACCGCTTAACGGACTCGGCCTCTGATATAAATGCCCTCCAGTCGCTTCTGACAAGGCTCGAAATGTCTTTCCGCACCTAATCCTCCCATCTAAGTGGTGGGCGTCCCCTCTTACCTTTTCCTCCAAAGTCAGTCGTCTTCGATTTGTACGCCGTTTTTACTGGAGCTTCTTCATCCATCCGGGTGACATGTCCGATCCAGCGCAGCCGCTGTTGCTTTATGCGCTGGACCAGACTGATGTCCCCATAGAGCTCATACAGTTCGTGATTCATTCGAATGCGAAATCCAACACACACTTTTAAAGGTCCATAGATCCTCTGAAGAATTTTTCGCTCGAAAACGCTAATCGCCTCCTCATCCGCTGCTGGCAATGTGCATGCTTCTACGCCGTATTGCAGGACTGGGATGATGAGCGACTTGTATAGCGCTATTTTTGTTATTCGTGAAGAGGCTCTGCTCTTGAACTCCCTACTGAGCCCGTAGTAGCATCGGTTTCCAAGAGTAATTCTTCTTCGGATCTCCAGGCTGATGTTGTTGTCGACGGTAATCATTGTCCCGAGGTAGACAAAATCCTCTACAACCCTAAAAGTTGTACCCCCCCATAATAACAAATTGTCCAAGACTCGTAAATTTCTTGTCCGTGGATACTAGGTACTTCGTCTTGTCCTCGTTCACCGCTAAGCCCATCAGTTTAGATTGCTTCTCAATCTCTGAAAACGCTCTGCTTACCGTTCGTTTTTGCCGATAATGTCAATATCATCGGCGTATGTGAGTAGCATTAGATCTTTATAAAGAAATGAGCCCGATCTGTTGGCATTTGGGCACTGGCGCAGTATATACTCCATCAGCAGATTAAAAAAGTCACACGATAGGGTATCACCCTGCCTAAAACCTCTCTTGGTATCAAATGGTTCGGAGAGGTTCTTTCCTATTTTGACGGAGCTTCGAGTGCTTCTCAACGTCATCATGCAAAGTCGAACGTACTTTGCTGGTATATCAAAGGTAGACAGGGCTTTTAAGAACCTTGACCTTATCGGTGTGTCAAAGGCTGATTTATAATCAACAAAAACATGGTAGGTTTTGATACCTCTCTCATAAGTCTTCTCCAGGATTTGTCGTAATGTGTGTCGTCTGTTCTGTGGTGGATTTACCAGGTATAAGGCCACACTGATAAGGTTCAATTAGTGAGCTAATTAGCTACTTTAGACGTTCACAAATAATGCCCGACAGAATCTTATATGCGATGGGAAGGAGACTGATCCCACGGTAGTTGGCGCAAACTGCAGGGTCTCCTTTTTTAAAAAGTGGGCAAATTACACTTAGACTCCAATCCTCGGGCATACTCTCGTCGGACCATATTCTGCTGATGAGTTGGTGCATGCACCTTGCCAACTCCTCGCCTCCTGTCTTAAACAGTTCAGCTGGCAGGTCATCTGCTGTTCTTTAGCCTTTTTATGGATACACAGACTTCGTAATGGTCCGGTGGGTCTATCTCTATGTTGTAGATTGGAGGCGTCGCTGTTTCTACAGAGGCGGTATTGTGTTCGTTGCCGCCTCCCAGCAGGTTTGCGAAATAGCTTCTCCTTTTGTCTAGCGCCACTTGCGGATGTGTGACCAGATTTCCATTTTCGTCCCTCCATTGTGTGACTCCGGGCTTGAAACCTTCACTAAGTCGTTTAATCGTTTGATAGAATTTTCGAGTCTCACTCATGCCGAATAGCATCTCGACTTCCTCACGCATGCGCCTTTCTCCCTCATTCTTTTTCCTTCTGAAAGACGCTTCTCCTCTCTCCTTTTCTTTCGGTATTGCTCTTTAACAGCCCGCGTTGCTCCCGACTGCAGAGTTCTCCTGTAGGCAGCGTCTTTCTCTGCAGTAGCGTCGCGGCACTCCTCATCATACCAAGTCTGCTTTCGTGGGTGCTTGGCGTATCCGAGTATCTCCTTGGCAGCCGTACTCATGGAGTGTGATATATGATTCTACTGTTCGCTTACACCGGAAAGGAATGGTGAGTTTTCCCTGAGCAGTTGGGTGAGTTTAGCTGTGTATGCTTCAGAGGTCCGTTGTGATTGCAGATTATCGACATTTAGCTTTCGACGTATACTAGAACGTGAGGCATGTGCCACACTGAGCCGCGTGCATAATTTGGCTGCAACAAGGTGATGATCCGAGTCTATGTTGGCACCTCGAATCGCACGCACGTCTAGAACACTCGATGAATGCTTTCCGTCGATCACAACATGATCAATCTAATTTCGCGTTAGTTGATCAGGGGACTTCCAGGTTGCCTTATGGATGTCGCGATGTTTAAACCTGGTACTACTTATGACCATGTTCCTGCCCGCCGCAAAATCTATTAGCCTCTCTCCGTTACCGGAGGTGATTTCATGAAGGCTAAATCGGCCAAAAACTCCTTTTCTCCCATTTTAGCGATAAAGTCGCCAAACACGATCTTTATGTCGTGATCGGGGCAGCGCTCATAGAATTCGTCTTTTATCGAAGCGCCCTTGTCTTCCTTTGGGGCTTGTGCACAGATAAGACTAATATTAAAATATTTAGCCTTAAGTCTGAGTGCGGCTAGTCGCATGTCCACTGGAGTGAAACTGATGACAGAGCGACGAAGTCTTGCACTGACTGCAAAGCCGCATCCAAACTCATGCTTGGAAGCATGTCCGCTGTAGTAGATCTTCCAGGGTGCATTGGTTGTTGATGTTCCTTCCACCATGCTCACCTGTCCACTCCATCGCATTTCCTGAACTGAGGTAACGTCCGATGAATATTTCTCAAGGACATTCACCAACTGGATATCAGCACCTTCTCTGTTGAGGGTGCGAACATTCCAGGTGCATATCCTCAAATCGTGGTCCTGAAAACGTTTGCGTGGGTCGTCGTCAGAGAGGGTCCGTATCCGAGGCATTGTTGTTGCAGTTTTCATTGGTGGAGTTTTTTTGACGACGGTGGGTTCCAAATCCGTCGCACCAACCCTATATATTGTACCCTGTAGGGAGCCAGAAGCTTTGCGGAAGCAAAGCGTTCTGTTTACAGTGGTCAACAACGAGGTGTGAGTCGACTTGAGACGCAGTAAGCCGGGATCGCGCTGGTTTCGCCAAGTTGAACCGATCAGCAGCTTTACCTCCAGCAGTCCAGAAAAACTATGAACAGTAATTTCTGGACGACCACCAACAAAGTCAATTGCTCACAGAAAAAAATTAGAAAAAGTCAGTGAGCAACTATACATCTGAACAAAGAAGAACAAGTGAGTGAGTGAACTGAATTCAAAGATCTTTTAAACCATAACAATATTTCACATTTAGTAAAGTGAGCGATTCCTTTTTTATACATTTCTCATCGAACAAGGTGTCTAAAAAACTAAACAACCTCAGATAGGCTCTCCCTTCTAATACTTCTATTTTTATCATTTATTGCTCGCACGTTGATAGATTCATTGAGCAATTTCAATTTCAGCATTTTCCTGCCTGTCAAATTAAATTCGATTCTTGCACAGTTTCGCTTCGTTCAGTTGCACAAATTTATTTTTAGAGATTTTTTCCAGTTCGTTTGAGCTGCAGTGAAATTTTATGCAAAAACTTTAGATATCGCATGAATTGTAATAAAATTTTTCAATGAATTTGGAGGTGTGAAATGTTTGCGATGCCAGGCAAAAAGAGAGACAAACAAATGGCGGCGCCAAAGCACATAAAAAAAGAGGGCGTTTTCGGAGGGGCGTGACAGAGCGGCGCATTGGAAAAAAATATTGCCAAACGTTTATGGACCCGCGGGCGGTACAAAACGAGCAACTTGTTTGCATTTGTGAGTTTTCGCATTTTGATTAAATTTTTAGCAACAAATTGTGTAGATAACACCTGGGTTTTAGATTTAGTTAAAGCCTAAACTGTCTTAACCATCTCAGCTTTTAATTATAGAAACCTCCAGCAGCCTGCAAAAGCCTTCAATCATACCACACATCATACATAATTCAAAACGATATCCAAGAAAAATCAAATTATATACCGCCAGACCGTGGACTGACTGCTCCGTCGCTTATGTACGAGTATGCGCGACGTGGCGTATTTGTCAATATTTAATTTGTCGCGAATGCAGCAGGCAAGTCGATGAAATCGAAACCCGTGCCAAGGATGTCAACTTCTTTGTCAGATTTAGCTTTGGTTTTTTTTTTGTTTTCGGCTAAGTGTAAACAAGTTGACCAATTGGCTGGCTGGCTGGCTGGCTGGTTGCCTCGTTTTCAACTCTCCAGCAATTAAGAATTCATTCAATTTCTGCAGTTCTCGGTATGAAATCTAACAAATGTTTAACAATCATTTAAATCAATTACAGTAAATCGAAATGGAGAGCTACGGCAATTAGATTTTTTGTTTTGTGTTTTATAGTTGGCACATAAAAATCGCATCAATTGTTGTTAGCTTGAAGCATTTTCAATTGATTTTATTACTTTGCTGAAAGAAGCATTGTTATACCCTGTGACATAGTTAGAAAGGGTATGTTGAGGTTGGGCAAAGGAAGATATAAATATAAATCTTTATGACCCTACAGCAGTATACAAACCGTAATCATCCACAGGGTATATTACAGTCGGGCTTGATTAACTTTTTTGCGGTCAGTCGGTAGAAATTTGTTTTATAGCTCTACCTCTGGTGAGTTTTATGAACTAAATATATTAATATCTTCTGGCACTTGGCCAAATGGCCACCACTTGGTAGAAGTGTATACGTATGTACACAAATATTTATAAATAACTCTGCGCGCTGGCAAATTAAACGCCTCCTTAATTAATTTGGCAGTCGGATGGTTCAACACCCAAAAACCCAAGTTGTATTCAATTAAAAAACACTAATGAAAATTTAGTGCGGCAATTTCGGGAGAAGAAATAATTATTACGCAAATTAACTTGGTGATAAACCAAAGTTTGACATACTTATTATTTGTACACATGTGATTGACCCATTAAGCAGTATCTCGCTTTGAAAACAAATTTTATGGTCTTCGCTTACAAAATATGTACAAAAAAAGTATAATGTTCTTTGGAACATTTTGACATATGCCTCAAATTGCCTCACCGCTGGCCTTGCATCGTAAATCAGACGATGAGTATTGGAATGCGTATCTCTCATTTGCTTTGTGTGGGTGTTCGAAAGTTGTTTGTAGCGGAAGTCCACATTTGCCGGTGACCGTCTTTTGTTTTGTACTGAGTGATGTATGGTGACATCTGTGGCGCGACTGGGTTGAATCTTGGCTCCAAGGGTTGTCCGCTTTTTTTTTTTTGTGTTGCTCAATATTTCGCCATGTGTCATCGAAAGTAGGTGGCCTGGACAGCTGTGTTCACTCACGGTTGTGAGCAGTGAAAGTGGGTCAGTAGTCAGTGGGCTTTGTTATTGCCTTGTTGGGGTAGGTGGCTGTGAGATGGGATGCCTTTGTAATCGTACGTACAGCAAGTGGGTACTACGTATAAAACATATAAAGAAATGTCAAGAACAATTACTGTCAATGGAATATCTTTATTTAAAATCTTGATGTAGACATGAAACCGCAAATTGCTCAGATTAAGACTCTTCACTATAAGTACATCAAGAATCAGTTTATTTTCTCACTTAATTCACATATGGAAAGATTTTAAATTATGCTTAAAATCCATTGCCCAAAAAGTAAGTTAGTTTCTAACCTAAAACCCAAAGTTATACAAAATTTGTTTTTGCGGGAAACTTCTTCGTCAACGGGAAATAACCAAAATCGTTTACCTTCAAGTTTGAATTTAGTTTTGAATTTGGGAAGTTTATAGTTCATAGCTCAAATAATTACTGAGATATGGCATTGAACCACTTTTGAACTGGTTCGAAGCAGTTCCGTTCCGATCTTTAATCAGATAAATGTCAAAAACTCACATTATCAACCTACAGACCAATTTTTTCCAGATCAAAGAAAAATAAAACCAAGAGGCGAAGCTTCCTTTACAATTGCCATCTATCAAATCTTCTTGATAATCTAAGCTCATTATAAAATTTGGCAAATTTGTCCATTTTTTAGACTGTTTGACCTACGTCTATCTAGATTTCATGCTAATCTAGAATCATATAAGAATTTGAAAAATTTACGTAAATAATGGGTTCAAATTTACACCTCGGAATCTTGAACTCGGAATCTTGGATGCAGGGGGAGTTGCCAGCCACGTAGAAGAACTAAAGCAATTCCTCTTTCAGCAACGTTCGTTACGTGATACCTGATGATACCTGATGCTCCTTACACAGACATTAAACCCGGCACCTCCATATTCATAGAAGCATAAGACATACATAAGGCCGATCATCCAAGTGGCTCACCCAGAGGAGGCGCTGCGTTCCAAGTTCGACAACAACTCTCATACTTCCAGCCGACCCCAATGAGACAAGCCAGGCTTCAACTGGCATCCATTCAGGTTGTCACTAGTGTAGGATAGTTAATTGTATCTTCGCTCTACCTTCCACCGACCCTCACCTGGTGTCCGCCTTAGAAGTAAGTTTTTCATTGGGGAGACTTTAATGCGAAACACACTTCCAGGGGATGTTACCGAGCAAATGCAAAGGGTTCAAGTCAATCCTAGCCACAAGTCATCCAACCCACTACCCGTATGCCCAACGAATCACGCCCAGTGCCATTGATTTTGAAATATTCCATGGACTAAGAGTTCAGGACGTCACAATAGAGGCCCACTATGCTCTGAGTTCAGATCACCTTGCATTTGTGTTTGAATTGGCAGGATCAATACAAACCACAGTGCCCAGGGTGAAGTTGCTGCCACCTGGAACAAATTTAGAGTCCTTTCGCAGGGATCTGGAGCTAAGTTTGGACCTAAATCTGGAAATCGCTCTACCAGAGGACATCGAGGATACACATGCCTTGTTTCTCAACAACATGCAGCAGCGATTAATGCTCATGCTGCAAGCCCCATGCAAGAACTAAACCGAATCCCTCGCCTTCTGGTCTCTCTCCAGGAGGTACAAACATCAGGCAACCCCGAAATTTCCGGTCCAAAGGACAAATGGCACTGAGGCGAAAAACCATGAGGAGAAATTTACGCCGTTAACAACCTCCCCTGTGTCTAGAATTCGCAGAGTGGATCGTATTCTTGATACCACTGGTCAGCTCGAACTGCCAGTTTCTCCGATCACTTTTACGGAGATGAAAGAAATTATAAAAGTGCTTAAGCCCAAAAAGACTCCTGGAGCAGATGGGATCGACAACAAGACGCTGAAGGCAATCCCTGACAAAGCCATACTCTTCCTAGTATTCGTTTTTAACTCAGTGTTGAGACTGGGATACATCTCGAGGGCCCGGATGAGTCCTTCAGATGTTGAATAGTACCGGCCAATCAGTTTGCTTTCGTCGGTGTCGAAAATCTTGGAGAGGTGCCTGCTGAGCAGAGAAGAATTGCCTTGGATGAGCTCAGCCAACGCATACCGCCCTTTCAATTTGGGTTTAGAAGGTCGCACTGAACGCCAGAACAGTTAAACAGTTTCTGTCGTCCTTGATGAAGTTGAATCGAGTACAAGAACTATACGTGCATGAGCCAAGCCAGGGAAGAAGGATATAGCTAACCCCAAGTCTTTCAGACCCATCAGCTTGAAGTCGCTCTGTGCGCCTTCCTAGATATTGAGGGAGCATTTGACAACACATCCCATAGTGCTGTCAAAAGTGCTCTAATCAGAAGAGGAATAAACTTCACAATAGGCAGATGGATAGACTCACTTCTACGATGCAGAGAAGCCTCTGTAGTGAAAGGTGGAAAGTCCATTACAGTAACCACAATTAGAGGATGCCCTCAGGGAGGAGTACTCTCTTCACTGTTGTGGAGCCTACTTGTGGATGAACTCTTAGAAAGACTCGAGTCCCAGGGCATAACATGCCAGGGATACGCAGATGACATCGTTATCTTTGCAAAAGGAAAGTACGAAGAAACCCTATGTGACTTAGTCCAAAGGGGACTGAAAGGGACTTCCGATTGGTGCAAGGAGGTTGAGCTCAACCTAAACCCTGCAAAAACCATCGTTGCACCGTTCACTAGAAGATACAAACTTAGTAGAATGAGGCCAATACGTCTTTCCGGCTGCCTTATAACACCGGAAAAGGAGTTCAAATATCTTGGCGTCGTCTTCGACAACAGGCTAAAGTTTGACAAACACATAGAGAAGAAAAGTAATAAGAGAGAGTGGATCTCACTAGAAGAGACATATAAAATGCAACTACACACAATTCAGTAGCACACAGACGGGTCTTTGACACCCCAAGGTGCTGGACTTGGGGTAGCAGGACCTGGAACGAAAAGGTTTGAGTCAATGGGAGAATTTGCAAGTATATTTCAAGCCGAAATATGTGCTATCTCCCGATGCGCAGACCTCAATATGGGGAAACACTTCCAAAATAGAGAAATTGCTTTCCTTTCGGATGGCCAAGCAGCGCTTAGCAGCAACAAGTTCACCTCTAAGCTAGTCTTAGGGAACGGCTGAATTGGGATGGCTGCTTAAGAGTAGAAACAAATTGCCATTAAAGAACAAGGTACGTATATACAAGACAATCAAATATATTCTAAATAAAACCACTGTATGGGATGGAAACCAACTATCCGAATGGTTTGAAACGAACTTAGCAACTACTCTTGCAATGTATGTGGATGATATTGTTGCGAATCTTCCCGGAGGTATAGAGTTCGGATCTCAACGCATTAAGGTGCTCATGTATGCCGACGACATGGTGCTATTGGCGGAAACCCCACAGGTGATGCAACAAATGATTGATGCTCTTAGTAAGTACTATCAGACGTGCTGTATTCGGATAAATATCGAGAAGTCAAAAACAATGGTAAAGGATGGAAGAGGACGAAGAGCCAGAGCGAATGAATGGACACTAGACGGGGTGTTGTTAGAAACAATACATGAGTACCAATACCTAGGTGTGTTACTGACTTCAAATATGTCATTTAAGAAACATTTGGCACAGAAATTGACAGACGCCAAAGTCGCTATTAATAGCACCTGGAAGAATCTGTTTGGGAAGAAGAAAGTCGACAACAGCACCAAATATAAACTGTTTTTAGCCATATCCAGGGCAATTATGTGTTATGCGGCCCCAGTCTAAGGGATGTAGAGCGATTGCTTCGTTTCTACATTAAAAACATCTTTTACCTGCCTCTAAACACCCCGAACTATGCCATATAAATTGAAACGGGCCTACCTACACTGTTCCAATACACCCAAAAGCTGCACTTCAACTATATAAGCATAGCGATGCTGATGGACTCTTCACGGCTTCCAAAAATCATAGTTGAACCACTTCTGACCGATCACAGTTTTTCCATTAATGGGATATTATGGCAGGAGACCACAACATAAGTACATACTCAAATGACAGCAGGACTTGGGAAGCGTGGCAAACAAAACTATTACAGAAGATTGACGTTGGAGAAAAAAATGAGTTCGAGCTGCAGGCAAGGCAGTGTGATAGACGATTCACATACAAGCGCCTAGCATACAAACTATGTGAACGGAATCATTTTAGGGATGATGTGGACACATATGCAATATCGCTTATTTTTCGAGCAAGAACTGAAGTGCTTAGACTAAATTATATGCCACACAGAACGACGGAAAGCCGATGCACCCTATTCAATATGGATGAAAGAGAAGATGTAGCACATTTCATATCGCGATGTCCAATTCTAGGTGAGCACCGTGTACTGCACCTTAACAAATGGACTCTAGTGAGAATGGAAATGCTTGAATTAATGAACGGGTCCAACTGGCCCTCTCTAATCTCATATTTCAGGGAGGCCACCAAATACATATAGGCAGGAGTGATTGAGGATTTTTAAACGGGTGTGTCAACTTTATTTGTAACGAATTTTGCAATGTTTAATGTTAAAGGCCTGTTCTGAGAAGCGCGGAAAATTTAGCTCGCTAAATTGCACATAATAAATTTAGCATCCACATAAATTATTAGTGAGCCCATATATAAGTCAAAGAGACCAAATACAGAAACGGACACACTGGGGATCAGCTGTTTTGTTTTGTTTACAAACAAAATTGAAAGTGTTTTTTTTTTGTCAAAAATAGTTTTATTAAGCTGGGCAACAGGAACACAGATATGTATGTTGATGGAGGTAGCGGCATCAAATTCCGGTTCAAGGCGTTGGGCGAGGATCAAATTATTGCCCGTTTGAGACACACTTGGAGTAGGTGCAGATCGAGGAGGAGGCCTACAAGTCTATTTTACGGATATTGGGAGATGATATGCGTCCTGCCATCGTCTTAATGGTGTCGAGCATATCGTTAACAAGGCTGATCTGTTTGAGATGTCGAGCATAATCCGGGACTACTACTTGAAGGATTATTTGGAAGTCTGCCGTTCGGGCAACTGTAATTGTTTGGAGAAGTTTGTACAAGAGATTGGCTCATCGGCCTACAGTGTGGGTCAGCTGATGCAGTTTGTGGAGTACATAGTGCTTCATGCAGCCCTGACGAATGCCCAGATATGCGACAATATGGGGGGGTAGCACTTTTGATGATTGATTCAAAGTTGGTTAAATATGCATTTCTTTGAAGGAATGCTGCTATCGTCTCCAGGACGACGGCTCGGAGCATCTGCAAATCATGGATTTGGGCTGTGCCATCATTTTGGCTCTCAAGTGAAACGCAATGCTAAAGATTGGAAAATATATTTTTAGTTTTCATACAAAATTATTGTTTTATTTGCCGTAAATTCATAATCCTGCTCCTGGCGTTCACGTTTGACAGCCACGCCCACACCGCTGGAGCTGGCAATGCTGCCCACAGCAGTCGCATCGCTATCCAACTCTATTTTTAGCTGGTCCGCGGTGGTGGTAAACTGGATGACCGGGTTTGGATGTCACCACCTGTTTGTTTGGCATCCACCGAGTGCGGACGCTTGCGTCCGTTGACATAGGAGGGGTATGGCACTCCAGTGCGGATTTCGTAACTTTCTTGGGCTGATTTGTGGCCCTTCCTCACGATTGAATCTCTCGGTGCATTTTCTTTTGGGTTCATGTTTCCCGTGCATTGTCGATTTTGACGTCAAAAAAATGAGCTGCTTATATTTCCGCCATGGCATCAGCTGTTCATTCAATCCACTCACGACCCACACCGCTATCGATACGTCAACTATCGATAGGCCAATTGTCTATTTATTTAGCGCATCTCAGAATACAGAAACGAAATTCCGCCGCGGAAAGTTTCCGCCACTGTTTTTTTTATATGAAGTGCGTCATAAAAATTTATTTTCCGCGCTTCTCAGAACAGGCCTTAATTAGTTAATATTCTATAACCTCAACTAATGTATTATATTGTTTATTTTTGATTTATTGTTAATGTCAATCTACGTAGTTAATTTCCTACGAGGGGTCCTCTTACGCACCATTGCCGGTGAACGATTTGATATCTCGGGACGACCCGGGAAGTCAATTGTAGTAACGGGAAATGGTGTATTGTGGACCACTAAAGGAAAGTATGGGCTGACGGCTTTAATTGCCATGCCCAGAAGCATACCATTATTTATTTATATTAAAGACACAACGTGCATTTGGTTAACACATGTTATAGAATTGAAATATAAATACTACTACTACTACTACAAGACAATCATTGCCTTGGTATTAGGGTATTAGGGTATACGCAAGCTAAAGTACTGCGCAGACTATCGGTAGCGCCCTGGTACATGTGCACGAGAAGGCTGGAACACGAACTGAATGTCCCAATGATAGGCGACGTTATTGTTAAACAATTTGCGGACTACATTGAAAGACTCAGAGGACACCCAAATCGGCTAGCAAGGTAACTACTTCGCAGAAGAGGGATAAATGGTGTCAGAGCTAGAAGAAGACTATTGAGAACACTAACACTAATCTAACACCAATCCAAACGTAAATTGTACCATACGAACTAAAAACTTTTCCATCGTAAGTTGCTAATCAAAAGTTACAAAAAAATATGTCGGAAAAAAAAAATCCGAATATCTGTATTAAAAGAGTCAAGTTATAGACATGATTTCCTGAAATCCCATTTTTTCCGTTTAAAACCTTTAATAGGTAGCAGACACCATCTATCTTCAAAACTGTGGGAGGTATGTGTTTAGATACGTCTTTTCCAAATTTCGGGGGCGGGAGGGTGCGTGTTTTGCCTAAGGAGTCCCAGGAGCACATATGTATTGGTGTCTGCATTATATGTATGGGCATCCCTGCCATTTACCTACAGAAACAAAAAAGACGAAATTGTTCGTGTATTTTTTCCATTTGCAACTGCCTTTACCAGTTATATACATACAATTTATATAATTGTTTATATTTTCTACATCTTTATAGTCTGTCTCTTACTTCCACACCAATTTAATTAAGAAATTCAGAATCGAACGACAATGCCATAAAAATTGGCTACCATTATGGCCCCATAATATTATAAAAAACCTTAACCACAAAGCAATGCGATCTCATAATTTGTCGATTTCTGACTAAAGACAACAAGTTAAATGTTGATCCCTCCTTAAGCTCTCCTACAAAATCAAAAAAAAAAAAAAAATACCAAGACAGAATGCAACAGAAACATAAGTTTCGCATTAAACAACCCAGTTGACGGCAAAGAAGAAGCCGCAAAATACAACAAAAAAAATCGTACGAGTACCTACAAAATTTGGTTGCCTCGTACAAAAGTCAAGCGCCCCTGGTATCAAAGTCAACGATGATGAGTCATGGACACGATCGTCGAAAGCTTTAAATGTGTGAAATGAGCGGGGAGCTGGGAGCTGGCTGCCATCGTCCAAGACATTGGCGAAAAAAAAGGGCTCAGGGTCGCGACTGTTTTGACTACAAACTGAAGCCTGAACGTGGCCAACGACTTACTTGCTAATCATATCGAGCTTCAAATTGTTGATCCATAGATTTGCAATGACTCACCACAAAGAGGCAGAGGGGACTGCATCAGGTAGGTAGGTGGCTGTTGGGTATGGACTGGGCATAGACTGCCAGACAGCGGCCGTCTGTCGTTGGGGCTTTTGTTTGGTCTTCCCATTTTGTTATTAGGATTTCAGGTAGATTTATTGTTTAAACGGCAAAAATGGGCAAATAAGCCCCAAGATTTTTGTCTTATTTTGCTTTTTTAAGGGGTTTGGTACGTTCGTTCGTTCGTTCGTTCGTTCTTGACCACTTGCTGTCCCAAAAACCAAATCAAATGAGTCACCGCGATCGCTACATATGTGCGGAAATTGAACTCCTTTTGCAGCAGCATTTTATTATTATTTTTTTCATTTTTTTTTTTATTAAAAGGCAGCAACAAAAAGTTGATTGATTTTATAGGCGCGATAAGTTTATTGTAGTCGATTGGTCCGCTGCCGCTTGGTAGAGTCTGGAGAGATGACTAATGTCTCGTGATCTCTTTGTTACTATGGTTGCTGTTGTTGTGGCTATAATGTGTCGCATTAAAAAAGGCTAGTTATTAGCACTTTTTAATGGTGCTTAAGTGTTGAGTGTCATTGACATTTTAAGCTTGTTAAGTGGGCAGCTTGGGAAAGAGATTGAGTTGGTTAAGTATCTATTGGACACGCGTAATTGATTTGTAAGAGTGTGGATTGAAATGTTCTTAAATTGAAGTACAAAGGGGACGGTCCAAATACTGATCCTGTAATCATATGTTCAAGAATGCTCGTAAGGGCAAAACCAAATACATATATCGCTTGTTCAAACAACAACAACCGCACCAGAGAGATAGAGAAATCAGGTTATTGTCATTTGCTCTATGTGTGTGTGTCGTATGTTTCGGTGCTTCACACAAACAAATTGCTGTTAGGATAAAGACGGTGGTCAACTCTGTTTAAAAATTTAAATTTTTATTTATTTAAATTTAAATTTTGTAAACGATTTCCTCGATGACCCCCATTCAGCTTTTTTTGTTTATTTTTTAGGAAAAAAAAACGATGATTTTGGAACCGAAAACTACCCAACCTAGGGCTGCTAGCCGGTCCTGAACCGAACGCCGAAAAACCGGTTCGGTTCGGGAATTTTGGTGCCGTTCAACTGAACCTATAACCGATCCTTATAAGTTGTTAAGCTCCCTAAGCTGAACTCGGTCCGGACCCCGTCTGCTTGGAAAAAGGTTTGGATCAACGAATCACTTTAGTCATTTTCTTTGAATTGCCTCAAATATCGTACACGGGACATCGAGCGAGAATGCGTTTGGCGACACCCTCAACAATCAGGCTGCGCGCTACCTTAGGTTAGGTTAGGTTGCAATGGTTGAAATGGGAAGATCCCATTTCTTCACTTAGGCCATCGAAGGCCCGTTGTGGTACCATATAACCCTTTGTACGCTGTAGTCGTAGAGGGAGGGTCTGTCCCGTTAAACCATTTAGAAAGACGCACAAATTTTAGCAAAAGGGCAACACCTATTTCAAAAATGTCTGGTAAATCGTTTAGGAAATTACTTCCCAAAACTGCGAGTCGGCTTCGGCTGACAGCTGGACAGTGACAGAAGAGATGCTGTATACCCCTACTATTAGGGAAATGTTCTCTCTTTGTTGACAGAGTAACGCCCTAGATCTGTTAATATTGAGAGTAGGCCATGTAAGCCTAGAAACTTCACATGTGTGAATCGTTTACCATCGATTAATGGTTATTCGACAAGCTGTTTTTTTTGTTTGTTGCTTAAAGGTCGCAAGTGGCACCCCTATGTTGATCTTATCCGGTAAGAGATGATTGGTAGTGCCAAGTCTAGCGAGGTGGTCGGCCATCTCGTTGCCTTCAATGTTGCAGTATCCAGGCACCCAAATGAGATTTATTTTAAAGTGCTGAGCCATCTCATTAGGAGATCACTCTGTAAGAGTTTTGGCGTTATTAATATTACCGTCAAGTGCTTTGAAGGCAGCTTGCCTATCTGAAAAAATGTATACTTCGCTTCCTCTGGTTACGAGAGTTTCCAGAAGGTTGGTAGGCTACAACCTCTTCTTGTTAAACACTACAATGATCAGGAAGTCGAAATGAAGTTTCGATCCCGAGCTCTGGACTGAAGACTCCTCCTCCTACCTGTCCATCCAGTTTGGAGCCATCAGTGTTGAAATTGGAGGCATTCGGTTTGCAGTGAGGCATTGAGTTCCAGTCCAGCCGACTCGGTATGGTGACTTTAAACATGGTGGTAAACGTTATTGTTGGGATGCAGTATTCAGCGCTACCTTGAAATGGAAAAAAAAAATCAAATACGCCCGGCTACTAGATCAGAAGACAAAAGTTGGGCGATTTAAAACCGACTGCTCAAGGCCAAGTAGATTTAAGTCGTTTACCGACCTATGATCTAGTAGACGACCATATTCTTATCATTTCACATATAAAGTCCTATTAGTTTAGTTCCTAATCAAATTGTACGAAAATCTCCAGAGATTTCTGGAACACAATCGATTCACCGGATAAATATAATTATATATTATTGTTATAATTTCAAAATCATATCCAAACTTGGCATACTATGACTTCGAGAAGTCGTAAGAAGAAGTTATGAAGTTTTACATAATAAAGCATAATTCGTATATTTATGTACACAAAGTCCAATCACTATTGTAAGCCGTCGAAGAGGAAGTATGAAAGAACACTATAAAGCATGAGGTCCATTCTAGTAACGACAAAAGCTTTTTATAGCTTCGTAAGCTGACAAAAATACTTTTTTCTTTCCCAAAAATTGATAAGCGATCTAAGAATTTATGAACCAAGCGTCGAACCTAAACATTAAGTTCGATAAGTGAAGAAACAAGAAACGAAACTTAGACTTTCCAACTGGTTTGTACCCTCAGGGCCGAACCTTCTCAAGATTTTCAGAGTTCTGCAGCCTTGACCCAAACATCGCACCCGGTGTGGGCCGGGTGTAATGCAACGATAGTGTGTGTGTGGATAGTGTGGTTTCTATACCGCCTCGGAACTTGTATGAAAAAGTTTTTTTCTTTAAGAACTTTTACACATTCGGTCACCTTTACCAGCTATTGGCGCCAGCTGTGAAGTAAGTAGCCATAAAACTTTGCCGTTCGGATTCGTCGTTAAACTGTTAGGTCTCTTTCTCTTGTGCGAAAATTTTAAGCACACACACAAAGAGATTGAGAGAAGCTCGGCTTGGCCCTTTGGTTTGGGGCTGTAAAGCCCCATTGGGGCCCAAGCCCATTGCGCACGCAGTGAATTCGTTGTTGTTTTACGCAAAGGGCGACCGCGCGTATTGCCTTCACGCTTAGCTTATGTCGATACGTTGAGCAACAACAACTTCTACTCTTTCTCTTCGAGCAAAGGTTTTTTTTGTTGTTTTGTCACGCGAAGTTCCTATTTGGAATGCTAGTAGAATATAACTGGTAGCAAAATAGCTAGATTTGGGTGAGCTAGGCAACAACAAATATTAGGTTTCGAAGAAATGTTCGTTTGAAATACTAATTTGAGCTAGTTGTAATCCA
Source organism: Lordiphosa magnipectinata (assembly GCA_037044535.1). Lineage (NCBI taxonomy): Eukaryota > Metazoa > Arthropoda > Insecta > Diptera > Drosophilidae > Lordiphosa > Lordiphosa magnipectinata. The sequence continues at coordinate 233,701 of JBAMBO010002487.1, read as the reverse complement.
ATTGAACTTAACTAGTTGCTAACGAATTGGTGATGAGTGAGTTGACCGACAGATTTCGATGTACTGTTATACTGAGCAGCGACATAAGCAGACTGTCATAAGGAACATTCAAAGGTGAACTGGCATTTAACTGGTTGAAAATGGCTGCTGCAGGGGACAATTCTCTCCCGCCTATGCCATCTGGCATTAAACTGGTTGCAAATGGCTGCTGCCGGGACAATTGTCACCTGCGTATGACATGTCTGTGTAAAATGGACGATTTCAATACATTGATTTAGATAGGAAGTGCAACCAGTTGCAAGTTTTTAGAGACAGGTATATTTCTGGTTGTAAACTAGACACTTTCCCTGCAGGGGTCTGGCTAAGCGTAGAGCAACAACAACTTCATATGTGTTCTCTCATCTCTCTCTCTCTCTCACCTATGCAAATTCGAATGCAACAACAATGTTGTATATCCGTCATCAGCGTAGGTAAGTGATTGGCACGCCTCGCATGGCCTAACACCTATTTCAAAGTTAAGGATTAGTAATAAGAGACAATATCAAAGAGAGTCCAAACAAAAGCAAGGCTCAAAGTAGGACTTGTTTGCAACTTTAAGCTCATTTCATTTCTGATTCATGTTAAGCCCACGAAATGCATCTAGAATCGCCACCAACCGTTCAATATACTGTAAAAAGTCTAATTTTGTTGCCTTGTGAAATCAATAGGAAATTCGATTCGCATTGGTTCTCAGGTTAAAATTACAAATTTTATGAATCCGAAAAAAACTGTATTAAGTCAAGGCTGTGGTGTAATAATAGAGAGTTTTGTCCATTAACAAATATTGCGAAAATAATTGTCCCTAAAAACTGAATTTGTCATTACATCCTTAGCATGAGTGATTCCTTACAGAAACTTCTCCAGATACAAAACTAAAATATTTTAATGCTAAAGACATTTTGTACAGTTTTTAGTTCACGCATATTTACGCATTTAGAACAGTGAAGTCCAAACTCACACAATCAGTCATTGCGCTTGTGTGCCTAGCAGCGAAACACGAAGAGCAACAAACAAACGATCAAGCGAACACGCGCATAGTTAGAGAGCAAGCCGCCGAGCGTGCTATTTATATAACACACGTATTCTCTCTCTCTCTCTCTATCCCATGGGATAGGACACCACTGATTTATAAGATTTTTTCTAGCTCCGGTTTGGAAGATTCATTAAACCAGAACCAAAGCCAATAATTAAAGGATTTTATTCAACACCTTCACTTTAACTTATATAATACTTTCAAAATATTTATCCTCTGGTTCTACCAATTACATAGTTGTTGCTTTGTTTGTTTAATTGCCCCCGCCCTCAATGCATGGGTATAAATTAATTTAACAAGCAAATGGTGAATAGAGCCCATAAATAAAAGCCATAACTAATTGCTGACACAGTTAGCAAGACAAAGACATTAAAAGCGATCTTTTCTGGCGTGGGCGCCGGCGCAGTTACCAACCAAAAACATAAAAAAGAGAAGTAAAATCGAGCTGACAGCCAAAGTTCAGAACGTGGACAACAGAAAACCATAATTGAAAACCGAAGACAAAGCCAAGTCAGAGAGCAACACCTGCACCAATGCAAATGTGGAGCACGTGCTGAGTAGAAAAAAGCGCTGACCAGGCAGTCGAAAAAAACCCGAAATTCAATAGAAATCAAAGTGAAGAATCAATGTGGGCGATTGGATTCATTAGCGATGCAGCCATAAAAATCAGTTTAAGTGCAAACAAACAAATTTCCAGTAGCACTTCGCGTCCAAAGATAATTTCATAAATTTTCCAAAATGACAAGAGACTTTCAAAGAGTTGAGATGCATTTTGATAAATTACAGACAGCGCAAAGCGATTTATGTGCAGGTAACCCAAAGACGACAGTTGGCACGAGCCGGAGCCAAATCAGCTGCATCATCCCATCATCCAGCCATAACAATTACAATGTTTGAGCTCACCCAGCACAACGCCCACTTTAAGCACCTCGTCGCCTTCAGTGCGATGCACAATTAAAAAGTAGGCAGAGCTAGACAAATAAGCCCCCGGCTCTGGGCACGAGCCCAACCCCACCCCCTTTCTGCCTCAAGTGCGTCGCTAAGAAGTAGCCAAAGTTTTTTTTTTCTTTTTTAATTAAAAGGGTTACCTACCCAACATCTGTCTTGGAAATCAGAAAACAAATCTAAACAAAATAAATGACTTTTACTCTAGACCAAGGCACAAGCAAAAGCTTTTTGGGGGCTCACAATCAAACACAAGTCATGGTCAGATTCGGTTTCGAGTTCTTACTTACTAGGCAGACAATAAACTGAAACTGTGTTAGGGTAAAGCAAACTGGAGATACTCTTTCTACTAATGTCTACTATATATAATAGTGTTGGGTTGTTTATGAGTGAGTGAACATGTTCTTCTCCAATTGTTCATATTTGTTCAGTGTGATTTGTTCAGTTGATCTAGCTCAGTAAGTTGTTCGGAGTAAGTTGTTCAGTGTGGGGTTTTTCAATTGTTCTCGCTGATTCACTTGTCAGTACCTCTTGCTCAGTCTATTGTTCGCTGCTATGTTCTGTGTGACCTGATCAGTGACTATTTACTTAGATCGGTGACTGCTCAGATATTATATTCTAGTATGGCCACACTGTTTTAAGCAACGTGCTGGTGTGTCAGTCCGAGGTAGGCAATGGGCGCATTTTACGCCTACAAAAAGACTTTCGGTAGGAGATGGGGACTGCAACTGTATATTATTCACTGGTTATACACAGCGGTTGTCAGACCTATACTTACAAATGGAACGCTGGTCTGGTGGAAAGCGGCTAACACCAAATCCTATCTAAACAACCTCCAAAAGGTTCAAAGAGCGGTTTGCCTGGGTATAACAGAATCCCTGCAGCCCCCAGGCGATCCTGGATGTAATTCTGAACCTGGAACCTGTAGACACTTTCCTGAAGACTCCGGGAACTGCAACTTCTCAAATCATCTACTACAGGACACAGCAGCATCCAGCTTGAAGTAGGAATAATTACAGAGGCAAAGGGAAGTGACTACTGTTTACCAGCTCAGAAATGGAACGACAATTTTAGAACGTGATTTCCGGAGAGAGAGCAATGGGAGCAAGAACGAGCTTACCATCTATACAGACGGTTCGAAGACGGAGGAGTACACAGGAGCTGGCATCTTCTCCGAAGAACTAGCTACACAGCTCTCACTCCGTTTACCGGACTGGTGCAGCGTTTTTCAGGCAATCTATGCAATCTGGCAAGCGACCTAATTAATCTACACCCTGAACAAAACTCCAAGGAACATTTCAGTTCTGGTCGACAGTCAGGCTGCCATCATACGCCACAAAAAGCAACTTAGTCCGTAGCACGTTGACAGCCTTAAACCAAACCCCACAACTCCTTATCCCTCTCGTCTGGGTACCTGGCCGCGCCGGCAAACCAAGCAACGAGGGAGCGGACGAGTGTGCAAGGAACGGTTCAGCGCTACCCACGACACAAGCAGTAACGGACATACAAAGACCCCTGCAGGACATCATGACAGAAGTACTTCGGAAATCCAGAACTAGGGAGGAACGACAATGGAACCTCGCACCTGGCTGTCACATCTCCCGATCACTCTGTCCCAGATACTCACCTAAAAGAACTTCCCAACTCCTACACCTAAGCAAGAACAGGATTATAACTATGATTCGGAGTCGTAACGGGGCACTGCACCATAGGTCACATGACCATCAGGAAGCGCGCCGCGCACCCCACCATGACTTCTTTCGTAGTTGTAAGAATGAGGAAGAGATACAAAGCATCCAACACCTTCTTTGCACCTACCCTGCACTTCTTAGGAGCGTACCCAGCATGTGGGAAACCCGTTCTTTGAAGACCTGGGCATTCTGGCAGATCTGCCATTGAAGAACCTTGCTCTTTTTGTCGACTCCACAGGATGGTTTAAATAGACATATATTAACGACACAATATTACAACCAACCTATCACCCCATTTCCCTTCCCCCAATCAGGCATCACAATGGGCCTAACCTATCCTATCTTTATTGAAAAGCCAACGACCAGCTGCTTGTGTTGATGCGCGGAAAAAGAGAAATGAGATTTTTTTTTGTAGTCAAAAGAGCCTATGGCTGGGTATCTCTGCCTTGGAGTAGAAGGAAAGTCTGCTTATGACAGCCACAAAATAAGACTATTAAAGTTTAAAAAAAAACTATATAAATATGTGTGCCCTTTAATTCCTCCCAGATCAAGCGCCATTGTGTGAGAATTAGTTTTTTTCTTGAAGGGATTCACTTTAACAAGTTTATATTCTTGTTCCATGCCAAAGTCATGATACCCCATTGACCAAGACGTAAAAAAAAAACAAAAACTGCTGCGAGTCATTTGAAAATGCCTGTTTTTTTTTTTTTTTTGCTGTTGATGCCTGCCGAGGCGTATGGTACTATGTTCAGCCCAACAACAAACTACAACTGTTCCAAAAAAGAAAAAAAAAGCTGACTCTGTTGGGCGTGCGCCTGCGCAAAAGCTGCGCTGCTTTGGCACGTGCGCAGCCAGCCTCCAATCCAACTCCAAGTTTCGTTTCGTTTCATTTCAGGTTTTTTTTTTTTCTGTTTCTTTCGTTTTGAAAAATGACGTACAATGGCTTTTGGCTCTCCAAATCCAGGCTGGAAAATCAACTTGTCTGTGGCGTTCAGGTGGTTAGTTGTTGGTGCTGGAGCTCGATTGCCTGCCACCGTTTGATGACTCTGTTTCTTCGGTGTTGTAATCATCGTCATTTGGGCCTTTTGGCTTGATTAATTTACGACATAAGGTCAAAGTTTTGTGTACAAAGCGTTTAACTTGTCGCTGATCGGTCAAGGTTTGTGTAATTAAAAGAGTTAAAGTTTTCTGTTTAAGAATCCCCCCGAATCGTTGGCCATAAACATGCCGCGCGGATAATCCATAAAATGCAATAAACAAAGCCACAAAAAAATTTACAGCCCAACTTTGAGCTCTGACTCTGACTAAACAATTTTTGCCTCATTAGCTGGAAGATTTTGCCGTTGCCACGCATGCGCCTCCATGGACAAAAGTACAGTTAAATGGCCAAGCCACTGAACGAAGAAGATGGAGATAAGAGTTCCGAGGCTGGGGCGTCGGCGTGCTTTGTTCCAAGTCAGAGAGTAAGACAGAGAGAGTCAGCTTCTGTTTGCTGTTTTATGGTACAATCAAAATGAAATCACATCCAGCTCCACTCCAGCTTCATAACGTCATAACCATGGCAAATTTAAAATTTACAAACACGCCAGATGGTATCCAACACCTGCTCCTCTGCTCCAACTGTGGGGGTCGGCTGCTGTCAGAAGTGTGCCCCGGCCTGTTGGCCTTACAAAGTTAGTTAGAATCGAGTTTACCTTAATCAAAACATTAAACCTTTTGCAAGAAATTTGGCATGGCTTTATTAACCATGATTGTCGTAATGAGTCCTGCTTGACTAGTAAATGGATTTTCAATTGGGTACGAAGAAACAGAGGCGTTGCCTGGGGCACTCATTAGATGAGGCTGAGAATTGATTGGCGTTGGGTTAATTTTGAGGTAATGTCTCAAAGGTAACCTTCGGGCCAGTGAGAAGTATTAAGTTATCAGGGAGAATAAATGAAAAATCTGACAATTTGATCAAGATTTTGAAAAGAAAGTATTGCTGCGCTTTCAGAATGTATGTATAAGTTTGAGTAGGTTTTTGAAAAGCATTGTAAAAGGGTCATCTTTTATTTCTTAAGCTCGGAACTATGACGCTAACAAATTTGGCAGAGCGGAAATTGCTTTATAATTGTTAGAGCCTTTCTGAGAATGTAGTGTGACCAGGCAACATCAAAAAGTCTGCTGTGGTTTGTAAAATAAATAAAAGATAATGAAAGTCACTGTGGGAAATTCAGCTGTCAATGCCAATGCCATGGTCTCTTTCATGGAATCATTTTGTGTGGAGGGCTAGAGGTAGAAATAGTGTCCTTTATTTTGAGCTGCGGGAGCAAAACTCGACCATCTAAGACGCATCAGGAGATTAAAATTGCTAGGCCGCACATTAAAACAGAGATAATATTCATAGCCACATTAAGTTCCATGGACTGGAGACGGATCATTCTCGTTTGGCCGTGGGCTGTAGGGCCGTTCCGTTAGCTGTGAAGGCTGTGGAGGTTTAGACTCGGGTGGTGTGCATACATTGGGCAAATGGCATACCAGCCATGTCAACGGGAGAAGCATACAGAGAAGGATTTTCCGCCACAAGTGATGCAGCTGCTGGTATCGAAATGCTTTTTTATTGGACAGATTCCATAAAATTTGATGCGACTCGTCCACTTTTATCAGCTCCACTTGTTGATTACAATCGATGATTACATTTCTGTCAGTTAAAGACAGAACTTAAGTCAGTTCAAGATACCGGGTTGCAGCCCTGAATCAACGAACCAGTACCGACTAAGAATTCTGAAGCTGCGCAGTGTGTCACCTTCTAAATTTACATCTTGAATCCATGGTTATATTCGGTTCCAATAATATCTGTGATTGAGAGCACCAGTTCTCTCATTAGAAAAGCGTTTTGGGAGAGCTAAGTTCATTTCTAGCTTAACGATAAGGCCAAGCTAACGTCGTCATTCCAATGGCAGCTACAAGAAGTAGTCATACGATCCGGTCAGTTCCGACATGCAGCGTGCAGTCAAATGAAGACTTTGTGCATAATTTCAGTTTGATAGCTTTAAAACTGAGGGACTAGCTTACATAGAAACAGTCAGACATACGGATAAAACTCAATCGACTCAGCTCGTCAAGCTGATCTTGAATGTATATACTTTATGTGGTAGGAGATGATTCATTCAATTGCAACTTCTGGGCAAAATTATCAGGCATGTTCTCAATTCCACTACTTTGTTAAAAATAAATCGATAGCAATTCCGCTTTGGTTTCGTTTTCGTGTTCCAAATGAAATTGCTTTTTTTACTTTTTGCAAGCCACTAGTCAAAGCGAGAATGGCACTAGATACACAAGAGAGAAACCATAAGTAAAAGCGAAACGATTGAAAATGGAACAGTCAGAAATGAGAGATGCTACTTTTTAGGTTTTACTTCTCGTTTTCGTTTGCACTGCCAAAATCTAGAAACATTAAACAAAAAATTCTTTATAATTCAATTAAAGACTAGAATCCAAAATACATTTCACTAACAATTTCAAAATTGATCACAGAATTTAGATAAATGTACTTTATGTACATCTAGCAACTGTAAGAGTGCGTAATTTGGCAATTACTTTTTATTTCACCGACCAACAAGCATTTCTTTCAAAACGAAAAACATTTTCAAATGCTTATGCCTATATATATTGGTGACCACTAACGAGACAAGGCTTGCGAAAACGGGACAGAAAGATACATAAGTGTTGGTATTATGATTCTTCATCTAGTCGCTTCACAAGAATCGTTTACCAGCACATAATGCCGTGTTGGCGGCCAATACTGTTTTTGTCAGGAACAATATTGGCCGACAATATCGGCAAGTGTAATTGCAATAGCAGTAGTAAAGTAATAGCAAAATATTTGGTTTAGCTGGCTCGAGGTCATTTGATCCATCCGAGAATTAAAACGGAAGTTATTTTTCTATGTTTCCGAATAAATTTCGAGCCCACATTGAGGTCGGTCTTGAAGGGGCTAACAAACAACATTAAACAAAGATAATTAACCAGCTGTTCCTCAAAAAAACAACAATTTTAACAACTTTGGTACCTGTACCTACATTGATACGGGACAAATAGAAGTGTCATATTGATGTAGAAAATTTTGAAGAGACAAAAAAAACTCAATTTTGCGAAAGTGCAAATGGAAGCATGGCTGTATATTAAATGCGGTCAAAGAAAATCTCACAGTCGTCGTGAAAAAGAACGATTACACTGTTAAAATAAAGAATATACTTGACCATGAACTTGATCTGGATTATAAGGAAAGACCCCATTTCAAAACTACGAACAAAAAACAATGAAATTGTGTATGAACTATTAAAGCTGAATCTGATTTCAAGAAGTGAAAGAAACAGAGTAATGAAAAGTGCGGCGCTTTCACCTTATGGGTTACCGAAAATCCATAAAAAAAGATTCTCCTTCTTACCAGCTATGCAAATATATGTCAGAAATGAGAGCACTTTTTAGCAGGCTCTAGGTCAATAAGTTATGATTTTGTTCATAACATTTCTAAAACAAGACACGCACAACACAAAGGAGTCTGGTTGATCGTATAGCTATTTCATGAATTTCCACAATTCGATCATCAGCGATCTTTGCCCAACTTCAACGAGTTCCTCATGCCAGAACTGCTATGACTGCCTGGGAGTCCCAAAGGCAGCCTTGTAGCAAAAATCCGACAACAGTAGCAATCGCCAAGTCACAGAAGCTTTGTATGTGTGTTGTACATGCCCCGTATCGGCGTTAAAAATAGCAATGGAATTTATAAACAAGATAAATGACTCCAAAAGATTATGAAAATCTAATTTCTTTTGATGTAACATCATTATTCCCTAGTTTCCCTACTGACCTAGCAATTGAAGTGATTCGAGGCAAATGGGAATTAATTCAAGAACTACACGAATAAAACTGATTTTGGAAGCATTACACTTTTTCATAACAGAAGACAGATACTTCTAGCTTAAGGAGGAACTTTAGGTCCAGTTGAAAGGTCTTCCCATGGGTTCTCCAAGCTTTTCCATTCGAAATTGGCATTACTTTACCTAATCCAACAGAAGTATAATGGTAATAAGGGATAATCTGCGTTAATTTTAAAAAGATACTATTGCCATGTAGTCGTAGAGTAATTTGATAGGAGGGTAGTGACTTTTTTAACTTCGTGCGAATTAGCAGAATTAGCAACACTTTTCCTGTGAACTACCAAGCGTTAAGCGTGCTGCGTCACTTAGCCATAATACTATAGCAAGAGATAGCGCAACTGGAAGCGTCTTTTTGCTTGTGCGAGAAATGATTGAGCCCCGGAGCTAAAAACTCACTATCGACAGGGCCATTCAGACGTTGCTTACGTTTCTGAAAGTAATCAATAGATGTTACACTCGGTACCAGGAAATCGAAAGCGCATATTTTAGTTCAATGTAACGGATTACAATCTAGAATCATCGAACCAAGCACGAATAAGTTGATCGAAATGAGCTATCTCTAGTTATTGTATCATATCATTTAGATTAAAATGGCTAAAAAGTGATTTCGTTGTGTTTCTACCATCACAAGTAACGCCACGCGTTCCTATCGCCCATGGAAAGATATTGAAGGATCGAAGAATGAAATGGCGTTATACTGTAGGATTCTTAAATGAACAGGTACGATTCAATTAAAATTAATATTTTTCTTTATTCACTATGGGTGCCGCGACTACTTACACTCGACCAAAAGCAAGACCGTGTGACCACTTCAAATCAGCGTTAGGGCATGTTCAATCGTAATCCGATGAGTCCGTGGACAAAACGTGAATGCATCACAACATATAAGAGATAAAGGAACAGTTAAAGCAGTCAAAAATGGGTCTGTGAGTTAACAAGGTCATGGCCAAAGTGATTTGGGATACACACGGAGTTATTTACATCTGAGCTACTTAGAGCTGTTCTCCAGACACGACATTGATTTGTCCAGAATATTTTACAGATTTTATTCTGCGACCATTTTCTGTTTCTAAACCTGATGAAATGGTTCGGGAGGTCGAAAAATGAGGTCATCCCAGAAACTTACGTCTATTTTAAGTAATTTCAGTATAAATATTTATTGGAACACATAAAAAGCAATAAAACAATGGACTAAATTTATCGAGCTTGACAGACTTGATTGAGAAAAAAATCTTTATTTGTGAACTTTTATCGGTTCAGCTTCAGCCAAAATAAACTACCCTTCCCTCCCACCCAAAATAATATATGATCATTTCCGTGCCGCTTACAATGTAACCACCGCAAACTCTTCAACACTTAAGGATCAATAGGATTAGGCTAAGAGGATCACAGAGCATTAACTAACCACCCATAAATTCTTGCAAATTCCAACAAAAATCTTTTGACTTACCTATAAATTAACTTTTTTACGTTAAACAGTAAATTTAAACTACTAAAAATAGAAAAGACGAACAAGAACAACAACAAAAACTAAATAAAGTAGCCGACAGCTGGGCAACAAAAGAATATCCAACACAGACACTTCAACTTGGCTGCTAAGCCCAAATATTAAACAAGATTTTTGACTACCAGTGTTAAACACATTGTGGTTGTCTTGGAGCAGCAACAGCCACAATGGACGAGCTAGCAGGCAGTACAATTTATGGCCCTTAGAACAGATTTTAGACACGACGACAGGGCAAAGTCAGGCGGCTAGAGAGATGCAGTCAGGGACTAGGGACTGACGAGGCCTCAGCACGCAGTGCAGGGCAGAGCAGCACAGGAACTGGTTACGGGCAAGTCTGGGGGAAGTGCTACCGTCTTACACACGTACACTTTGCCCCGTTGTGTGCGTTTGTGTCGCGCTCTTGTCAACGTCGCCTCACCTAACCCTCGCCTCGTCAGCGTAACCCATAATTTTAACACCAATAATAAAAGAAACCCACAGCAACAACAACAACGCCAACGTGCAGGTGTGCATCAAGTCCAAGCCGAGTCGCAGTAGCAGCAGCAGCAGCAGCGGCAGCCTCAGCCTCAGTCTCTGTATCTTGATATCTTACAGATACAAAACGTAATGCTCTCCGCCAGGCAGCAGTCAGAGCTCACTTGGTCATAAATTTAAGTTTCAAATTGTCTGCCCCGAAAACCAGTTTTGCCCACCAAAAACCGACCCAAAGGTTTTCATTATATTAGAAGAAGGATGACGAGAGTAAGGAGGGGGGTATGGTGAATGTGTATGTCTGTATAATTTTTGTTTGCTGCAACGCCACTTGGACAGCTTTTGGACTTGGACTGACTCAATTTTAATTGATGTTATATCCGTTCGATGCACTTGCCTTTTGGGGTACCTTTTAAAAAGTGTGTGAACTTGTCGTAAGCATAATTCGAATTTGATAGTTTTTCGAGTAATAGATCCTCAATTTAGGCAACATAGCGTGTACTTAGCATCATTAAGGAAGTGGCTTATTAGAAGAAAAGGTAAAAACATGCGACTGAAGAAAGCAACGAAATATATGATGGTTTTATATGAAAGTGCACATGAAAAATTTTGTAAATATTTTGAAGTAGCTTGCTTCTACAAGGTGCGTTTTAGTTTTGAAATATTAAATGGGAGCTAGCTTCGTAGAGCAAATCTAAGCAATCAAATCGGATTTTTTTTTTATTGTTACATCTTTTTGGTCACTTTTTTGTCAGCAACTTTCGATGTACTGATAAGGCTTAATGTTCGTATGGTACAATTTATGTTTGGATTGGTGTTAGATTAGTGTTAGATGTTGTGGCAGGTTCAGATGCGTCGTCTTGGAAGTTGCCAAGGGAAGATTCTCAAAAGCCTTCTTCTGGCTCTGACACCATTTATCCTTCTTCAGCAAAGTAGTTGTCTTGTTAGCCGATTTGGGTGTCCTCTGAGTCTCTCAATGTAGTTCACAGATTGTTTAACAATTACGTAGCCTATCATGGGGACATTTAGTTACTGTTCCAGTCAGTTCTCGTGCACATGTACCAGTGCGCTCCCAATAGTCTGCGCAGTATTTTGGCTTGCAGGACACGGATCTTGTGTAGATGCGTTGTAGCTGCAATACCAAATACTTGCAGGCCGTATCTCTATCGCATTTGCGGAAGTGCGGTAACATCAGATGAATATCTTTCGAGAGCATCCACCAACTGGATATCAGCACCACCTCTGTTGAGGTTGCGAACATTCCAGGTGCATATCCCCAAATCGCGGTCTTACAAACGTTTGCGTGGGTCGTCGTCAGAGGGGGTTCGAATCCGAGGCATTGTTGTCGCAGTTTCCATTGTTGGAGCTTTTTTGACTATACCCAACGCACCAACCCTATATATAGTACCCTATTGGGAGTTCGCCAGCAGCTTTGCGGATGCATCGGTCTGTTATCGGGGGTCACCAACGAGGAGGTATGAGTCAACTTGAGATGCATTAAGCCAGCATCACGCAGGGTTCGCCATGTTGAACCGGTCAGCAACTTTACCTCACTACATGCGCCCCCATTAGACCCCTTAAAACCTTCTAAAACTTCAAATTTCCGAACATTCAGCATTGCACAGACAAATTTTAGTTCAATAGTTTAAAAATCAAGTTTTAAAAATCATCATCCTTGGGCTATGTAAAGTAATGGTCCGAACTAGGTCCCAGTAAAAACCCATTCACATTTTAGCATTGGGTATGTGTGTGTAGCCATTGACACTATGTTCATTTTACTCTGCGGTATGGTTTTCAAAGCAGCGCAGCGAAGAGCTTATACTGTCGTTGTGTCGACTGCGCTGCTGCTGAGCACTTTTGAATGGACACCAGATAGCGACGCGCAGATCCTTGGTATAAACCAAGCGAATCTTGGTAAATTGTCTAGGGGCCTAATATCTTAATAATAAGAGCTTATGCCGATTAATGTGGGGCCTTAAACCAGCATTGGTCTAGAAGAGCGAGAACAAGAAGTGAGTGTGTATTGTGAACTAGCTTCGACCTGACCGCATGAAACGCTGGCCAGCGACTGAAGCTGTTTTCTCTTGGGCCAAGCCCCGGCATGCGTTTGGCTCGTGTCGGTGTGAATAGCGAAATGTGTTCGGCCCCTGAGTGCTTGGCGTGACCATCGCTGCTCTAAACTATTTTCTCTGTTAATACTAACAATTTTCGACTATAGAATAAGATTATACAAAATTTGGTAGCAGATATCAATGTGGATCAAAAATTTGTATAGTTCTCAATGCGAAAACTAATTTTTCTAGATGACCGAACCTTCTGCAGTATCTTAAGAGTTAATAGACTTGATTAAAACACTTTACCAAACTTGATCTCTACACAGAAAAAATTGATATTTTTTGATGATCCATTGGATGATTTCGGTATCCATTTGGACTGGATATTGGAAAATCGCTAAAAGGATATTAAAAATATCCATTTAAATTTAAATTGTAAAGCCCCAAAGGGGCCAAGCCAAGCTTCTCTCAAAGTTAGATTGATTTAAATACGATTTTCATTCAAAATCGTGTTCTGAAAATAGTCCATAGGGTATGAATGCTGGATTTTATAATATCAAAAAATGGATATGATAAAACTATCCATTCCAAATGAATCTTAATGATCCATGTTCTGTTAAGTCGGCCCGGGTTGCTATCCGTTACTTAAGTTAATTTTGTTATGAACGACACGAAAAACTCATTGCAAAGATTTGCGAAACGGTGCTAGATTGTTGTTCAATTAATTTGCATTGCTTTCTTCATCTAGCTAAACTTCCTTCACACTATTTTAAAAAAAACGAAACTCTATCCCTGCCCTTTTGGTAAAATTCACGGATTCAAAAGGTCTTCTTCGTATCATCTAACAATATAGCTCTCGTTCAGTGTTCCCCAAGCAGAGAACGAGAAAATGAGACTGTGTCTCTCTCTAACACAAAGTGATACATGATTTCGGCAAGCATTAGGTGTTTTTTTTTATTTTTTATATATATATGGGGGAATGCATTGAAAGCCGGATAGTGTGGGACTTGGGACTACCTCACCCACTAAAACCACCCCTATTCTCCGTTTCCCTCTCGCGGTACCACCGCTAAGTATTACTTCACGAGGGGGAGCTGGCATGAAAGCCTCAGCTAGATACCTATCTAGGACTTGAAATCATACTGCGCTGTCTTTCAGCGCGACGAAGGGACTTAATTATTTGTGCTGTGAAATTGCTAAAAGCAGACCAATTGTTTTGCGAGTTAAGTAGAATACCCATCAAATCGTTGACTATGAATGGTCTCCCAATCTCTAGACTTAGCTCTTCCCGTTCAGTAGCGAACCTAGGACAGACAAAAAAAAACATGCTCAGCGTCTTCAAGAATCCCTGCACAGTGTGTGCAAAACGGATCCGTCTCATGCTTAAACCTAAACAAGTAGGATTTAAAACATCCAAGTCCCGTCAGTGCTTGCGTCATGTAAAAGTCGGTATGCCCGTGCGTCCTACTATCCCACGGCCTTAAGTCTGGTATTATCCGTCTTGTCCATTGCCCGTTGGTAGCAGTTCTCCATCTCGACTCCCACAGCGCAAACGTCTCTTCCCGGCGGCCAAGTGGCGTGTTTCTGCTGCAGGCTTCTTTAGCAAGTAGGTCCAACGGAGCCATGCCTGCTAGAACCAGCGCAGAGTCCACGGAGACGGTGCGGAAAGCGCACAGCACTCTAAGTGCGCTCCTGCGGTATGCAGATCTGCAGTCCCGGCCGTACGAAAGTTCCTCCATTGCTGGTGCCCATATCGGTGATCCGTATAGTATTATCGATTTCACCACGTTACGGGGTCCGCTAACGCGGTTGAGGTCCTGGCAGCTTTCTCGCCGACATCCTTGAGATGTTGCTTGAAGATAAGCCTATGGTTCAATATTCGGCCCAGGTACCTAATGGCAGGCTTCGACCTTATTAAGCAGCTTCCGACTTCAATGGAGGCAGATTCCACTAACTTCCTGCTACTGACTATCACCGATTCCGTCTTGTGGGCTGCCAAACTCAGTCCGTTATCTCCGAGCCATGAGATAACCTCACGGATGTCCGCGTTTGTGCTAACTTCGACTTCTTTCACGTGTTTAGCGATTGCCACTATTGTACAGCCGTGAGGTAGCGGTAGGCGCAGTACTGCGTAGTACATGACATTCCAGAGAGTTGGGCCTAGCACCGATCCTTGAGGTACGCCTCCAGAAATCTCACGTTGCTTTTCTCCTGCTGCAGTATCAAATAGGAGTACTCTATTCGTGAAGTAGTCACGGATCATCCTGATGAGGTACTCAGACACTTGCAGCCGGTGTAGCGCTTCAAGTATGCTTTGCCAGCTGGCAGTGTTGAAGCCATTTTTGACATCCAGTGTGGTAATAAGGCAGTATTTCTTGGCTTCGATAGCTTCTTCCGCTGTACCTACTACCTTTGCGATTGCGTCTGTGGTGCTCAGCTTCTTTCTGAACCCGAATTGGTGCTCAGAAAGGCCTTCCCGTTCAACAAGTTCCTTCTCCAAACGGTTGCAAATTATGCCCTCAAACAGTTTCCCAACAACGTCCAGCATTGAAAGAGGTCTGTATGCAGAAGGGTTTTCTAGCTGGGTGCCGCTTTTGGAGATCAAGACCAGCCTCTGCAGTTTCCATCTGTCCGGAAAGCGGCATTGTTCAATGCACATGTTGTAAAGTTTTACAAACGCTGCTGGATACGCGGCTACGGCCATCTTTATCACCCTGGTGGGCACACCGTCCGGTCCTGGTGCCTTGTCACCACGTATTTTGCTTAGGGCACTTAAGACCGCGACTTTGTCGGTGAGAAGCACGGCCGTAGGCAAAGGTTGGGCGTAAGCTTCACGCAATGAGGCAATTGGCTGCCGTGGGAATAGTGTCTCAACTATTTCTGTCAACTGTTCAGGGCAGCTTGGCATAGGTTTTTTGGCCAGCTTCCCCATGACCACCTTGTAAGCTGTCCCAAAAGGTTGAGCATCAGCTTCGCAGCATTAGGTGTGAATTGGCGAGTATGCTCGTGCCCCAGGGGTTATCGCTGGGGAACTCTGCTCTCGTTCTCTCTCACAGTCATTGTGCTCTCTGCTTATGCTTTGTTCGAGCAACCTTTTGAACATAACATTTTTTCAATTCGGTCTTCGAAAAACACACATTTTATGACCGATTGACTGACATGGGCCTGTTATTCGGCTGCAGGCAGCCGGATCAGGGCTGTGTGTTCAACCACAGCCAGTTAGAAGTGAGCGCGATTGCAGCACACATTCGGTTGAGGGAAGCCCGAGCCCGATTATGTTGTGTTCTTGCGGTCAATGACATGAGCAGACCGAACTGAAAATAGGGTTGCGAGTTACTTACTAGCTATGATGAATGTCGTGCGTGCATGGAAATATAGACAATACACTTCAATAGAGTTCTAATTTCCAAAACCTACTCGACTGCATAATTTTTAAAAATTATGAACATTGTAAATAAAAAGGCGTAAGATAACCTCAATTCTATTGGGTGACGATTATAGCTAATTAACCAGCCTCACATTACTCATATGAATTCAAAATTCCCCGTAATTAATCATTTATCCTCCTACCCTCAGCGCATTTCCGGTAAGCCACCTCATTTCGCTTCATTTTTTATACATTGACCTAATTTGTAGGGACAACATTTTTTGCAAAAAAACAAAAATTATATTAACTGTAAAGTTCTGACAGCTCAGTCAGCTGATTTAAATGCAGCTGCATGACAACAACCCATAACAACAATAACAAAAGTCCCATAAAAAAAATGCAATCCGATTCCCCCGCCAGTCTGACAGCAAGATTAATTATCACATTAATTAACTGACCTGAAAAACGAAAGTTTTGGCACAAAAATATGGAAATACAGTCACTCGTAAATGAAAGTGTTGAAAAATATTCAAGGGGAGTTGTAAACATATGGGTTCTTATTAGGTATGTAAACAAGTTGCAAAGTTTTCCATGTTCCATCCTAATCTTAAATCAAGCCCAGCTCGTAAATCAAACTGCCGATAATCCCGTAAAATACAGCCTGACCAGCTGACACAGTTCTTTTTACAATAAAACTGTCAGAAAAAAAATGCCAAAAAACACCAAAATCCTTAATTTGAACAACACAGCGATCGACGGCGATTGTGCAGTCAGTCATATGGAACAACAGTTGGCGATTGACTTGAAATTGAATTTTTCGTTGGCCCCTGCTCTCCAACCTCGGCTCGAAGTGACAAAGACAAAGCCAACAAAAAGTGCATTTTGCGGTTAAACTTGGCCACAAACGAATAAATTTTCCAATTGCAAGCCAAATTTTAAGTGTTGGAAATAATCAACAAATTTGGAACAAAAAAAAAAAACAAAATTCAAACAATTGTTAAGCGGTAACAACAAAAAACTGGGCGTGTGCCAAGCGCGTGCAGTTAAATTAAACAATTGCAACATGCAATGTATTTTTTGCGAGGTGATAAAACAATGAACAGTTTAACAGATTACAGTGAAAAATGAGCTGGCAATAGGAAGCGTTTAACAAGAAACAGGGTTAACTTTATGGCAAAAATTTTGCAGCCCACGGCTATACGCATAGTTCAGTTTGGTTAGCTTAATTTTAAGAGAGGATTCATTTCGGGATCCAATAATATATTAATTAAAAAAGTAGTGGGGAACTCACCGTAATCAAGTAGTGAAATTAGACAAGCTAGACTTTACCCATTAATTATATTTATAGCACACGCATAATACCCAAATCTATTGTATCGAGCTAGCTAGTATTGTATCACGACCTGTGGTGCGAACAGTGAGTATTACTCCAAGGGCCGCTCCAAAAAGTCAGCCAAGGGTCGCCTAGGTAAAATCAAACAGTTCACCAATCTTGTATGATACAGAATTTTAAAAAACTGCCCATTAGAGCTGACATCTAGAGAAAAACTTTCCCGCTATGTAGTCCAAAGTCATTACATTTACAAAAGATCGAAAAGCAGGACCGCACATAAGGATAGGGAGATGCTTAAGGAATCCGTCGAGGCAATTTTTTTATGATTATTGCTACGCTCTTTTTATGATGTGGGAATATTTACTTTTTTAATGACTATAAGGAAGCAAAAATACATCAGCCACTTAATAAATATGATGTGCCAATTTCGTGCCTATTGAAGGTTTCCTTTCTCTATTGGAATGGGCTTTAGTTATATGTATCTTTCTGAGCAATTATGTAAATAATTAACGAATTTAGGTTTTAATTCGTGCATAATGCCAAATTTAAAATAAATGTTTCTTTTTTCCTAATAAATATTTGTACTTTTTTGTAAATTTATATTGTGTCCAATTCCATCGTTCCAATCCAACGATAATTTAATGAATCAACGCACATTTCTTGAATTATCGACGTTCCGCTCTATTTGAACTAGTTCTAAAGCACCAATGACGCATTTCTGGCTATTGCAACACTATTCTAGATGTGAGCGTGTAAGTAATAAAAGTGGACTGTACTCTTTACAAACTTGGATGTGCTGAGCATATCCTGTCCTCAATCTTTGGATTATATTATCACCTCCAAATATTTAGGACAAGATAACCTTGAGCCAGTCGCATGTCGCAGTCCTTGACGAAGCATTCTCATTTCACTACCGCAACCGATTTCGGAATATTTCGTTTAACACACTGTCCGCCGAGAAGTGGTGCTTCATTTTGTCAGTTTGTAGTGAAACTGTCCGTGAATTGTTGGCTTAATATCAATTCATTGTCAGTTTCCCCACATACTGGCAGGAATCAGAGTAAATCAATAGCAATGCAATAAAATTTGAATTTTCTATGCTCAGAGCAACCGAGTGCAATGGTGCTAGTCGAGCTGCTAAGAGAAATGGAATGTAAACAAAAGGTAAAAGAAATTGGCATGAGAATTACAGACAATCGTTATTTTGCTGATCCAGTTTATTGAAGCTTTGAAGCAGTTGCCTGCACTTGGGGGGAAAATGGAGCTTCACAATTTCCTGGCCAAGAAAATTATTCTCGTTTTTGTGACTTTTCTTTACTCACAGGTATACTATTCAGTTTCGTTAGTATTCTCGCTTATGTAACTCCTTTCTTTACTCACAAGTATACTATTCAGTTTCGTGGCAATGGCAGCCTCTGCAACAGAGCTAGTAATCACCAACTTGCCCGTGGATGTGCTGAACGTGATATTCGGAAACCTTCCCGATCTAGATGACATGATAAGCTTTGGCCAATGTCATTAATTCCTTGGCGAAGCATTCGCCTTTCACTGCCACAAGAGTCTTGTGTTTGAGTCGCTTTCAGTCGAGAAATGGTCGTTCGTTTTGTCCGTGTGCGGTGAAACTGTCAAGGAATTGATATATAAGGATAAGGACAGTATCTCAATGTTACGATTATTCGTATCGTATTGTTCCCAAGCAGAGAAATTGGTTTTCAATTTGCCCAGAGAATCAGACTACAATGTGCTAGTCGAGGTGCTAACAGAAATGAAATGCAAACAAACGTTAAAGGAAATTTCCATCAACAATACATCGAATCGTAAATCAGCTGGTACAGTTATCAAAGCTTTGAAGCATTTACCTGCACTCAGGAAATTGGAGCTACACCAATTCGTGGCCGAGGATTGTAAGTTCTTGGATCATATCCAGAATTATTATAAATATTGTTCCAATTTTTGCAGTTTGCCCTGTGAATAATCTTATCGAATTGCAGGCCCTCATTATACATGTGAGCTTTAATACGCCAAAGATTGACGTATTCCAGATGTTCTCAGCTTTGAAGAACTTTCGCTCATTCGAGATCGGGGGTGATATCCTAGATACGACTGTGGGAACCGCTGCGTTGTGGCCTGTCTTAGAAGAATTTTCCATATGGTTTGGCGAAGTAAAATCCAACTTTCGCTATTATCCAAAACTGAAATCTCTAAACATACATTGCTACGATAACCAAGACATAGTACTACAATCGGAATATGCGGAACATTTGGAGAAACTCGTGATTTGGCGTAGAATAAGTGAGAGTACCATGAAGGAAGCCAAAGTGATTGGCACGCTAAAATCATTAAAGGAGCTCCACTGGATGCCGAGAGATAATCGTTGTCTGGAGTGTATCACTAATCTGAACCAATTGGAGCAGCTGATGCTGATTGATTCAAATGGAATAACTAACGAAGGCTTGCTGATGGTATTGCGAGCCTGTACAAAAATACGGCGATTGGACATACGTAATTGTGCAAATATACGAACATCATTTGTATTGCCTGCCAACGATATTTTGCGAGACAATGACGTAAAGCCAGATAATCCATTGAAGCTGAAGTTTAACAATCCGATAATGATGTATGAAACCAAAAAGGCAAGTTTTATATATTTAAATATATAAGGGTTGTCTTTCATATTTCTGTTGAACACTTTGCCACTTTTGATCTTTGACAAATTTTAGGACTAAACTGTTATCCGATTTCTTAGGTTAAAATTTTATGAGTACATTTTCTTTAACAGTTCACGTCATCGGTTAGTTCCTTGTTTAATAGTTTGAAATATTAAAGGCAACCCTCGTACATATAAAAATAATATTAACAAACATGTCTATTTTTAGATACTTGCCGGTACGGACAACGCCCTCATAGTCTTGGAAAGCGGACCTTTTCTTTATTCTTAGAATTGTGTTTGATTTTACTTTTAGATTACTTTCTAAGTATCCTAATCTTTAATAAGCTTGTCATAAGCAGATAAATATGTATGAAGTAAAAAAACATCAGTTTGTTAATCAATTGTAAACTTTCTGTCCATTTCTCTAATGCGTTCTGGCAATTTAAGGATACCATTTTAAAAAAACATTGCGTCTTTTGATGCAATCCACGAATTGATCCAATTTTACAGTTCTTCAAAAAAGAGCAAAAGTGCTGATCCTCAGGGTAATGTCTGGGCTATACGGCGGGTGGGGTAGGACTTCCAATTTCAGCGTTTCAAATCTTGATAAGATAAGCTTGGGCAAGACAAAAATCATGGTCATCTTGATCCAGTGGTGTCGTACTGTCCAGAAAGTGAAATGATTTCGCAGAAACTGAGCTGAGCAGCGAAATGATGTTCTGACGGATAGCACCAGAGGACTATATATATATATATTTTTTTAGACAGGGCACAGTCGAGCTCGGCGTTGCACAAGATGGCACCACTGCTCCGTAAGCCGCGCAGTTGCAATGTACGAAAGCAGCAGGACCCTAAAAGCCAGCTAGATCACGATTTCTGTCACCTAAAGTATGGCCATTTCACATGGAAGAGATGCTGCTACAGTTACAACGTTCAGTTACGTGCTTAACTTTTAAAATTAGCGAGAATGACCAATTAGGTTACAGCTTGGGCGCAAAAGCATCGAGACACTTTCGAGTGTAATTGGTGACAGGTACCGATTACGTAGAAGAGTAATTACCTAAAGCTCCACAAAGTTAAATTCAAACAAACTGAAATTCCCGAACAAATCCGCTGGCAAAAACCAGAACTTTAAATGCTTAACTGTTATAAGTAACTATTATATCCGGTCCCAGATAAATTTTCGAAAAACAATGACTATAGCCTAGTACTGAGGGCGTTCGAATTTTCATTTCGTCACAGTATTTCACATAAATAGACGCACTTTCTAAAAGCACATGAGCACCAAAACAAAGCCAAGGTGTTTCTAATTGTATGAAATACTGTGACGAAAGGAAAATTCGAACGCCCTCAGTACTAGGCTTATATAAGTAATTTAATTTATTATACCCTTGTAGAGGGTTTTTTAAAATTGTCCAGATGTTTGTAACGCATAGAAGGAAGCATCTCCGACCATACAAAGTATATATATTCTTGATCAGCATGACGAGGTGAGTTGATATAGCCATGTCCGTCCGTCTGTACGTCTGTCTCTATGCTATCTCCTCCGTCAGTTTTAAAGCTAACATAACCAAACTTTGCACGAAGTTTTTTTGTACCGGGCGGATCGGATGACTATAGCATATAGCTGCCATAGGAACGATCGGTCGAAAAAGTAGTTTAAGTGAGAAAAACTTGTTTGTCTTCAAAGCAAACGTCCCCAATCCTCGTATTTATAAGTTTTCTATGCTTTTACACAATTACACTATGTTTTATGAAAATCGGCCAACTATATAGTATAGCTGCCATACAAAAGATATGTCTGGAAAAAAGTCTTAGTATGAAAACCTTTTTTGTTCTTAATGCTATCGCTCCCAACTTGTTACTGATCAATATTATATGCTACCACACAGTTTTGCCAAGTATGATCCAAATCGGATGACTGGACTATAGCTGCCATAGGAACTATCGGTCGAAAAGAAGTTCTAGTGAGAAAAACTTTTTTGTTCTCAATGGTAGCGTCTTTGTACCTTCCACTTGTGAATATTATCAGTTTCCACACAATTTTGGGGAGATTGGTCAAAATCCGATGAATATATCGTATAGCTGCCATATAACAAACTGGCAAACAAATGGTCAAAGTAGAGGCGCCATCTTATTGCTGAGTTTGAGAAATAACTCAGCTAAGAACGCTCGACGAAAATCATTTAAATCCTTAATTTATATAAATTATACAAGCTACAAGGGTATATAAACTTCGTTCGAGCCGAAACTAGCTTTCCTCTATTTTTATACACTTGAAAAGTGTATTGTAATTTTGCCCAGGAGTTTGCAACGCATAGAAGGAATCATCTCCGACCACATAAAGTATATATATTCTTGATCAGCATGACGAGCTGAGTCTATTGAGCTTTGTCCGTCCGTCTGTCTGTTTCTACGCGAACTAGTTCCTCAGTTTTGAATCTATCGAGCTGAAACTTTGCACAAAGCCTTCCTTTTACTGCACGCTGCTAATATGTCGGAACCGATCGGATCGGATTACTACTTCTTGTAGCTGCCATAGAAATGTTCGGTCGGAAAATGCGTTTTAGTGAGAAAAACTTTTTTGTTTTCAATATTTGCGCTCTTAAACTCGGTAATTGTTAATATTATATGTTTTTAAGCTGATCTGCAAAGTTTGGTCGAAATCGCTAACCGTTGAAGCAAACTTTTTCAAGTGTATTAAAACTTCGGCAAACGAAGTTAGCTTTGCTTTCTAGTTTTGAATTAATTTTAATGATCCACTACATATGTACATTATATGCATCTATGAACTCTGTCCTGGCAACTCCGAGAATTTCAGATGTTCGTATCGTCTTCTATTGAGCTCGGGACAGTGAAATTTAATAAAAAGTTTTCTTTGGGAACATTTTTATTTGGCAAAATTTGCTAAAAAAAATTTTGTTAAAATTTAAAAAAAAAAAAAATAATTTTATTGACTTTTCAAATGGAAATGCCAAAGCAAAAGCGCTTAGTCCAAAAACGTTGGCTATCATGGCCAGGACTCTACTGTAGCTGTAACCAATTGAAATCGAGATCGATAGCTGTTATCGATAGCCCGCCCGAAAGTGACTCGTTACTTTTTGCGCACGCAATAGCTTAATAGTTTGCCTTTTGATATTTGGGAAACAATTTCTTTTTCATACGACTTGAGCAGCATCACACCCACATCCACCTAAAGTGTCCACTTTCCGGTATTTCCTGAAATCCGGAAATCACAGCAATCGTCAAGTGGCTTGTACGTTGAGGAACTGCTGCTTGTTGCCACTGCTCCCTGCGTCTGATTGTGCCGTTCGCTGCTGGCTTTCCACATTAAGGCGGCTCCGGCTGGATCATACAAGCAATTCATAATCTACATCTACCCAGAGTGATCGTTGGATGACTCCTTGGTGCGGCTTAACATTTTTAACATGAACATTGCTCCCTAGGAGCGATAGTCACAGTTGACACCGCGGGTTCTGGTAAAATAGTGGCGGGCATCATTTTGGTAGTGTGCGTAATTTGTAAAAGAGAATGAATTCCTGAAGTTTAATCACTAAATCCTTGTTTCAGCAGCTGCTTTTCGGTTCTCCAACTACTAACGAGGCCAATCCTGATCTAAATAGGATCTTGTTTACTCCCTGGACAGCGAGCATTGGAATTGGACCAGAAAAATATTTATCTTATTGTCGCTGTGGAACCAGCTGTGGCTTGCTTTTTTCACTAGTAGACTTGGGTGAGTTTCTTACTTTCACAATTTCCTTAAAGATTGAAATTTATACAGTCCCGGCTTAAATCCTCTCTTTTACTTGCCCAATATGTTATATTGCATTAAGTGGAGGACGCACCTTTGCATCTATTCTTTAAATAAGGTGCCTTGATGGAGATCAGATGGTCATCTAATAATATCTTATTCCCCTCGACACAACCTGACAGAGGCAACTCATTTAAGTTTACTTAAAAGAGTTTTTTTGTTTTTTAAATAATAAATTGTCCAGCACATGTTCCCCTCCCGCCTTAAAAAAAACGCCGCATTTCAATGCTCCACTAATGACACATAAATATTTATCTGCCACAAAACCTCAGCCCTCTACAACCTACAAACATACAAATATGTATGTAACTAAAAGGGTTTCTCGGCTGGTAGGAAAGCTTCGATCATTGGTGTTTTTTTTTTTTGTTATCTGTCCGAGCTACTTGACTTACACACGCAGAACACAGAGAACCAGTTCGGGCGTTGAGTAATTACACACAGTTTCTGGACTGGGACTGGAACTGGGACTTGATCTCTGTAGGAGAACAAACCTTTTGTCGTGCGTTTGCGTTCCGTACCATTCCGTCCACTGTCGCCGTTCGGTACGCTTAATTGCGTAAGGCAGGTGGCTGGCAAAGAGAATAAGGCACCTACATACAGACATGGCAGACAGAAACCACTTTAAAGCTGTTCCCCGTGGGTGATTAGTGACGGCTGCGAGTCGGAGGGGTTCAGGTCTTCAGCTCTCTCAATACACAGTAGCGCGCCGCTTTCCATTATTGCCAAGTGTCAAATTAAGTGCTCACATGATTAATATTTGGTGCCCTGTGTAGTCGGGCATTGTTCCGCCCGGTTCGACTACTGTTCAGTTGGTCATGCAATTTCCTTGCTGATTAACCGTGTCGTTTGGTTATTAACTTTTAATTATAAAACCCCTTGAAATATTGTCTATGGCGAGAGTCTTAAAGTCTATTGATGTATTTGGCACGCTGAACGACCTGGCAGGTTTAACGATCGTTCTAGGACGATTCGTCAGGCTTTGTGAAGTGTCAGCGGAAATTGACTTGCATATTTAACGAGTGAATCATTTTTAAATGCCTCGGAAGGATTGAGGATTAGACTTAAGTGGAAATTCCTTACTTTTATGAAGAAAATTGAGTTTTGAAGAGGTAAAATTGGCATTTTTTGTTCTGGCAAGTCATAATCTTCTTTCCCACCACTAAAGAAATGCTGGATAATTGCTAAAATAAATCCAGGCCGGGGGATTTCCAGCGTTGGAATTTCCAGTTGCCCACTCAAGTCTCCCTACGGATATAATTTTCTTGGTCCAGTCGGTTCCAAGTGTATGAAAAGCCTCTAAGGCGATGTTTTCGGGCAGTGAGTGTCTAGCTAGAGACTTTTTCTTTCCTTATATTTTGAGCAAGATGTTTCCATCTGGGCTTTTTTCTTGTCTCTATTGGTCCCGCAGAATTTCCTTACTTTCAATCTTACTATTGTATAGCTTCCTGCTTATATATTTCCCACTCTGTTTCTAAGAAACATTTATATTTCTCTGCAACTCACAGTTTATGTGCCTCAGCATCAGTTTTGTTTGCCTACATTCCTCAACCGCATTTTAAGGCATGCATTACACAGTTTGTTGTAGGACACAAGTGGAGTTTTGTTCTCCAGTATCTTCAATATTCCACATATAGCAATACATTCACTTGATTGTGATTACATTCACTTGGTCTCTAGCTAAAACTACGTAGAATATGCAAGAAACTGTTCCAAAACATAGTTTTCACGCACAATTTGAAGGAAACTATAGGTACTGTATCTCACAAATATCTCTACCTCCTTTCACCTCTTTATCCACGTTAGAGAAGAGTTGAATCAAGATCACAAATTTCGAATAAATATCTATCATGGCCTCGAAACTCAAAAACTTATTGCAAAGAACTCGACATCAGTCATTCCTTTAGTCTACCAAACCATTATAGTGTTCTAGAGCAATGCGCACAGTATTCGGTTCGGACACTAAGTACAAAGGCCTGGGCTTAATATCCAACTTGGTATCAGTAAACGACTGCCGCATATCTCTTCAAGAGATGAGTCCAACGATGGGATTGCAAAGCAGACGTATTCGCAATACAGGGCAATTCCACTGACATTTTCCAACGAATACTTTCGATTAGTCTTCACGAACATTTCCAAAACGGATTAGCATCTTCAAATATTTATTGATTATAAAACAAAAGAAATTTTAGTTTAACAATTTATTATCTACTTTATAAACAGATTTACTAAATTTCGTCAAAATCGAATGACTATATCAGGCATGCCCAAAAGCAGCATACGATAGAGCACTCACCAATTCCACGGCTTAATACTGGAACCGATACCGGAACCGTTAACCGAAATAAACCGTTTCAAATCAAGTACCGGAACCGGAACCTATACTTATTTTTTTTTGAGAACCGAAAACCGTTTACCGTTATTTATGGAACCGATAGCACCGGAACGAAACCGAAACGTTGGTACCGGTACAGTTTCGGTTTTTTTACCTTTGCAGAGCACATCGTAGATTTGGTCACGAGTTGTAGCTCACCATACAGGATGCTAAAATATTAGCAGCGAAAGACTTTTTCAACATTTGCCCCAATTTGGTGGTCAGAATCCTCCATAAAGTTCCCAGAATTGTATGAGATTTTAAAAGTCGTGCTTTCTGTTCCAGCTACGCAGGGTAGAACTCCTACTCTCTGGCCGATAATTTAAATTGAGTCCCCTATAAAGTTGTATGGACTCAACCACATTGAATGCAATTATCATACTGCGAGCACATTACAAAAATGCTATATTAGTTAAATAAGACGTGGACGTATAAAATTCAAAGTTAAATTCGAAAACTTAAAATGTGACATGACATGAAGCCCACGATCACAACTTTGAGATATAACTCAGAAATTTCCTGGGCCTTAGGCTCGGACTTAAAGCCCCTGGGCGTAAATGCCAATCAAAGAAGAGAACAAAACCGGACGCACACACACGAAATCGTTTGCATGTGTGTCGTTTTGTATACGTCGCACCCTGCTTGTATACGATCATTGATTTCCTATCTTCGGTGCAATAACAAAAACAAAACGTACTCAAAGAGCTGGGCATCGCTGGATTATATCTTATAGCTGCCATAGGAACCATCGGTCGGATAATGGGTCTCACAGTGAAAAACTTTTTATACCCATGCAAAGGGTATTATAATTTTGCCCAGAAGTTTGCGACGCATAGAAATATTCATTTCCGACCCCATAAACTATATATATTCTTGATCAGGGCGACGAGCTGAGTCGATTTGGCTTTGTCCGTCCGTCTGTTTCTACGCAAACGAGTCTCTCAGTTTTAAAGCTATCGAGCTGAAATTTTGCACAGAGTCTTCTTTTTACTGCACGCTGCTAATATGTCGGAACCGACCGGATCGGACGACTATATCTTATAGCTGCCATAGGAACCATCGGTCAAAAAATGGGTCGTAGTGAGAAAAACTTTTTTGTTTTCAATGTTAATTTTCTTAAACTCCGCCATTATTAATATTATATGCTTTCAAACAGATTTGCAAACTTTGGTCAGAATCGGATGACTATGTCTTATAGCTGCCATAGGACCGATCGGTCGGAAAATGAGTCTTAGTGAGAATAACTTTTTTGTTTTAAATTTTATCGTTCTTAAACTCAGCGATTGTTGTATTTTGATATGTTTTCAAAAAGATTCGCGAAATTTGGTCGAAATCAGATGTTCGTCTGACGGAAAATGGGCATTAGTTAGAAAAATTTTAGATTTTTATGTAAGCGTTCTTAAACTCTGACATTTCAAAAACAGCATTTGCAAGGGTATAAAAACTTCGGCACAGACGAAGTTAGCTTGGCCTTCTCGTTTTGTACTCAATTCGCATAACTTAGTACATCAAGAATGATTTGATAATAAAGAATTTCAAGCTTTCAAAGTCCATTTAATGTGTCCACACATTCGATGCACGAAACTACATAACTTGCTCCTCTCCTTTCCCGAAAGTTCTTATAGATTCTAAAATATATTGACATTAATATTTTCATTTGCACTCTTGATGTTGGTTTTAAGAAATCCGTACAAAGAATATCTGATACCAAGTTTACGAGCAATTTGACCTTCTAGAAGTGACTACAACTAAAGCGATAAATTACCAAAATTGTTACCCTTAAGATCCTTACGAAACCCAAACCAAGTCAGATGCATTTTCACTACTTTCAAGGGTCGTCTACCACCCGTTGATTTTTTTGTCACCCATCATTCTTACACTAACCGAGTGGTTCTCAACTGATATCAGAAGACCAACGCATTGTTGGCCCTACAAAACACATGCGAAATTGATAAGCAGCCGCCTAAATGACCCGAACCTTTCCCTTTTCCATTTGGTTTTGCCACGGACCAATCCAGACGACTTCGTCTCATGTGTCACATGCCCAGACCAAGATGCGTTTGTCAAGAGGATGACACATGCCTGTGGACTGTTAAGTACGCTTAGAGCAGATTAACTTAACTGTGCATAAAATGCTGAAAACAACAAAAAAAATCTACAAAAAAAAAAAGAAGGAAAACGAAATGAAGGAATTTTTATGCGAGACCGTAAAAATGCTCAAGTACGCTAAGAAACAGAAACTAAAGTGGCTGCCATTTGGTTACTTTTCAGTGAGTGAAAATATTGTAGGAATGTGTAAAAAGTCATGCATAAAATTAGTTTCAACTTGGGTGACGTTCTGCAGCGGCTGCCGCTGCTCTTGGTGTGTGATTTATTTTCAGCCAACGGATTTTTAAACACTTGGGCAACACGTGCGTTCCAGGAAAATGGCGTTTGCAGTTAAAAATCCATAAATATTCGATGCATATGACAAGTTGAAGTGTAATCAAATTTAACGCAACATTGATCACCCTCACCCACACGGTGTGTCACTTACGCACCGTTTGCATCGGTTACCCCATTTTCTCACGTTGTTTAAATCAAATTTTTTGTATTTGCTTTCAACGATCGCGGAAATCCTTTTCACACGCCTCTATTTTTCATGCGTTCTGCATTCGCGCCTACTGCCAATTACACTCGGAGATGCGAACTGCTGTCAGGCCATTGTGACAATGACAATGACAGCTTAGGGTTAAGACGGGGGGGGACTGCAACTCGGAACCCTCACACTCAGTTTACCTGCAGTTGAGTTTCAGCTTCACTTTAGTTAAGTTTTGGGTACTGTATCGGTTGATTGAAGTGCCAAACTCTGAAGCGATCAATGTCTATGCTAAAATTTAGTTGCACTGAGAAAAACGAAGGTAACGAGTGATGTGAAACGGTGCCGTGTCTTTTTTGGAGCATTGAAAATATAATAATTTTTTCCTCCAGTGCACTCACGACAAACAATCAGAACCCAATCCATATCCAACCATTATGTGTGGGGGAGCGACCTCTATGCAATCTGCATAGGTTACAAAAGAGAGAGAGAGAGATGAGGATCATATAATGATCAGGCTTGATCCCTTTTTGTTGTTCATCTTCTTCTTTTATACCTCACGCAATTTGTATGGTTGCTCTGCACTATCAATTGCTGACCCCTAATAACGAATTCGTGCTCAACTTAATTGCAGACATATTGATGAAGAAGCAGGGACAGGGGCAAGGGATAATCCACCATCCCAGAACCTTTTTTTTCGGTATTTGCCATTTGCGTGTCATTTTCTAGTAAAATTGGCAGTTCTTTCAACTCGCCCAGCAGATCAGATATCACAAAAGGGCCTGTCTAACATCAATCAAAGATAACACAACAGAACAGAACAGAATACAACATAACGTGTAGCCCATTGAGAGTAAAAGTAAAAATGTTGTTGATCCTTGGGTAGTTGATCGTGATCGCTTGTTTGTTGAAGTTCTTAGCAGGTTTTGGTTGTCGTCAACGAAATGTTTCTGCTTCGTTTATTTAAGAAAATATTAAACCTTTTATTCTCTGGTTGCTCAGCCTTTTGTTTGCATCTGTTTAGCACTGCGGAACAGGTGGAGGATGCACACAAACACACGCACACAAAGTGCTAATTGGATTATGTATTGCTTAATGATCCTTGCTCTGAAGTGGAAACGATCATGGATGGATGGATGGATGTATGTAGGGAGATGTGTTGGGTTTGCGTGATTTGGCATTTAGAGAGAGAGAGAGAGAGAGTGAGATGGAGAGGGAGCAGCAACATTTGGCAGTTGCTTGTGAAATGGGTTAGGCTTTAACCTGTTAATCACTTAAGCATGTACTGCGGTTTTTTTGGAGGATTAAAAAAAGGGAAAGTTTGGCCTGCCAAAATGTTAAATGGGTCAAGAGTGTAAGGGTAGATGTATACTGGTTGGAATAAAACACAAAAGGAAAGTTTTTTGTATGAGAACAAAGAAATGCCAAACGATGAATAACACTCTCGCGTTGGAGGTCCACAAAAAGTTGAGAAAAACTTTTTTTTTGTAATATTTTTAATTTGGGATTTTTTCAAATTTGAAATGTTTGACACTTTTTTGAAAGGTTCTCAATAAGTCCATGACACTTCGGAAATTTAGAATTCTAACTTAAGAAATTGAACAAAAAATTTGGATCAAAATTAGTTTAGCTGAGCTAAGCCTGCTTAACACATGAGTCATGAAATTCTATGAATTTGACAAGCTATTCAAATTTAAAACATAGTCAAAAGCAGGACTACTAGGGTATCATGTCTCATGTGTCGAACAGTGTGAAGGCAGCCTTATTCTCATTATCAGCATCAAAAAGAAGTCGTCTAACAACAAACACTAAAATCTGTGAACAAGTTACAGACATTTTATAAATCGCCGCGTCTTCTTCTACCACAAAAACCCATTTAAATGTCCATAAGTTCCACTTGATCAAACTCACTAATTAATACACAAACCAAATCACGCAAAATGAAAATATTCCCACATTTATTCTCAAAGAACTTCTTTTGTACTTTGTCCAACTTGCGCTGCTCGCTGAACTTTTTTATTTTTATGATTAAATATTGTCGTAATCACTGAAGCTCAACCAAAAGTGCAATGAGGCGCAGCCAAGAAGTAGCCTGAGAACCTCTTGCCAGAAATTCAAATCAAAATTCTTACAAGTTTTCATAATTTATGTTATATACCCAAATTTTGCGGTACCTGCACGCCTGCGCAGTGCGCACTCGACCCTGAAAATGGGCAAATTAATTCTGTTGAAGCTCGTATTAAATGATGTTGTGAACCTCGCCTACTTGTCGTACCTTAATTTACTTGGCCAAATACAAGCGTTTTCACGCCATTCTGCGCACCTTAGGGGAAGTCTCCCCCTCTTTGATAGCAAGAAGCGTAGGCTGCCACACCCAAAGAAAACTTCTTTGTTTATTTAAGGAAATGAGGGAAAATCAGCAACTTGCTTGAACCTCTTGGGGTCGGTGTGAGAAAAACATTGTTAAACAAATTGTACAAAAAATCAATACTGGACTGTAGGAACGATTTTTTTCGATCTATGAGAACTAAGACGATTTGTAGGTAAACTTCCGGCAATTAAAAGTGAATTGTGCTAAGGGGCAGCTCTTCTAGAGTCCATTGGTTACTGAAGTGGCGATTGCTTGAGAAGGTAATAATAGTTTTACCTTAACAGAAATTTGAGAGTCTTCGATTTAGATTTAGTATTTGCTGGATTTACTCAAATTTAAAAAATTAAGATTTTATTTGTCAGAGTCTCAGCCATATTTGAAGAGATAGATCTATTATAATTCTAAGTAGATTTGTCAGAATAACAAAATCAGGGCTGCAAACCGGTTCGAACCCGGAGATTCCGATCTTTTTTTGTACCGTGAACCAAACCCTGAACCGAACCACGAGGACTGAAAATAGATGAACCCAAGCTTTTGGTTCGGTTCAAAAAAATATAGATTATACACATTAAAATTTATTTGGGTACCCTTCTATGTACATAACTGCAGAGTCGACAATTAGAAATAAAACAATACGGAAAGTCGATCAAGCCAGACTATGATATGCTTTGCACTTGCGAAAATGAATATAAGTAAACACTTTATAAGGTCAGAGATGCTTTGTTTTGGCGGTTACATACATTTGCACAAATATTCTTTGAACCTTTGGTACAGAACATAAACTAAACAGACACTAAATCAGAGAAAACTGGCACAAATTTTTCTTCTTATACATATATACCTGATCAGGTTGATTGAGGTGACACACATCAACTCTGGACTTTATAGCTAATTGAATAACCCTCTTTATTCATTGTTACAAACTTGCATATTCAATCACATTGGTTCTTAAACTATTTGCATATTAATAAAATCCACTTAATTGTAACATAGAGTAATAGCATAACATAATATGGGATCATTTCCAGTTTCAGATAAGTGTCCACCAAGACCATAAAAATAGGTACACTTCATGAGTTGCTAAGAAAAACAATCTCTGTTTCCATTTCATATTCATTTTCATAGGTGGATTAGCAATTCCAAACTTAGTATCCAATGTATACCAACTCTTATTTTTGGCCATTACTGCTATTCTTTTTGGCATACTTTTAATAAGAGCCTGGCAGGTCTCTACTGGCTGTCGCATACCACAGTTTTGGGACACCTTTCCATAATTTTTGTTTATTTGAACATAAATGCTTTGCCAATGCCAATTTCTTTTTTGAGTCTCCCCACAAGTTTTCAATGGGGTTAAGGTCTGGGGATTAGATTGGCCACTTCAGAACGTCAACTTTTTGGTCCTCGAAAGGTTTAGATAACAGCCTTGATGTGTGTTTAGGATCATTATCTTGCTGAAATACCCAACGTAATGGCATATATTTTCCTCAGCATACGGTACCATAACTGTTTCCAATACGGATTTGTACTCTTCAGTATTCATTTTGTTCGTAGTCTGATAAATTGGACCTACGCCGTACCAGGAGAAGCAACCCCATACCATTATATTGCCACCTCCATGTTTGACTGTTTTTTTGTAAACCGTGGATGGAATTCCTTTCCATTAGGGCGTCGAACATTCACTTCACAGTCATTCAAAAACAAATTAATCTTGGTTTCATCGCTACATAATATGTTTCTCCATTTTTTCTCCCCGGTGTATCCTACCCAGTCTTTGTGGTCCCTTGCAAAAGTTTGCCTCATGGTGATATTTTTTTTGCGCATAAGTGGGACTTTTCTGGCAATTCTTCCTGGTAGGTTGGCATCTTGTAGTCGTCTTCGGATAGTTGGAGCCTAACTGAATTCCCAATTTCGGCTGCAATAGCCTTCGATGACTTAAATGGGTCCTTTTTGCCCAAAGTTACTATGTAGTGGTCAAGGGTTTCCCTTGTTATTGTGGCCTTCCACGGGTTTCCTGTCTTAATTTTCTTGCTAATGCATTTTTAACAAAATTATGAGACCTGTTCATTAATTTGGCGATGGCTCGTAAAGATTTGCCTTCTTTTCTCAGACTAAGAACCAATCGAGCTTCTTCTTCAGTACAATGAGAATTTCGACCCATTTTTTCCGACACAGGTGAGGGTATTTAATTCTGCCCGTATTGGCCGGAGCTATGCCCCTAATTCACAGCCGATTAGTTAGTCAGAGGCGTTATTAGAGCTAACAAAATTACTTTACATAATACTAGAGATCGAGAAAAGGGAGAGAGTACGAATTATTATAACCAAAACCTATAGTGTATGGTAGGACTCGCAATTTATGGAAAAAATAAGATAATATAAGCAACCCCATTAAACTCAAAATCAGAGATAGAGAGCCAAAAAGAGAAAACTATCTAAAAGAAATCTTTGAAAAAAAAAAAAATTGTCAACATGTATACGTACAAACTTAAAACTATCAATAACCGGAAAATCTCTAACCCGGTGGGGGAGGATTATTATTAGCCAGTCCGGTCAAGGTGTGCTCTACTTTTTTTCCCACTAAATACAATTGCTTCAATGAAGTGCTATAAGTTAAAGTAACAAATTAGAAAAAAAACTATTTTAATTTGACCTTCTATTCCATTTTAAATGCGTACGACTGTCGCGTTCGACATACATGGAAATACCGCACATGCAAAATATGCAAAACAAATATGCAAAATATACTAGAAATATGCAAAATATGCAATAAATATGCAATATTAATGTTACATATTAATGCAAAATATGTATTTCTTTAAAAAATGTATAAAAATGGCGACATTTAGAAAAATTCGCATTCTTGAGTGTAGATTATTATAAAAAATATATAGATGGCATATATAGACGGTTAAATGGAAGTTTTAGACCGAGCAAATGATAGGTGTACCTTAAAAGTTCTAAAAAATTGGAAAATTTTCAAATTGTGTATTCTTTTGAGATTTTTATGAAGATTTTATGGGCGGCTAGAGTACACGGGTAAATAAAAGAAGATGTGGAGAAAAATCGCGAAATTTCAAAAATTCTCATTTGAGTTTTGATTATCATAAAGAATGGTAAACCGCCGGTATTTGGTAAATAGCAGGAGAAGATCAAATGGTTAAGAAAATCGCGAAATTTTCAAAGGACCTAAGATAATTATGAAGGTTGGATAGATGGCAATTGAAGACGCTTATATAAGAGGCTTAGACCAAAAACCGCGAAATTTATAAAATTTTAATTTTTGCATTTACAAAAGCGCAGGCGTTGGTAAATAAGAGGTGTGGATTGAACAGGTCCAAATTTGCAAATTTTTCGTATGACCTTATATTATTATGAAGGCTTTATGGATGGCAATGTATAGACGGGTGTAGGGGTAGGAGGTGTGGATCGAACGGTTAAAAGAATCGCGAAATTTGCCAATTTGTCATATGACCCAAAATTATAATGAAGACTTATTAGACAGCAATAGTAGACGGGTAAATATAGGAAGCGTAGACCGAACTGTCCAAAAAATTGCAAAAATTTCAAAATCAATATTTGAGCTTAGGTTATTCGCGACATTGGCAAAATTTTATGATTTTGGGAATCATTAAGATTTGATTGATGGCAATTGTTAACGCGTAAATGGTTAGATCCAACGGTCCGAAGACTGGTAAACAAACGGTCAAATAGGAGGTGAAGATCATACGGACCAGAGAACTGCAGCGAGCTTGCACGTGTATGCTCAATCACCCTTGCTACATATGCGGTACGAGTATACTTAAAGCTCAAAGCTCGTTGACCATTTTCAAGTAGCATACACAAAACAAAAAAAGTCAAAGATCTATTGCGGGCTGTTACGAACACAGCTCGTACACGAGTCACCCAAGCATGCAAAAACAACAACTTCTGAGAGCAAAAGAGATAGTATGATTTTGGCATGTATTCCACGGCTGCTTCTTTATTTTTGTTTTAGAGTTCTTGCAAACACAACAACAAGGAAAGTAAGCCTTGTGTATTATAGTGTGTAACTTGCTTGATACCCGCCCGTGGCCGCCGTTAGGCTCTCTGTTACACGTTTATCCGGAAGCTTTAACAAACTTGTTCAATTATTACTCGTGTGTAAAAAAAGCTTACACGTTCTGACACAATGTGCTAACGATCATTTCTTGTGTGTCACATCAAAGTGGCGTGCACAAACAAGCCGACTAAATGCGCGAGTGTACACGAAAATTAAGTACTCGTTGCAGGTCTCTGATACGGACCAAAAATTTGGGAAATTTGAAACAAATTTAATGAGATTAGATTCTTATAAAAATGTTATAGATGGCAATTGTCTTTAAAGCTTCACTTCTTCGTATTGTGCTTAAAATTCTAAAGGGAGCGCAGCAACGCACGCCGGGTGCCTGTTATGTAAATATGTATTGGAAAACAGTTTGATGGCAAATCTCTTAGCCATTTTTGAATTAAAAGTGTGCTTTTTTCACTCATTTTCGGCATTTTAATTGATTACAAGTTGAATTGGTGGAGTTAATTTTCAAGTTCCAACAGATTTGCAACAAAATCAGAAAATGGTTAGCAGAGAATCATTATGTTATTTCATAAAAAGAGAGCGTAAGTTAAAGTCGGCTCTAACCGACTTCGAAATACCCGTTACTCATGGAAACAAATGTTTAATAGCCTTCCTGTATGCCTGAGGTGGGTCAGCCGAAAAGTATGCAACATTTTTTAACTCGGCTATTTATTATCCGCCAGATATTAATAGACATTTGGCAATTACTAAATCCAACATAAATGACTCCAAATTCATCACGATAAACAGATCAGACAACAAAACTTTTGAAAACTTATCACCTTTCCTAATAAAAACAAGAAAGAAAGTTGGTCAAGCCCGACTATTACATACTCTGCACCCTTAATGTCGCAGCTCGAATTTGGTCACGAGTCAGGCGGCCAGTTAACACACAACGCAGTGCGCTCTCTAAGTCTCTCTCTCTCTCTCTCTCTCTCTCTCTCTCACTAAGATTGCTGCTGAACGCAATGCTTAGGTTATGGGTGGGGTGGGTGGTGGGTGTTAACTGACCGTTTTTTGCTCATAACTTGAGTATCGTTCATCCGATCTTTATCATTCCCTCAGCAAATCGATAAATAATTTTGAGTACTAGATATCTCTAGAAAGTACGAACCATCTATCATCAAAACTGTAGGAGATATGACGTTTTTTCCAAATTGCGTGGGCGTGAGGGGGCGTGGCAAAAATTGAAAATAAACTTGATCTGCGTGCAGACAATAGGAGTCTACATTTCAAATTTGGTTGCTCTAGCTCTTCTAGTCTCTGAGATCTAGGTGTTCATACAGACAGACGGACGGACGGACAGACGGACAGACGGACATGGCTATATCGACTCGGCTGTTGATACTGATCAAGAATATATATACTTTATATGGTCGGAAATGATTCCTTCTGCCTGTTACATACATTTGCACGACTTTAGTATACCCTTTTACTCTACGAGTAACGGGTATAAAAAGGTTTTTTTTTTGCATATTTTGCATATTTTTTTATGAAAATATGCAATTTATGTAAAATTGTTTTTAGCGGACCTAGATCATTGATCAATAAAAATAAGATGTGTGCAATCAAAACTTAAATCGGACATGCGGTTTAAAATATGCAAATATGCAAAATCCGATGTCTATACATATACATACCGAAAAACTTCATTGCCAGCTTGCCATGAAGCTTTGCCTGTTTCGTCTGCCCCCCTACACCTCTGTCCTACAAAAAAAAACTTCATGGGGAACTTCATGAAATTTGCTTTACCGTGTAAATGCGGACTAACAATGTATCTATTCGTCAAGTGTATACCTATTGTATTGTTATTTTAAATATATTGGGGGAAAACGTGCAACGAATCAAAGTTCGAACCAAAACCAACGCCCAAAAACGTTGAACCTCAAATTTCCGTACCTTGTTTTGTTTATTGCACGCCAATTTTACAAATTAAAACAAGAATTTTACAGAGGAGGAGAAGTTTTTTCTTTTGCAACGACTTGTTACTATGATGGGAGTTTAAGCAATAGATCGAAAGCAAAGTTCACACAGGCAAATAATTTAGACAAATTTTCATGAAAATTTGGCTATTTAGGCCAAATTGTGGAACTTTCCGGCCATATTTGATCATGGATCATGCGTATGGAACCATAGTTGAAGTTTTGAATCCTGTAAAATTTTTAATCATGGCTATTTTATCAAAATTTAGCAAAATTATTTGGATGTATATACTTAGCTTAAGCAATGAACTAGGGGAATTAAAATGTGCATCTGCAGGTGTTCATGTATACAAAAGGCACATTCAATATTTTCCATTTTTGCTTTACTTATTAAGAATTCAGACTGCTTTTAGCAGCAGTTTGTTTTAGTTTTCAAATATTTTTCATTGTGACCATATGAACGCAAACATAAAAATACATAATTTCCATTAACATGTACATGGTTTTGAAATCAATGAGAATGAAGTTGATGGCTACGAAATCCACCTAGATGGTTAGACTTGAACATGAGCAAAGCAAATGCAGTCAATCCACCTAGATTTGCAAAAACAGCTACATTAGAAAACGGCCCTTAAAGTTCTACTAATGGAAAATGTCGTAAACGTAGCTTGCTGATTTAAAATATTTATTTTTTAATGTTTTCTAAATCGATAAAGCTGGAATTTTTAATTCGAATATATAAAAAATACTAATAACAAGACACAACCTTTCTTTTTATATGAGGCTACTATTGCTGTACAACGATTATATTTTGAAACATACATTTATGCAAGGCTGCAAATAGGTCCAAAACTGAACCCCGCAGAACCGGTTCGGTTGGGGTCTTTTGAGTCGCTCGATCCTGACCATGAACTGATCCTACAAAACTTAAGACCTCCCTAACCCGAACTTAATCAGTTTGGAAAAGGGTTCCGTTCAAAAATTTCTTACGCCAAATTTATCATTTTGATTTTGATATTTTGTCTATTGATCATTTTGTCTATTATATCAATAATTCTTTCGAGATTTTACTAGTATGAAAATATTTTCAAAAAATAGTCTCTAAAGTCTTTGCAATTGTAATTCCATATCCGTTTGATTTGTCAAGTCTTATTGACTTTCTATTTAAACATTAAATCAGCATTTCACTTAAGTAAGAATTTTCACCAATTCAAAAAGCATAAATTATGCTGTTGTTCATTCTCGAGCACTGAAATTCCCAAATATTTTTAAACTTGAAATACTTTTGAAAAATAAACCAAAATAAATAAAAACTAATTTACACAAGTATTTACAATTTATACCAATGGAGCCGATGTTAGAGGGTCATAAAAACAAAGCACCTAAACAAAAAAGAGGAACGCATTGAGATCAAGATAAGCGTTAAAGTGTGCACAGTGCAAAAAAAAAAATAGGTATAAGGGAGCCGAGACCCTAACACACAAAAAAGAATAATAGAAGTAATAAAAATAAAAGAAAACCAAAACTCAGCTTCGGTTGACTGCCTGCAATGGCAAAAGATCAGCCAGCCAGATCATGGATGCTGGCTGCACCATGTGGATGTTGATGATGATGATGATGATGATGACCATGATGATGAAGGCAAATAAACCCAAAAAAAAAAAGCAGCAACAACAAAAGTGACTCAGGGCACAGGCACAGAACGAAAAGAAAGGCAAGATAACCAGCGCATAAATGGCCTGGCTCTGGCTCCGGCTCCGGCATCAACATCGGCTCTTGGTCTTGGTACCAGACGCGCCAGACAAACTGGCGACGCTTGTGAAATTTTCTCGTCGTCTGCTTTGGGCCTGCCTCTTTTTCGTACGCACACAATAATAAAGAAAATAAATACAGCACAACAAAAAAAATATAAAAAAAAAAGGGAACGAAAACCATAAATGCATTTCAACAAAAGGCAGCCAGAGGAGCCAATGAACCTAAAGAGCACAACTAAACCCCAAACCAAAGACCATAAATAAGCCGTGGCGTGGCCATCGTCGTCGTCGTCGCCGTCGACAACGTCGTGTGTGCTGCGCATGCGCATACGGTTGCACTTCAACTTGAGGCATGCCACGCCAAAGGCTATTCCTGCCTTGGAGTGCTGTTTTCTATCTCTTTTGAATTTTTATTTTATTTTGGGAGCCTTAGACGCAGGCGCACTTAAATGTGTTGAGTGTTGCATGCATTTAGTTGCGCTTTTTTTTAATGGCATCTAAAAGGAAGTGCCTATGACTAACCATAGATAATAGTCATGGTAATTCAAAAATGGTAACAAACATGATTTATTAGTCAGTAAAAGATGACCTTCTCGTACGATGCTTGCCATTTACGTACATACTATAAATATATAACTAGCCTAATGATGAAAATACATTAATTTATCATTGAAAATGGCTTTATTGCTCTTCAAAATATTCTAAATCCCAGACAACAGCACTTTTGACAATCAGAAAAGAGATTTGTCAATACTTCAACAGTCGTCGATTTTTGTAGTTGGTAACACAAAGAAGACCTGTGTAGCTTTAATTCAACCCTCTTACACTTAAGACTGTCTCACAACACTTATCAGCAGAATATTTCGGAAAAAAATATTCTACTTGGGGCCAATTTTTCATCTTCTGAGTAGCTGCTACAATTGTACGTTTATGTGACAAATAGTGCTATGTAGCGTGATACAATAACTACAAGGTAGCGCAAACGGAAGTGCCTTTTAGCATGCGTGAGAATTTATCGAATCACAGGTCTAAAACAGACACAAAATCCAAGGCCACTCAGTAGTTACTTACAGTTTTTGACAGCTTTCGATAGAAGGTTCGCACTTCATGAAGAAATCGAAGGCGACCATGTCGGTTGGATACAAAAATTTACAACTTTAAGTCATCGAATCAAGGCTGACTGAGAAAATCGAAGCTGCGCAGTGCGCTACCTTGTTGTTATTGTTTCATGACCAAGGGCGTTGCCAGCTTTCCGAAAAGGTAGGGGCATTTCCTGAACATTTCTTAAATATTTCTTTTAAATTATTTTTCAACATTCAATAATTAGATTAAGATGCATTTGATATGAAATGAGAAACAATCTACAAAATAATGGAGGAAAACTTAAGTTATAAATGGAGAAGTGTTTTTTCCGGGGCCAAATCTATGACCAAGCTGGAGGCAGCTGGCCCCCCTGGCTACGCCCTTGATCTTGGCTATGTAGGATTAGTTTAAAAAGTAGTTTTAAAGGGTTGGGACAAGGGATCCTCACTATTCCAATGTGTCGGCTATTTCCCCAGATATTTAATATGGATTAAATACCAAACAGTGCATTCAACTTCGGTACGTCAAGGTGTTAATCAAGAGCCCCAAACAAGTAAGACAGTTGGTCAAGCCCGACTGTAATACACTCTGTACCGAGTACCGAGAGCGGCAGCGAACTCTCTTTTGGTCATAACTTGAGTATCGTTTATCATAGATAGCGCCACTACACTACTTGTTTGTGTGACTATGTGTCGATTTAGGCCACTTTGTCTATAAGGTTTGGTTTATTGCTTGCGTGTTGTCTGTACGAACGAATACACAGAATGCTAAGAGTTAAATGTGTGTATGTGTCTGAGTTAGAGATGTAGACAAAAAGAGCGGGAGTAACGAGTTGTCAGTCAGGAACTGTGATTGGAACTGGATCTATGATTGGAGCGGTATGAACTGGAACCGCCACAATCATTTGGAACCACCGCTTTTATTTGGTCATACCTTGCGAAAATCGATAAATAATGGCAGTGTTCACGAGCTCAAATCGATGCCAAAAATCGATGGATCTAGTTCGTTTGTTGTGGCGAACGAATGTGATGTGCAATCATGATTGTTGGCTTTTGTGATGGATGAAAAAATCAGAAAAATTCAAGCTCTCATTTAAAAATTTTCGCGCATACTATTTTCTACTAAAAATTCCATCCAAGCCGTTCAGCATAAGCCAATCAACTTTATATTAATGGATGATGTTTGATGTATGATTTTTGATGTATGCTGGTGAACACGGCCAATGATTACTTGATTACTAAATATCTCTAGAAGGTACAAACCGATACAAAACTGATGGAGATATAATGTTTTTTCCAAATTGCGGGGGCGTGGCAAAAATTGAAACTAAACTTGATCTGCCTAAGAAGTTTATGTCCCTCCTCTATCAAACCTCTATCTTTTACCATCTCTTAGATCTTTTCGTTTATAAGGACGGTCAGGGGGACATGGCTATATCGACTACTTATAGGGTCGGAAATGATTCCTTCTCCCTGTTACATACTTTTGCACAAATTTAATATACTCTGTGTACCCTTGATGCAGAGTATAAAAATCACAACTAAACTGGACTGAGGATTTCGGTTTTGTAACGGTTTGCAGAATTTATTTGTAGGCCAGTTTCAAACGATGCTGATAAGACCGAAAGGCTCTTAAAAAACCCTAAGATCTAAAGACAGTGTCAAGCGATTACCGATGCCTAGACATTTCTCCAACCACTGGCCGTTAGTCAAACCAAAAAGAACAGAATGTATGAGTTTCGAAAACCTACTGGCGATATAACTAACTACTGTTCGTTAGGAATAAACAAAAAATTTGTTGGAACTTGTCTTTTTGGTCACACTTTTTTTTTAAATATATAGGAATTTTCTGGTGGGAATATTCCGCAGTGGATGCAGGCAAAAATCGTATAATTGTTAGGATAATGATAAGGTCAAGTGGTCCTTTAGACCCTTTTGTTTATAGTCGAGGAAACATAACTTACATGATCTACAGCATGGTGGAATTAGTAAGGTGAAACCGTCAGCATCTGCTGATTGCCAGCAGATGTTTGCTTGTGAGATAGAAAAAGACGGCAGAACATTTGTTTGCCTCTGCTTGTGTATTGCCGTTCGCTTCTAGCATTCACAACGTACTGGCCCTTTGGCCTTACAAACAGAGAGTGCTGTCTCTCTCGGCTTAACCTTATTAATTCCACCATGATCCACAGAAAGTGAGGTCTAGCTAATTGCAATCAAAAAAAGCATTCTTCAAATTTATTACTCCTTAAGCTTCCTAAGAGTCATCCTTAAGAGTCATCAAATGGTCTTGAAATAAGACGCAAGACTATATGTACATTCATAGATCAGTCCAAGGATTAGATTAATTGATCTCAGTTCAGTTCTTATATAAATCTACCTTATGAAATTCAACGTAATCTTGGATCGCACCCCCTTTTCTGTGAACCTTCGCAACTCTTTTTCATTTATTTTTTTATATTTTGCTCTGTCAGCACACACTTATGCTTTAGGAATTTTTGCTGGTTCCAGCAGTTTTTCTAGTGCAATTTTTCACTAATGATGACTAATTCACTTGTTGCTGCTGTCCGCAGTCCGTACCAGAGACAAGCCAACAAAAAGGCTTAAATATTTTTTTCTCATTTGCATGATTCACGCGTGGTGAGGTGCGAAATTTGAAACGCAGGTGGGCCAAGCTAACAGAAAAAAAAAAAAACTATTGCAGCTGTTGATGTTAAGCCCATGTAAATAGACAGTTTTATGGTCCCCCACCTCCGTCATCTTTCGAGAATTTGTTTTTGTGTGTTTTATGGTCAACTGATAAGCTTGTGCTTGACTTTCACTTCGCCTCAAATTACAATCAAAATCCAATTAAAAGTTATCAGTACAGTGCCAAGACCAAGGCAAAGTTCACTTCTGAGATGATTTTCTAGCCTTAAGGCGCAGTTTCAGCTGTTAATTTGAAAATTAGATAATTGAGCTCAAGATGGAAATGAAAATATACAGAAAACGCTTGACCTAAAACCCAAAGCTAATCGAGAAGTGTGTGAGTGTGTGAGGGGAAGGGACATGAAAATAAAGATTGCAGATAAGTAGAAAAAGAGGATGGAAATTAAAAAAAGAAATAAAAATATAGTTTAGTGTATTATTTAAATGCACTTTATCGATTCGAGGCTCCAGGCAAATCCAAATCCATGCACACACAAGTTTATCCAATAAAAAGCACTTGCCGCTCTAATAAAGATGAAAATTATATGGCCAAACTCACACACAAACGACAAGTGGAATTTTACATAACAATTTAATTAAAGTGCAGCCAAAGAGCCAAAACCAAGTCGTACGACCACAACATAAAAGACCTGCGAAAACTTAAAACGCAAATTCAAAATCACATTGCAGAGTTGGAGATGGAAAAGTCGAAGCTGGCAATATGGCAAAAAAGACTTGACTTATTAAAGAAATAAACTATAATTAAATACAGTGTATGTTAGGTGGGTAATCAAAAAAGAAACGAATATGATGTGTGCAGAGGCACAAGATACCCTAACAATAACCACATTTAAAGCGAAATTACTTTTGAATTAAATTGAACCAAGTCAGGAAAAGTTTTAAAACAATATTTGATTATGAGCAATAAAATTTGGTCTTCTTAAAATTTATTATGGCGCAAAGTGAACATTTTCTGTCTAAGGCTGTTGACAAAAGCTATGAACTTGAAATCATTTTACCATGGTGGCTCAGGCTGTGCGAGCTGTTAAGAAAAAAAAACAATTTGTTTCAGAAGAGTCGTATTATGGTCTCCGGGTACCAAAGAAAAAAATCCGTTGATTAACGTTATGAATGTTGAAACAGTCAAGTCTGCGAAGTTGTACAACCACTCGTCTACGTACGCATTGTTTTCCAAATGGCAGCCGCCTCGCTGTCTAAGACCAGTAGGCCAGCCCCAGACCAGACCAAGACCCGGCCCATAGACCAGTTGACTTTTTGGTGTATGTTGCAAGCAGATCCTCGCCATAATTGGAAGCAGTCGCGTGGAACTTGTTGAGCAGCAGCAGCAGTTACAAATTATAACTTTTCCCCCCCTTTTGGCCTGGCCCGTCGTTTGGCCAGCAGTCGATCACTCAGTTAGTAAGTCAAGTTGTTCGAAATGTAAATATGCCAAGTGGAGAGGCATCAC
Source organism: Lordiphosa magnipectinata (assembly GCA_037044535.1). Taxonomy (NCBI): domain Eukaryota; kingdom Metazoa; phylum Arthropoda; class Insecta; order Diptera; family Drosophilidae; genus Lordiphosa; species Lordiphosa magnipectinata. The sequence continues at coordinate 189,558 of JBAMBO010002487.1, read as the reverse complement.
TTTTACTTTTAAACCTGGTCCCGGAGTCGATCGCTGACCACTTTTGGTTTTGTGTTAATGTGACAAGTTGCCAATCGTTTGACATTCCTTCCTCACTCCATCCCTTCCTCCATGCAGTTCTTTTGTTGTTGCTGCTGTTGGCTTATGCAATTGACACCTCACTGTTAATGGGCTGGTTGGTGCTGGAGCTCCGGCAGCTCCTCCACTGGCGATCTTTGCTGCTTAATGCTTAAATCATGTCTGCAAAATTGCTTTTGCAGTTAAATGATAAAATTAACAGTCAACCAGTTTGTGTGTATATTTGCTCACTTTTTTTTTAGCTGCCGTTTTCCACATCCTACGCCAGTTGGTTCGTTTAGTAAATGATCTTTTGGGAATCCTTAAAAGGTTAATTACAAATTGTGGTATGTCTGAACCTCAAGTCGAATGGGTAAAGACCAAATGAGACTTGATTAATGCATTGGTGGAAGAATTCATTAAATTCTGCTCTTTGTTCTTTATTGGGGAAGTTTGTAACAGCATCAGAAAGTCTGTCAAAGAGGTTGTGTTGGGAATGGGCAAGATCTGTTGACAATTTTAAGATTTGGTATAATCAATTAACCTAAATTATCTTGTCAACTAAAAACGGTTTAGGTTTTCAACAATTACTAAGATTGAACAAAAAAGTTCTTTAATAGTTTGAAAATTTTGAAAAAATTTGAGATTTAAAGATTTTTTACTCTTGAAATTTTGAACTAAGTATTATTAATTAGATTGTAATATCAACTATAATCTGTAGGTTTTAATTGGAATCATATGCGTGGAGCTGTTTCACCTTCACCATAAGGAAATCATTAACCATTCTATTTAAATGAATTTTGATCATTTTGACTGTTTTTACAGACTTTAAAAATAAGCCCCTATCAAATCATAATATTATTCAGATATTTGCAGCTCTAGAAAGGTAGCTTCTTCTTGGTTTCCTAAAAATTATAGCTATTTTCGATTAGAAATTAAAAACCTATAGACAGATGAGGCCGCTCAAGTTAGCCAGCACACTTGCAAAAGCATCCATCACTACTATTGCTTTAGAAATATGGATAAAACTATCGATAGTATCGATTTTTCAACTGTTCGGGTAATGTAAATTCATTTCTTAGTATTTTTTACACCTTTTAAACACATTTTTTTAGAGAATGAAAAAAAACTGGTACAATAAATCGATTACAAAATTTTTCTTGGGATTGTTCTTATCGCATATCCTTGTACACGACTCTCCCTAGTAGCTTGATTGCCTAAGTAACCAGCTTTGGTTTCTAGATACAAAGTAAACCGGTTCTAAAGTGGTTCAGGGCCAAATAAATGAAATTATTTGACCTTAAAACTTTTTGTTTGGGTTGGTAATATTTTTATGTAAAAAATCCCGTTTGTGTAGGTTGATAAGATAAAGTTAGGCAGTATAATAGTTCCCAAACCAAACTAAACCGGCTTAAAAGTTGTCTAGCGCCATATCTCAGAAATTTTTTAAGCTATGAACTTCAAAATTTGTTTTTTGAAACTATGGAGTATGATGTTTTTTCGTTTTAAAGCTGGTTCCGAACTTGGATAAATCAGTTCAAATGTGGACAGACAGTTTAAAATTGATTATAGACACTCTTATAATGGTAGCGGTTTGTTTTGAATATTTTTGTCGAAGAAACATATCAACACAATTCTTAGGACCCAAATGACTCCTGGTATATAAAAAAAAGAAAATTATCTCTTTCTAGGATATACTGTTTTATATCCCCTTTGCCTTTGTTAAATTTTATGAGTGTTTAGTTGGATCAGAATTACAAGCAAGAATGTATTAGTGATGGTAAGAAGGATCGATATAAACTATCGGAAGCTTAAAGTGGTGACATTAATTAGAGATGATCGTACCCTGTTCAGACACACTGGCAGGTTGCCATACTTTTAGGTGTCAGTTGCTGACATACATGTTCAGAATAATCTGTCAATATTGTCATGTATTATACTTAAGGCCGATTTCTCATCTTCTACATAGAGCTATTTAGATTTTAGATTTATGTTATTTTTTTCTTCCTAGTGCTACAAGGAGTTCCTTAAGTTAATGCACTAGTCACAACAGTAAATTTCACTAAAATTAATTTCACAAATGGACAATTTCTTTACTGAATAATAAAAAACTGGCTTAAAATTATTTTACATTAAACATATACACACCTGATCATTTTAATAGGTACACACATCAACTCTGACTTTAAGGTAACAGAAAACAGTTTTATTCATTGTTTCAAACTTAAAATTTGTTCTCATTGGTTCTTAAACTATTTGTTTTTAATAAAATAAACTTAATTGTAACATAGAATAATAATATAACATAAAAGAGATCATTTTGTGTTTCAGATACGTTTTCAGTGTGATCATAATAATAGGTACACTTCATGTGTTGGTAAGAAAAAAAATTTTTATTTCCATTTTGTGTTCTTTTTTTAGGCAAATTAGCATTTCCTAACTTAGTATCCAGTGTATCCACCTCTATTTTAGGCCACTACTGCTATTCTTTTTGGCATACTTTTAATAAGAGCTTGGCAGGTCTCTCCTGGTGTCTCATACCACAGTTTTTGGACACCTTCCCATAATTTTTGTTTATTTGAAAATGAATGCTCTGCCAATTTCTTTTTTAAGTCTCCCCACAAGTTTTCAATGGGGTTAAGGTCGAGGGATTGTCTTGGCCACTTCAGAACGTCAACTTTTTGGTCCTCGAAAAATTTAGATAACAGCCTTGATGTGTGTTTAGGATCATTATCTTGCTGAAATACCCAACGTAATGGCATATATTTTTCTCAGCATACGGTACCATAACTGTTTCCAATATGGATTTGTACTCTTCAGCATTCATTTTGTTCGTAGTCTGATAAATTGGACCTACGCCGTACCAGGAGAAGCAACCCCATACCATTATATTGCCACCTCCATGTTTGACTGTTTTTTTTTGTAAGCCGTGGATGGAATTCCTTTCCATTAGGGCGTCGAACATTCCTTTCACAGTCATTCCCAAACAAATTAATCTTGGTTTCATCGCTCCATAATACGTTTCTCCATTTTTTCTCCCCGGTGCATCCTACCCAGTCTTTGTGGTCCCTTGCAAAAGTTTGCCCCATGGTGATATTTTTTTTGCGCATAAGTGGGACTTTTCTGGCAATTCTTCCTGGTAGGTTGGCATCTTTTAGTCGTCTTCGGATAGTTGGAGCACTAACTGAATTCCCAATTTCGGCTGCAATAGCCTTCGATGACTTAAATGGGTCCTTTTTGCTCAAAGTTACTATGTAGTGGTCAAGGGTTTCTGTTGTTTTTTGTGGCCTTTCACGGGTTTCCTGTCTTGGTTTTCTTTCTAATGCATTTTTAACAAAATTATGAGACCTGTTCATTAATTTGGCGATGGCTCGTAAAGATTTGCCTTCTTTTCTCAGACTAAGAACCAATCGAGCTTCTTCTTTAGTACAATGAGAATTTCGACCCATTTTTTCTGAAAAAAAAATTATTTAATTCTCTGTAATTTACCTTTAGTTACCAAAAGATCACTGATAACAAAATTATTCACTTTATACTTGTGAGAAACGGAGACTGTACCTATTATTATGATCAGGCGAAATGTGTGGTGGACTCGCAATTTATAGAAAATCTTTGATATACGGGGCAGCCCCTCTTTCAACTCTTTGTCACAGTGTGGCCAGACATTGACAACAACAAAAAACCAAAAATTAAAAAGTTGTCAACACTAAAAGTACGAAAAAACCATCTGTAATTAAAAAATTCCGGTGTGTACCTATTAATATGATCAGGTGTGTATATCCCTAATTTTAACATAAATAGTTTTTGTTTTTTTTTTGTTTTTTGTTTTATTTTTATATTGAAAAGTCGAATTATATATTACTATTATTTTTAAAATGTTCCATTAAACTATTAGTAAATTTGTGTGTGCTTGTAATTGTTTTTTAGAGAATGAGTTAGGTTGTTCCAGAGCTGAATAGCATAATAATAAAATTGTTTTTTACAGCTCTCCAGGTTGCATCTTAAGAATACAAAGTTGTTTGTTCGACTTGACGACACAAAGTTTAACAAATCAACTAAAAATATGCGGGTGCCTTAGTAAATATAATTTTGTGCAGTAGTTTCAATACTTTGCCGTGAATCCAATTGTTTAAGTTAGAATTAAGTAGGTTGTTTGTGTGGATAGTGACATGGTCAGTCCGTCCGGGATTATAAACATACCTAGAATGTTATTAAATGCTACATTCATTCTGTTCTGACTAGTCATATCACTGCTGGTAAATGTTTCTATTCCATATGTCAGTGTTGGAATTAGGAAAGCTTTTGCGATTGGATACCTCAATTTAGTAGGCAGAAGTGTTTATGTGTAATTTAGCTGCCTCAACAGACCATACATTTTTCCAGCGGCTTTATTAATTTGATCATTTCATGTTAGAGTATTATTTAAAGTCAGTCCCAAGTTTTCGGCTCTTTCTACATATTCAATTTTCTAATTATCTATGTTAAGTTTTTACAAGTTTTCTGTAATGATCTTTCGTTTATAGATAACAATACATTTTGATTTTGATTTTATGTCACATAAACTTTCAAATAGCACAGTAAGGGCCGATTTATCTTCTTCCGATAGCTGCTATGTGTCAGATAAGCTTACAATTTTCTTTAAGTTGTCTTACTGTTGCTTGTTCTAACGAAGGTTAACCCCGCAGAACCGATTCGACCACCGAAACGGGCCATGAACCAAAAAATTTTTTAATATATAATCTTACAAAACTATGCCTGATTTTTCTTTTTCTTTAAAAGTTAGCTTTAAAAATTTTCTATAGTAACTTTTTTAAGATAAAATTTTAGTAAAAAAAAATGTTTCAACCATCTAATAGTCTATTCAAACTGGCCGCAGCTTCGAAAAATCTGTCATCGAGCATGAGAGATTTGTTTCGATAGGAAATACATAGGCTGAGTGGTCACTCATAAGTCGCAACATTCAAGCTGAGCGCAGTTTTCATTAGTGTAACCATATAACTCGTAAATTGTTATCGTTTCCTAGTGCTTTTGGCGATAATTTGCAACCGTACTAAGATCCTATAGTACTAGTTGACATCTGTTTTAGAAGCTGAGGATTATGTGTGAACGCGTGCTGAAGGTTTTCGCAGCTTCGACAATGCTGCGCCTCTTAGTGTGAATAGGCATAAGAAGCTATGAACCAAGTTTCCAACAAATCTTCCAATCGAACGTTGGACTGTTTGATAAACCGACGCTTTTTTACAGAATTTTAGATTTTTGCAGCCTTTTTCCTAAGATTTACAATGATTTTACACCTGAGCCGAATTTTTATAATATTTTTTGGGGACAAAGTACATACATTTTTTGTTGGCATTTTAAGAAATTTTTTTTCCTGGATCCGACCTGCATAAGCCAAGGACTTAGCCAAGAAACCTTTACCCGTCTGAATATGCCGTGTAAAGAATAAAATCTATAACTCCTTAATTAATTAGTTATTTTTTCTTTGTTATCTTCATTCCCAGATATTTGAAATATTTTCAACTAATGATCCTTTCTAAAGACAGGTAACCTTTGTTTTAGCATATTATTCGTTCTCACTCATTACCAATTAGTTACACTGAAACTACCTTGCTCTAAAATGGTTTTATATCAATTTGCAGGTGTTTTCATCCCCCAATAACCTAGCTCTCCCTCTGTTCTTTAGTGAATCATAACAAAAAAAAAAAAACTCAAAATTTTACAACTCTGAAGTTACCTTTATATGGTAGCAGACAGATCATAAAATGTACAAGTCCAAAAAATGATTTTATGATGATATTAAAAATCCAAAAAGGGAGCTGCAAAAAACTAAACCTACAACACACAAAAATAGGTGACAATCAAGAGATGAGACCAACGATGGGTCGTAAAACTGAAGACAGCGTGTTAAATGCACAAAATGGAGACAGAAATTAACATAAAATTGTGATCCAGGGGCAACACCCTTACATCGATCGTCATATAATTGCTGGGCAGGGATCGGATCTAGGGTCTTGCACTTGTGCCCAGCACACTCTGCAAGTGTGTCGTCGTCTCGGGTTCACTGAGCTCAGCCACATGATCCCTTTTTCAACGTCTTTGTTTTTTATTTTTTTTTTTAGAGAGCGATAAGCAACCAGAAGAAACGTAGCCCTAGGCGCACTTTCCTCTGGACAGTTTTCCTGGGGCCTTTTTACTTGTCTGTCTGTTTGTTTGTTTATTTGTTTGTTGGCGTAGGACGCGCGACGACGACGATGGCGACCCTTTTTGCTGGGGTCTCTACAGTCTGACTGACAAGTTTCACCTGTCTGTATTTGTCCATGGGGTGATCTATCATAGGAAGGACAGACAGTGCCTGTCCAGTGGCAACCATGGGGCGTTTATTTTTTTGTTCCTTCTCTACTTCTCTCTCTCTCTCTCTCTCTCGGGGTTGACGTTTCTATTGCTCTAAAGATTTGCTGCAGAACATTTGTTTGACTAGATAATGGCTCTAGGTGTGCCAGTCCAAAAGAGCTGACCCTTTGAAATTAATATGTCTTGACTCGATTGGTAAACTGATATTCCGGCATTGAAAGTGAAAACGCCAACGTTGGGGCATGCCCCGGCATGGCTGACCAAGCTTAGCAAACTGCGTGCAAACCAACTTGACATGACGATAATGATTGACCCAAAAAACTAAGGTGACCCAAAAGCGCTCCCAAAAAGTGAATGTCATTAGAAACTTTTTGTGGCAACAGCAGCCGGCGTCCACAGATAAAGAAAACTAAAACGAGCAAAGAACACACCGAGTACTCGGAAAGCTGCAACAGCTGTCAATCAAAGTGCTACAAAGGCAATGAAACTGCCTGAATGAATACTCTAACCGGCAATGAATATTGCTTATTGGGGGGGATTTAACTAATTTTATAAAATTCAAATACAATCTCACATTTGGAAAATGTAAAACGTATAATTTCCGTACAAAAACTTAAGAATTTTATAGTTAAAATCGAGTTAAAATTATAAATTGTTGAATCAAGAAATTTTGGACTGAAGAAATTATACACAGAAAAAAAATATGCAAAATCTACACAAAAATGCAGGATTTCTACACGTTTCGACCCGCATTTTCAACCCATAACGTTTGTGTAGCTTTTCTGCTACACTGCACGCCGCGTTTAGCTTTCTCAAAACGTTGCGTGTAGCTTTCTCATTTCTAAACGCAGCGTGCAGAAAAGCTAAACGAACGTTATGGGTTGAAAATCCCGGTCAAAACGTGTAGAAATCCTAAATTTTTATTTACACACAAAAAAATAAAATTACTGCGCTATTTTTATTTATTTATTTTTGTTTATATGCGCGCGCTGCTGCTATCTTGAAAGCTCAATTATTTCGCTATGCATCATCTCAGAGCAGAAGAGGACCGGACCACGCAGCGCCTCTGAGGCAAGGCATCTAATGTGTTACTTGTATTGAGTAAGATGTACTTGTACTAAAAACATACACCAATTTTTGCTTGCTTGTAATTCTTAATTTCGAATTCAGTGCTCTGATCATTTATATACGGGACTGAAATTTGCTTACGTTTCGTGTAGATTTCCAACATGCAGCATTCAGCATATGTAATTCTAAACGTTTGTGTAGAAATCCTACACGTCGCGTGTGGAGACCAGTTTTCTAAACGAAAAATGTTAGAATTCAGTACTGATTTAGAGCTACATTCTTCGTTTAGAATTTACACACGCGCATGTAGAAAACCTACACGTTTGTGTGGTATTCAGATTGCTGCTTGAAAAATGTAGAAGTTATTTGAAAATAGGCTGATTTTCTAATGTCTTGTAGACTTTGCTTTTGCCCACGCAGCGTTTAGCTTTTCTACACGCGGCGTTTAGAAATTGAAATCCCACACGTTAAGTGTAGCTTTTCTGCACGCCACGTGTAGCTTTCTGCATGCTACATTTTGCGTGTGCAATTTAGCAGGGCGCAATACGTATCGTTTAGCTTTGACGTTTCTACACGCGCCGTGTAGCCAAATTTTGTTTTCTCTGTGTACTTGGATCAAGATATTCGCTTTTAGATGAAGAATTTGTATTTTTACAGTTCTTTATACATCGAAATCTCTTGATTCAATTACGAAATTCTCTAACTTGGAATGCTGAAAATTTTGTTTCCAAACGCTGGATAATGTCAATTTGATCTGAATCTGTTCCGAATCTTCTCTGTCTAGAATTTTTGAAATCTGTATTAAACCTTTTCAAACTATTTACCCCAATTTGTGGCGAAAATGCCATTTTCTGCAATTTCTAAAATGTTCAAACATTCAGTATTGCAAATTTTTTGGTTGAAAAAGGTTTATCGCTAATCGGATACTCCATAGTTCGCCCAAAAGGAGGCTCGTCTCGATTGGTGCAAAGACATGCTTAAAGAATTCATCCGTTGTGCTACAAAAGACGTAACAAGCGACGAATCTTGGGCTTATACGTAAAAGTCAATACATACAATAAAAGCTTCTCTCGGAAGAAGGATTTCAAGAACTATTCCTTAACTTATACCAAAAACGTTAGAGAAACGTAAGTTTCTGAGTTGAGTCCGTCGACACAGACAAGATTAAATACGGATTAACTTATTCGTTTATTGTATTTGTAATTTATTTGGCGACCTTTCTAATGTTTAATTAGTGTGAGTTGGCTAGCTCTAGGTCCGAAAAGTCGTTTATTAAAAAAAGGAACATGTACCTTGTGGGATTTTACATAAGCAGCACTGATAAATATTTTTCACAAATATCCCTGGCTGAACTCTCTTTTTCTTGTTGAGTTGTTCATGAGTGATTGAACAAAAAAGACTTGCTCACTATATTGAAAAGTGAACATGTTTGCTTCAATTGCTCTTTATTGTTCAGTTTTTTACTTACTTGAGCTTTTCTTTTACTCAGCTGCTTGCTTACTCAAAGATAATATAAACTGAACCACTAAGGTCAAATTTCTCAAAACTTCAGATTTGATAAATTCCCGACAAATTTGTTGCTCGAGATGGGGGGTTTTGGGGTTTCTCACCAACAGCTTTATTCGATATCGTTAATTGCTATTTTTGATGTTTTGATGTTTGATTTTTGAAAAACATCGATGTTTCCGATCTTTTGAAAAAAACATCGATGTGTCTGATGTTTTGAATAACATCATTATTGTAACAGCTATATTACAGATAAGGTAATTATCAAAATAATATTTGTATTTCTACAGAGATCCAAATATATTGATAGATTTTTGTTTACGAACAACAGCATCTTCAGCATCTTCGGTGAGTTGTCCTGCTTTGATGAACATGCGTTCTGATTCGCAGGACGTAGCTGGCACACACAGATATCGTTTCTAAGTGCTTTTTCGGCGTTTTTCGGGTAACAAAATTTATATTAATATCCATTTATAGATACACATTTGCATTTACCTTCCAATATGGTTTAGGTTCGACTTCGATAGCTGAATTTCATTCTTCATTATTTAAAATGCTGCACAGTCCAATCTAACTCTATTATAAGCTCTCCCATTTTCTCACATTTAATTGAAAAATATGTATTTTATATATTACAAATTTAAATGTATTCTCTCAAAATTTCCTCGCTTCCTTTGCAGACGCTTTTAGATATGAAAAAAAATGTAAGTTGCTGTAAAAAGTAAAGATGCTTGCCAAGGGAAGCGTTTCCGTGACTGAAGTACATTTGCTTTTGAAGAACATGAAGAGTATTGAGGTAACTTGGGAGCAAAAGACCGAGGCTTGGCACAGAATTGGAAATCAGTTTCAAAAATTCGTTTATTCATCAAAATTTTGATTCAGCAATTCATAAAATGAACAAAGCAAGTGTTGGAATTAGCTGTTTGTCTATCGATGTAAATATCGATAATTCTATAGGGAACAAGTATAAAAGTTAATCTAAACATGAGGCAGCTTCTAAGTTTCTTGCTCGGTTCTCGCCAAATTCAGCAGGGTACACTCAAGTTAGGCTAAACTCAGGCCAGTTTGACTAACCGGACATTGACAAATCGGGCCAAAGCAACAAAGTGAGTAAAGTGAACTGCTGAATAAAGTCCAATGAGCACTTTTAACCAACAGCAGTACTTACTTTATGGTCCTTTTCTCCAATTTACCCCACTTTGCAGTTCTAAGCTCTCCCTCTCAGAATTTAAAGAGCATCTCCAAGTCTTCTACTGGCAAACTAAAAAATAAAGAACTTCTATTCCTTATATTTTTGTTCAACTTATTTGTTTTCTATGTAATTTTTTTTTTTTTGTTGTTTTCGATGCGTAGCTCGATCTTTGCCTCAGCCTGCTTATGCACAGACACACAAAACGCAAGCCAAAAAAGGCCCCCAGCTTGGTTGCCCCAGATTCAGATTCAGTTTGCCCTTTTTTTTTCCTCGAAGCTTGCCACCAAATGCTTTCAATCGCTGCGAGATGAGGAGGAAAAAAAAAGTTTTGTTTACATTCTGTTTTGTAAACAAAGAGAAATTATATTGTATGCGTGTACGTATAGATGGGATGGATGGATCTGTGTTCCACAACAACGACGACGACATGTTGCATTCTAATGGCCTGGGCCACAAGTCATAAGCCTCTGCCTCTGTTGATCATGTTCATTAATTAATGATCAGTCGTCTGCACATTGTTGTTGTTGTTGTTGCATTTTGGATCTTTATTGTTGTAGTTTTTATGATGGCCATGCGTTGTGCTTTTATTTTAATTTTTGTGTTTCTCTCTTGTTTTGAGCGTATAATTTATGACATTTAATTGTGTGGCAAGTCAAATGTGAAATAGTGTCGATCACAAATTGAGGAAAGAACAGAAGGGGGAGGCAGGATTAGACAGATGATGATGATGATGCCTTAGTCAAGCAGTTTCATTGATTCGAGAGTGTTATTTACGCTATTTGAAAGTGTTTGCAATAGGATGCAACATTATCACCTATTAATTAAGCTGACTAAACAGGCAGTCATAGTCAGTACAAAGGAAACGATGTGATTCATACACCTAGAGCTAGAGCATTGCCTTGGTTCGCTGTTTCGAACTGACTTGGCCGCATAAATCTCGACTGAGTCTTGATCTGAATATGTTCCATAAGACTTCATCACAAAATCCAATCAAAAATTTCTTCTCCCTCTGCCTTTTGGCTAGAGGCCCAGCACCCCATACCCTTGACAGCAAAAAAAAACCCATAGATCACAATAAAGATCTCTGTAACTGTCATAGATTACCATACAGTAGTAGTTGTCGAATCTTCGTTGGTGTAAACCCAAAAAAAAGCAGACAACAACACAAAACAAAAAAAAGAAAAACGAAATTGATTGTTGTTGTTGTTGTTGCCGTTGCACTCAAAAGATAGATTGCTCATAGATTTTAAAGGTAGGAGAAGGAGGAGGGAACATTGAAAATGAAAATAAAATCGTGTTACACTGCCAGCAAAAGCAACAACGATACGGGTTACCAAATGGGCAACGAAACGAACGAAGAAAAAGCAAAAAGAACAGATGAGAAAACTGTTGTAAAACGCATTTTGACTGACAGGTACCCATAGGTCTTATATGGACAGACAGCGGACCCTGTGCCCAGCCACAGCTGAAACTCCTCAATTTGATTGCACGAGTCAGTCGAGACGCAGACGACGACGGCGACGACTTGGTGGAGTGCTGAGACGTTGCCTCAATTTGAAAATCGACAAAACGTGCAACTCACATGTCATACACGCTTACGACGGCGACGAGATACACCGAGGGGACAACAGCTGTGTGTGTTGTGTGTTGGAAAACCTCAGCTGTGGGACTCTGTGCCCTGCTGACACCATCGACGACAGGGTTAGAGGTTAAGGTAGGGCAACTAAACGTGTTACTAACTGAACAAGTGAATTAGTTTTTTCCTCAATTGCGATTTTATTCAGTTGTTCGGTTGCACACTCACTAGTTTAGCGTTTCTGAGCTCTGAGTTCCTTAACATACATTGTGGTCCAGAAATCGAATTTTTTGGTCAAAACTCTGTGAATTGTACACCAGCCTAGCTAGGAAGTTGAACTTAAAGTACATAATTTAAAAAAAAAAAAAAAAACTAATTCAAATCAAAGTTGGAAAATATTTCAACTTTTTCTTTTTTTAATTATAAAACGAGAAGGCAAATGCAAATGTCACAGTTTAAGAACGCTTACATAAAAATCAAAAATTTTTCTAACTAAAACCCATTTTCCGACAGATAAACAGCTGATTTCAGCCAAATTTCGCGAAGCTTTTTGAAAACATATCAAATTAACAAACGCCGAGTTTTAGAACGATCAAATTGAAAACAAAAAAGTTTTTCTCACTAAGACTCAATTTCCGACCGATCGGCCCTATGGCAGCCTTAAGATATAGTTATCCGATTTCGACCCAATTTGGCGAATCTGTTTGAAAGCATATAAAATTAGTCATCAGCGAGTTTAAGGACGCTTACATAAAAAACAAAAAAAATTTCTTACTAAGTCTCATTTTCGACTGATCGGTCCTATGGCAACCATAAGATATAGTCACCCGATGTCGATCAACTTTTTCAAATTAGTTTGAAAGCGTTTAATATTAATAATCACTGACCTTAAGAACGATTTACTTAAAAACAAAAAAGTTCTTCTCACTAAGACCCATTTTTCGACCGATGGTTCCTATGACAGCTATAAGATATAGTCATACGATCTTGACCAAAATTAGCAAATCTGTTTGAAAGCATATAATATTAATAATGACCGAATTTAAGGACGCTAACATTGAAAACAAAAAAGTTTTTCTCACTAAGACCCATTTTTATATATAGTCATCCGATCCTGTCGGTTCCGACATATTAGCAGCGTGCAGTAAAAAGAAGACTCTGTGCAAAATTTCAGCTCGATAGCTTTAAAACTGAGAGACTTGTTTGCGTAGAAACAGACGGACAGACGGACGGACAAAGCTCAATCGACTCAGCTCGTCGCCCTGATCAAGAATATATACACACACCTGATCATATTAATAGGTACACACATCAACTCTGACTTTAAGGTAACAGAAAACAGTTTATTCATTGTTTCAAACTTAAAATTTGTTCTCATTGGTTCTTAAACTATTTGTTTTTAATAAAATAAACTTAATTGTAACATAGAATAATAATTTAACATAAAAGAGATCATTTTGTGTTTCAGATACGTTTTCAGTGTGATCATAATAATAGGTACACTTCATGTGTTGGTAAAAAAAAAATTTTTAATTTTCATTTTGTGTTCTTTTTTTAGGTAAATTAGTATTTCCTAACTTAGTATCCAGTGTATCCACCTCTATTTTTGGCCACTACTTCTATTCTTTTTGGCATACTTTTAATAAGAGCCTGGCAGGTCTCTACTGGTGTCTCATACCACAGTTTTTGGACACCTTCCCATAATTTTTGTTTATTTAAAAATGAATGCTTTGCCAATTTCTTTTTTAAGTCTCCCCACAAGTTTTCAATGGGGTTAAGGTCGGGGGATTGGCTTGGCCACTTCAGAACGTCAACTTTTTGATCCTCGAAAAATTTAGATAACAGCCTTGATGTGTGTTTAGGATCATTATCTTGCTGAAATACCCAACGTAATGGCATAATTTCCTCAGCATACGGTACCATAACTGCTTCCAATATGGATTTGTACTCTTCAGCATTCATTTTGTTCGTAGTCTGATAAATTAGACCTACGCCGTACCAGGAGAAGCAACCCCATACCATTATATTGCCACCTCCATGTTTGACTGTTTTTTTTGGAAACCGTGGATGGAATTCCTTTCCATTAGGGCGTCGAACATTCCTTTCACAGTCATTCCCAAACAAATTAATCTTGGTTTCATCGCTCCATAATATGTTTCTCCATTTTATCTCCCCGGTGCATCCTACCCAGTCTTTGTGGTCCCTTGCAAAAGTTTACCTCATGGTGATATTTTTTTTGCGCATAAGTGGGACTTTTCTGGCAATTCTTCCTGGTAGGTTGGCATCTTGTAGTCGTCTTCGGATAGTTGGAGCACTAACTGAATTCCCAATTTCGGCTGCAATAGCCTTCGATGACTTAAATGGGTCCTTTTTGCTCATAGTTACTATGTAGTGGTCAAGGGTTTCTGTTGTTTTTTGTGGCCTTCCACGGGTTTCCTGTCTTGGTTTTCTTTCTAATGCATTTTTAACAAAATTATAAGACCTGTTCATTAATTTGGCGATGGCTCGTAAAGATTTGCCTTCTTTTCTCAGACTAAGAACTAATCGAGCTTCTTCTTTAGTACAATGAGAATTTCAATTATTGACAGGAGCTATACTTAATTTACCTTTAGTTACCAAAAGATCACTGATTACAAAATTATTCACTTGATACTTGTGAGAAACGGAGACTGTACCTATTATTATGATCAGGCGAAATGTGTGGTGGACTCGCAATTTATAGAAAAGCTTTGATATACGGGGCAGCCCCTCTTTCAACTCTTTGTCACAGTGTGGCCAGACATTGACAACAACAAAAAACCAAAAATTAAAAAGTTGTCAACTCTAAAAGTACGAAAAAACCATCTATAAATAAAAAATTCCGGTGTGTACCTATTAATATGATCAGGTGTGTAGTTCATGTGGTCGGAAATGAATATTTCTATGCGTTGCAAACTTCTGGGCAAAATTATAATACCCTTTGCAAGGGTATCAAACACGTATATTTGGATTTGATCCAAATCTTGCAAAGATAAGTATCAGATATTAGTACCAGATATACCTTTAATTTATTTAACTGCCCGACACGCCGAGTATTTTATGTCAATTAGACTACTTTCACCGATTATTCCATCTATCTAGTATGTCAGCTTTTCTTTAGATTTAATATAACACTGACAAAAATGATTTTTTAAAATTTTTTTTTAAAAATGTATTTTGGTTCTTCAGCCAAGTACGCGACACATTATAAAAACAACGAGATGGCGCTCTGACGCTTTAAAATTGATTTTAATAATATTTATTTTAATTTTTATAAAATATTTTCACCATGTTTCTCCCGGGAAATCTGGAAAATCATTAAAAAAATTGCATGCATACACCATTTTGTAGGACAACCTTTTGTACACCCTATAAGTATGCAATGGGTGTTGTTTAAAATTTTCATTACAAGTCAACACAAAGGACTAGCCTACTGTTATGTTTTTGCACAGCATACTTTTGGGCACATGTATTTGAACACACTAAGCTTCTGATCCCTTCCATCCAAATTTAAAATGCATTTAATTTCGTATTGAGCATAATAATGGGTCGGTCTGCGAGAACGCTACGGGCCATTGTGTGCCCATCGTTGACCTAGATTCAACTACGCTTTTTTCGCTCTTTGATATCAATAATTTTTTAATAAGAATAAAACTGATTCTGGCAACTCTCATGTCTAACCCCTCCCCCGGAACAAATCAAAGTTGTTAGTTGATGTTCAACACCACTTTACTCCACTGCCCCAACAAAAACGATGATGTCTGATGATGATGATGACGTTGAGTTTAAATACTTTAAGCGAAGACACACTTTGGTAGCCCAAATAAAGAGCACTCTATGCCCAGGGATAAAATAAAGTTGATAAACCGAAATATTAAATCACAACAAAGGCTCAACGGGCAACCAAAACGACGACGACTGTCGACGATTTTTACTTAGCATTTGTTTGGCCACGAACCGAACCAAAGCGAGACGAGGCGAGGCGGACTTACAACGGAGCTCTGGGCCTGACTTTGTCTGTGTGGACTGTTTGTGGCTTGAAGATTTATTCAATTTGTGCGTGTGTGTGCGTGTTTGTATTGTGGGTTTGTTGATTACACCAGGCCAAACGGTTTCTGGTGTGTTTGGGTTTGCTTTACTTTGGGCTTGCCTTTTAACGTTAATATTGAACACCTGTACGTACATAAGAATAATGCCCTGACAGCGACAATAACAATAACCATAATGAGTATGTGCGGCTCTACGTGATAAGCGGGGCCTATAAATATATGTCGTCTGAGAAGCTACAATGAGTAGTATTATAGAGTCTAGTATTAAAGGCGGAGTATATTTAATTCCAGGCTAATGGTTAATGAGGAAAGAGGCGCCAAAGGCGGAATGATTTTGATTACGGAAGCATTTAGCAGATGTTGAGTATAAGCTGGTTCTTAGAAGAGAACAAATTTGAGTCAGAAGCCACTATCTTAAAATTATTTTTCAAACACAATAATTTTTTTCTAAACAAAGAACTTCGTGTGAAAAAATTAGGCAACATTTATGCATAATGTTTAAAAATGTTTCAGATTCCTTAAAAAGGGAAAGTTATCTTGTCTTTTTTTAATCCAAAAAATGTATTAAGATTATTCCTTTTGTATTCCAAATATAAGTGGCCCTTACCTTTCCGGCCGAAGGAACTATCTTTGACTTCTTTGGAGCAGATTATTCAGGAAAAGTTCTTTGCTTAGACTGTTCCTTTTGTTCTCTGGCGTGTGATATCGTATACGGGTTTCATCAACGGCTCGACGCTTAAATTTAAAAGGTGAGGCAATGGGGCCGTATGAAACGTCATGCACCGGGTGTTAGCCTGTTATTTGCTAAAAAATAAAATTTATTACAATTATTTTTTATGATTTTTGCATAAATCTTATTATTGTTCATTTTTAGACTGTTTACTAAGGACTTAGATTTAGTCCTACATTGTACTTAATGCAAACAAAGTTATGGCATTTATTGGTGGCATGAAATAAAGCCCACGAATGTCGTACTGTATTGTAAAAATGTGTCACTGAGTCTGATGTCCACATAGAATTCGGACATAATTAATATGTTTGGTCTTAAAGCCCATGTGCGAATTTAGATTCAGTGTCAGAGCCAAAAATGTGGAAATATATAGTATGTATACAAAAATTTCCAGAAATCTATTTGCTAACTTCAATTATTAGAAACGACCGATTTCGAGTTTCTGGTAAAATGCAAACGACGAAAAGAGATAAAGACTAAGAAATTACAGTTCCACCATCTGATGGGTTCCGTTCATTAAAAGTTGTCAAAAATTGGGTCGATCCCACAAGATATGAAGTATTTTTGAACGCGAATTCTTATAAGTGGCAGGCACATGAATGCTATACATCAAGTAAAATTTGACTTTGAAGGCCAATTTTGCAACCATTGGCATTACTTATACCGCGGGCTTATAGCCAAATCCGACATCAGCACCAAACGCCAAGTCGCAGAAGCTTTGTATCGGCCCTTCTGTTGTTAGTGGGGGGAAATTTTCTCCCCGCAGTTAACCCAGGAGCCAATTAATTTGTGTTGCCTAAATGCAATCAAACAGGGGTTTTTATTGTTTTTTAATCAAACTATTTTTGGTTTATCACAATGTGACTGTTATAGTGACCTCTTTGAATATCAATCATAGAACTTTTAGCAGGCTCCAGGTCAATAAGTTAGGTTTCTGTTCATACCTTTTCTAAAACAAGACATGAACGGTTTTTCTCATGTTCTCACTTCAAGATCAATATTTTTAAATCGCCAAAACTCAAATCAAGCTGATATTGTTCCTTCTTAAGAACTTGATTTGAGTTGATATTGTTACGTTTTCAAGAACATTCTAAGAGAATTCTAAACCCAACTGGGAAAAAAATTGAATTTGTTTTGTCAGAGACATCGCTGTACAACAACTTTAACGACCCACTTCTACCCCATTTGTTTTAGTTAAGTCTTTCAGAAAAAAACAGAAAATTTGTTTTGGGCCTGACTGGGAATTGACCCGGCACCCTATTGCACTTAACGTATGGAAAGACGCTCTAGCACATTGAGCTATTCCACACTTTATTAACTTCACATCTATAGGGCTACTTTTAGTTTACTGTTGTAGTTGAGTTAAAATAAGATCAAGAGACAGATCGAAAAGAGCGTCATCTCCCTCTCTCAGCTAAAAATCGGGTTTGTTGTTGCTTTATACCTAATATTATACACTTGAGTACAAAGATTCTCATTTCATAAACACACAGCTCAAATTACTAAAAATGTCGATGTGATGGAACATTTCTGAAAACAGATTCGTGTTCAGCACACGAAAACTATCTAGAATAACCCCCAATCCTTCAATATACTGGACCTTGTTGCCTAACTTTAACAATTTTACCGAAATGGATTCCTCTCAGTGTTCATAAGAGAAAATTGATTTGAAATTTTAAATATTTTTGCCATTGATTAAATATGATATTCTTAAATGTAAAGTGTGTACACTTTGATTTAAAGTTAAAAATTGTTATATTTTTTTCAAATTAAAATTTGCCAACTATCCTTGGCTCAATGATTTTGTTATGGGCAGAATCCCTTCGGACTTGAAATGCTAAAACCCACCCAACTGGCTTGGTTCTGAAAAACAACGAACAAACACAAAACTTTTTACTTACTCTGGGACTCGACCTCGGGGCACTTGGAATAAACACGATTCATATTTTGCTTGGCTCTATCTGACTATTATAAAGTGAGATATGGCTTAAAATGTAAGTGCACCTACCGAAAAAATTAAAAAAATTCATATTTAAAAAGCGATGCCATGAAAAAATTTTTGAAATTGATTTTTGAGAACGCCAGTCCAAACTACACTTAAAAATAGTTTCAGTAGAAATGGGTCATTTAATTTTTATTTTTTTTGTAAACTAGTGTTGTTTACCTACATAAATTTAGAATGTATTACGAATATTTTACTTTATTCATATTGCAATCAAACTATTTAATTGCTTTAATCAGTGATAAAGTGCAGTTTTTTATTATGAATAATATTAATTTTCCTAAAAAAAAAATGTTAATTGTTCCTTTGAAAAATGCAAGTGAGTCGATATTAATAATTTATTGATTGCGCTTCTTTTGTGAACATTAGGCTAGCAAAGCCACAAGTCGATTGTTATATGCATGCATAAAAACGGAATGACGGATAGATGGACGTACTTGGTTTAATCAACTCGTCTCGTATTGTTAATCAAGAATATAAATACTTTATCAGACTTGATGACCCTCTACAAGGTCTAGAAATGCAATATAAATAAAGTTGTCTTCAAGGTGGCTGCCCAGAAAATATGTTCCCTGTTTTGTTATTCTCTGTACCCAAGATAAACAGAGTACATTAAGTTTGTGCAAAAATATGTAACAGGTAGAAGGAATCATTTCCAACCCTATAAAATATATATATTAGGGCGGGTCAATTTGTTCGGCTCAAAAAAAAAAGTAGTAAGCGTCCACCAGAATCGGAATCTAAGAAGAATTTTAAGAAAATTTCACAATGAAACTCTGTGTCTAAAATTAATTCCTAGCTCCCGTTGAGAAGCATAAAGATTTTAGGTTGAGATATTTTAAGGTATTTTGAGGTATTTAAGGTACACTGAGGGGAAAAATGATCTGAAATTTTAATATTAGCACTTTGACTTTAACATTTTCACCATTGATTCAGCGGTAAATATGGAATTCGTAAATATAAAGTGTGTACACTTGAATTTAAATATGAACAAGAAAGAAAGTCGGTCAAGCCCGACTATAACATACTCTGCACCCTTAATGTCGCAGCTCGCATTTGGTCACGAGTCAAACGGCCAGTTAACACACAACGCAGTGCGCTCTCTAAGTCTCTCTCCCTCCCTCTCTCTCTCTCTCTCTCTCTCTCTATCTCTCTCTCTCTCTCACTAAGATTGCTTCTGCTGAACGCAATGCTTAGGTTATGGGTGGGGTGGGTGGGGGGTGCTAACTGACCGTTTTTTGCTCATAACTTGAGTATCGTTCATCCGATCTTTATCATTCCTTCAGAAAATCGATAAATAATTTTGAGTACTAGATATCTCTAGAAAGTACGAAACTTCTATCATCAAAACTGTAGGATAGGAGGGGGCGTATCAAAAATTGAAAATAAACTTGATCTGCTTGCAAGTATAAGAAATATATGTCCCATACATGTCAAACCTCTATCTCTTACCATCTCTGAGATCTCTTCGTTCATACGGACGGACGGACAGACGGACAGACAGACAGACAGACAGACGGACAGACTGACAGACGGACATGGCTATATCGACTCGGCTGTTGCTGCTGATCAAGAGTATATATACTCTATAGGGTCGGAAATGATTCCTTCTCCCTGTTACATACTTTTGCACAAACTTAATATACTCTATGTACCTTCGGTACAGAGTATAAAAATATTAGAATTTTTTTTTTTCTAATCAAATTTTTTTTAGCCAATTAGTTTGTTTTGAATCCAGAGCAGGAATGCCATGCGCCCATGCGCCAAAGCCAAGTTGGGCTCTGAAAAACACGGAATTATATTAAATTAAAAATATTTACTTACTATTCGGGGACTCGAACTCAGATCCCTTCGTCTGAAGACAATTGGAATGTCCTCTCTACCGGTTGCGTCATTACGCGCACTGGCGGCAAAGCGCCTAAGTTACTACTTGTATTGAATTTAATCTACCATCTGGCTAAAATCATGAGACCACTTGTAATTCTAAAGGTCGAGTTCCCTGTATAGTTGATATAAATGGTGCAAAGAAAATTTGGTGATAAAATATGTTTTTAGTTAAATCAAAGTGCATATTAATTGATTTTTATATTCAAATTTCGTAGTAAAGTCAAATATGATTGTTATAGTTTTTACTATGCAGTTTGTCCCTGAGTGTATTTAAAGAATAATATCACATTTTCTCTACGTTCAGACCTGGGAACAACTTCCGGTAAGCACCAAGTTCTAATTGATTCTTTTTCACAAAAAGACTATAGCAAAAACGAAATCTTAGAAAAATTCTAAGAAAAATTTACCTAGAAACCATGGTTCTTAAACAGTGGTGTCCAAACTCACACAATCAAGCATTGCGCTTGTGTGCGTAGCAGCGAAACACGAAGTAAACATGTTGACATTTCAACATGAGCTCCAAACAGACGAATAAATGCCTCGTGAAAGATCAAAAAGCCGAACACGCGCGTCTTAAGAGAGGAAGGAGCTGAGCGTGCACACGTATTCTGTGTGTCGGCTGCGACGCCGGCAGAATTGTTAGTTCCTATCCCATGGCATAGGCTTTTGGCAATTTGGACACCACTGTTCTAAATGAATTATTTTAACGATATTTAAGGATTTTGTCATTTCCAACTGGACTAGAAAAAACTATTTTTATTTTCTCTACTTTGAAATCGCACTTTTACGAAGAAAATAATTATTGGTGAAGAAAATCAATGGTCAAATACCGTAGCTGGATTAAGTTAAGTGCAGGTACCAACATCAAAAATTTGGTTTTTATGAGATATTTTAAAGATATAATACTCAAATTTGACTTTTGGTTCCTCCACTAAAATTGATCCAGCTACGGAATTTAGTCATAAATTTTCTTCTTTAGAGTATCACCAAGTTCAAAATAGGTCCAATAATTGGTTAATACCATTTTGAACCGAACTTTTCGTGTAGAATGTTTGTAGCCAATTTCTACCTATTTCTTTCCATCTCCCCCGCTAACTTCTCTTGTTCTTCATCCTTTATTTCTGTTATTCTGCCGACTTCTTTCCTGCCAATAACATTCTAATGAACCTGAAGGGTTTAAATTAGTTCAACCTCCTGTGCCATAACTTTCTATACAGCTTCCTACAAACAAAAAACTAAATCATAACTTTACTTGCGTTAGATCCAACAAATCATAGCGTTAGTGGACATATAAAGAATCAAAATGAACCTCTAACCTCCATTGTCATAATTTCACCAATGGCATAAAAAATCGCTCTGTATATAAATGTGTGTATGTGTATGTTGCCAGGCTACCGGTTCTGAACAGTTAACCATTCTCCATTTCTCTGTACCTTCCACCTGGTGGGTTTTGCGCGCCAAAATGTGGCTCCTACTACAATATATAGATTTATAGTCCTTGTAATAAAAGCAAAGCCTGCGAGTGTAATAACCTCAACGGACCCAGAGAACGCAAGCGACTGCTCACCCCAAACTAAGCAACCAACCAACTGGTAGAAGGCTGCCGCTGCCCGTGTACAACGTTACTTGTTTTCTTGAAGGGTCCACGATCGCCCCACGACGACGACGACGACGGCGACTACGACGTCAATTTGCAAGTTCTCCTTGGAGCCAAACGAAGAGAGATCCACAAAACGGTCGTCGTATCCCTCTGTGTTTTGATTTTACGGCACAGATGTTTTATTTGCCACAGAAAGAGTAGAGTATGAGTATGCAGGCCCAAACCCGGGCGCACTATGGAAACTGTTTCCCATATTTTTGGCAAAAAGTCCTTTGGAAAAGTTTTTCAAAAACACTTCCTATTAAAAGTTTGATTAGGATGATTACGGAATCGGTTATATATGGATAATGAACTATCGGTTCGGTAAACGATCTTAATCTCTGCCCAAAACTGAAACCAACAACTTTGTTCAACTTGCAAAAAAAAAAAAATGGAAAAGTTTTCTATAGTCCAGGCCGAGGCAATCTCATGTTTACCCTGCTCAGCTCGTTCTTCTCCTTGTCTTTTAATGCCTTTAATCCTAGCAAATAATACAAAGAGAGGCCTAGGACAAGTGTATGGTGGTGGTTGGGTTCGTTGGTTGGTTGGTTGGACGTGTCTTCTGGCATAAAACAGAAAGTGTGCAGGCAGAGGTTGTCGTTGTTGTTGTTGTTGTGGTTGTTGTTGCTGCTGTTGACTACGATTGCAATGAACTTCTAGTTGCAAGTCAATGAACTTATCCTGGGCCCTGGCCTGGCCTGGCCTGCTGTTGCTCATGCTCATGATATCAACATAGTGATCATCATGATCGTCTTCTTCGGGCTTCCTCCTCTGCTTCGTCGTTAGGTTTGTGGCATACAGTGAACTGGCTTTGTGCTAGCCTGTACCAGACGACGACGACGACGACGACTGCGACGACTCCTCCTTGGACATAATGAACTCGGTTTCGGCGATACGTACGCAATTTTCAAATCGTGTTGCCTCTCTTTGCAAAAAGAAGAAAAACGTTTTTTAGAACTTTTATTTGATTTTGCAACACGCTCCATGTGCCCCATTGTCGTCGTCGTCGTCGTACCTCGTCGTCGCTCGTCGTCTTCTTGGTCGTATGTATGATAATGATGTTGGTGATCGTGCCACTTTAGCAATGGTTAACTACGTAGAAGTTTTGGGTTGAAGAACCTTTTGATTGGTTAGCCATACACGACTCTAGAGAGCAGCAGCAGCTCCAGCCCCAGCTCCAGCTCCCCAAGCTCCATGGGCAATCCTGAAGTGCGGTGCGGTGCGGTGTTTTGGGTTGAAGAACTGTGCCATGTTTGCGGTTGTTGTCTTGGGGTTTGGCTTTGGCATTGCATGCATGCATAATATTGCCAAGATTTATGCAAAAAATTGATGGCAATTAGTCGTTGTCTTTGTTTGTATGTTTGTGCATAATGATTTTCGGTATCAAATTACATTGGTTAGGGGTTTTTAGTATGTATTTTATTTGCTGTTTGGTTGTCGACGCTGCTTGTGTCTTCTTCCTGCTTAATTTGATGCGCTCGTGCCGTCCTCTGTCCGGGGTCTGAGTGGGTCTGGGCATGAGTTGGGTATGGAGTTGTCCCTCCAATCCAGTCCGATCTGTCTGTCTGGTTGCCAGTTGCTCTGGTTCTTTGACTAATGTTCTGCTTGTCTTTGCTGGCCTTTCTTTTGCATCAAATTTAATAGCTCTTGACCGAAACGAAATTATTTACTAGCCAAAATGAGATAATGAGCGTTAATTCTTTAAGCCTGTTAAGGGACACAGGGACGGTTGTGTGTTTAAGGTTGCACAGATTGTGGCAAGTAGGAGAGAATTTTTTTTAGAATTTTTCACAGGAGAAACTCATATAAGGAAACTACATTCTGAACTAAATCAAGTACACACATACTACGTTAAGTATTAGCGCCCTTTAAAGTATGCTACGCTTCAGAAAAAGAAATAATTAAGAATTATATATATTTTGCAAGATTTTGTTGTTCATTAATAATTGGTCCGATAATCTGGAGGAATATACTGCCATAATGACTATAAATGTCTTTGTTCTAATAGATAATTATACAAGGAAATAAAGTTTGCATACTTTGAAGGGCATTAATCAAACTCTATTTGATGTTTCTTAAACAGTGGTAACAGTTAAACCAAATTTCTTAATTCAAATACGAAATTCTCATTTAAGTAAATTTTTCCTAATCCGAAAATACTGGGTATTGAAACGATTTGGGATATGAAATGGCCTTGGGTGGGCATTAAAATGTATAACTGGACGGGCTAAGAGGGCGTAACGGACCTTCGAGTGCCCGTATGGTCGTATCAGCCTCAAACCAATCTCAATCCTTGAACTAAGGTTACTGTATTGATTCAAAAAATGCTTAACAGATTTCAAGGCCATTACCTTACCGAAGACCAAGAAAATCATTCTATAAACAAACAAATAGAATCAGTTTGAAACTTTTTAAGGCAGATTCTTGTAAGAGTCCTTCTTGACTTGGCTTTTAAAGTCTACTTTGCTTTCAATTCAAGAAATTGTATATCCAAAGTATGCATTTCCAGAATTTTTTGACTTTAAATTCTTGATTCAAGATTGTATTGTTAAGTTAATGATCTTTGGAATAAAGAATGATTTATAGTTAACATCAGAAATGTAAGTACAATTTGGCAAATTAAGAAGCAGTAAAAAACAGAGTTATAACCTTAACATTCGTGGGAACTGGGTTAATAATATTGTCTGTTCAAGAATAAAATACTCTTAAAATGTTAAACCTCAATTATTTCTTACTTTCTCTTGAATTTTACCATATTTCAAAGGAAAAACATCAAGCGACACAACACTCTGCTCTATTCTTTACTTTATTTGATGGTAGGCACATTATCCCATCGCATAATCCCATCGCTATTGTACCTCATTGTGCAATATTTATATATCTTAATTCTGTCGTTAAATAGATTTTCGAAAAATCCCTTTCGGCTTTTCAAAGTTGTCTTCAATAAATCAATGTCCAATATTCCTACCAAAACTGTGACGCCTTAGTCGGAAAAAAGTTGATCATCAGAAAGCTTTGAAATTTTCACAACCGAAACTTTTGTCCACCCTTTGTCAAGCCTTCTAGAAACAACGGTGCACCTCTTCGTCTCTTCAAAAAACCGTTAGCATAACATGATTTTCAAATTTAAACATAACTTTGCAAATAATTTTGAGTTTTGATTCAATTTGTGCTTGTTAAGACGCATTTATATTTAGATCTTAAAACAAGAACTGCCTAATTTCGTGCTTAAATGTAATCTCTTTTCCATTTTGCAGCACAGCAACACTGTTCAGTGTTGACCATACAATGTGCTCTTCACAACGACCATTTCTCTCTTAAGAAATCTCTGCCAATAACTCTTTAGTCTCTCTTTTCTTTTTATTATTACTCTTTAAAATTGTTTTTTGATTTTGTTTTTCTTCTTGATTTTCTACACACTCACATCCCACCATCCATCCATACCCACACTCTCTGGTCCGCTCCGGTTGTAGTTTTGTTTTGTTCATGTTATTCGGTTTTTTGTCCGTTGGGGGTACAGTAGTCTCCCGCCAAAATTTAGTGGCGCGCGCGGTCGCCTCGTTTGGTTTGTGCGTTGATCTTTTACGTTTTTGTTTTGATTTCAAAATTCTTATAGTAAGTTGCTGGCTGGCTGGCTAACTTGCCGGACCGGACCACAGCCTGGGCAAGTGATCATGACAGAGCCAAACCAACAAGCGAGCGATTGAGCGAGTTGCTCCCTGCCTGTGCGCTGTGCTGTGCATTTTCGTTTTCAATTAGGTTTAATCAAGCAAACGATCGATCATATTGACTTGTTTTTTTTTTGAGTTTTGAGTTGGGGCTTGAGGTGTGCGTTTCGCTGCCTGGGTTATTGCTCGCTTTTCATTTTCCTGTTCTGCTTGATGTGTTGGTTTTTTTCGAGTTTTGCATAAAACTGTTGATTAACTGCCCCCTGAGGGGGCTCAGCTGCTGCTACTGCTGGTTTTTGGGTCTATCCGCATCGTGTGGCCAAAGGGTACCAAGGTTTTAGGTAGGTTTTTGTGCAAATGTATGTAAAACTGTATTGTAGCAGGCCTCGTTAAGATACTATTTAATCTTGACCAGCCTCAAATGCAAAATGGTTGCTTGATGTAATACAAGGGTAGGTTAATAAATCTATACAAGACACCGTTTTTCGGGTTGGATTTTCAAATGGCAAATGATAGACTTTAAGTAACTTTAAGCAATGTCTCTGCACTTAAAAAAGGCACCATGTGCCAGGCAAATAGTGAAAAATATATCTAGATATGATAAACGTTGTATGATATAATTTTTCAAGATCCCAAATAGTGTTTCTTTCAATTTCCTAGAACATTTTCACGCCAACACAATTTGAAAAATTTGGAAAAAAAATCTATTTAGAGCAGAGTTCCCTAGTTAGAGCATCTGCAGGTGCTTAACATATTTAACAGCTTGCTCAGTGGCTAAATCTCCATCCGAAAGACTGAAGGGACTTGTGAAGTCCCCGCAAGAGCGTGAGGATGGTCTGGGAAATAGAGTTTTAAAAGCTCTTCCTATGAAAACTTTACTCTTTCTGATCCGTATGTTTAATGCTGCTTTGCGCTTAAGCTTCTTTTCCGAAGTGCTGGAAGAAAGCCCAAATGGTGATGATTCACAAGTCTGGGAAGAGTTCCTAGAGGTGAAGTCATACCGTCCTATCAGCCTTTTGTCCTGAGGGTCAAAAAATTTTGTAAGATGCCTGCCAAACCGAATATAGGCACAGAATGAAGTAAGGTTTAGGGTCCTCCCTTTCCAGTTTGGCTTTAAGAAATCTCATGACACACCGGAACAACTGATCGTGTTGTTAATTTTATTGTTGATGGATATCAAGTTAAGGAATACATAGAGTATGGAGCTATGGTCTTCTGTGCAAGATTAGAAGTTGACTTCCTCCCCAACTCTTCGATCTAGTGCGAAGATTCCTCAATGAAAAGTGCTTCCCTGGGATCCTTGACGGAGCTGATTCAAGCGTTAGGTCTATAAAAGCGGGTGTTTCGAAGGGAGTGTACTTGAACTCTCTCTTTACACGTAATTTTCAATTTATATGCCATAAGGAGATACAGTTGCTATTGAGAACCCTCATTCTTGCCTATATAGAGCTATGGATATCATTCAACAGTATTTATACCGTTTTGGCAGATGGGCCAGAGTTGTAACATGTTACATATACTCTGCATCGTGATATATGTCTAGGAGTATTCTTATATCACCAACAGGACATAAATATTTGGGAGGGTAAGAGGAGGACTTTTAGCTATCAGCTAACTAAGTCCCTCCCGATAGCTGCGAAATAGCAGTAATAAAATGGCTTTAAAGAGCAAAGCTCTGGTGTACAAGGCTACAATTGCTCCTATGGCATAGCAGCAAAATCTCATCTGGACAAAATGCGCGTCCTCCAGGCTAAAACTCTATCTATTTTATGACTGGATAACAAAAATGTAAAAACAGAAAATGCACGCTTGACTGATAAGTGTGTTGCAGGAACAGCTGAAACAACAAATTCGACAATTTTAAGTTCTTCAAAGTTTTTCCAAAACTTGAAAACATTCGAATTTCGAGGAAATCTTTGAATTTTGTCAAATGGAGCAATAAAGTCGTTAACCGATATAATTTTTGTCATTATTAAACCTTTAAGTTTTTGATGGCACATACACAAATTTGTCATTTTGAAGTCAAAAAAGTTGATAGCGTCGAGACCAAAACATTCTGAAAGGGTAGATGGTAGTTGGTTTGGTCTAATTAGCTGCCATTTTCTTTTTATTGCACTTTGAACTTTCCAGCTTCAGAGTAGGACTAACGATTCCATATCTAGTAAACTATTTGAAATTTTGCTTTTAAGTCTTTAATAAAGTTGTTGCTCTTGGTTTGGCCTACAAAACATTTCCTTGTAGCAAATCAAAAAAATGATATCTTCATACTCAAAATTACAAAACTTGCCCAAAAAAACCAAGTTTTGACCACTTTTCTACAGTTTTTCAACTTCATCTTGAAACCCGTTTCAAATTTGGACAAGTAATACAGCACAAAGTTGTAGCTTAGACCAAAATAAACAAACCGTTAGAACAAACTAACTTCATTTAGTTACTCTTTCATATAGGTATAAGCCCAAAAGTACGTACAACTGTCATAAAAACTAAAAAAAACCAACATTTTCAGAAAAAAAATTAAAAATATTACATTTTTTTATTTTCAGTTTTTAAGTTATGTTTTCTTACTATTTTCTTGATTTAATACAAAACAAACGAAATTTTTGACTGTGTCGGCCAATTGGTACCAAAAATTGCCATTTTTCGAGTTGAGGTTCCAGTTCTACATGCTTAAGGGCCCATAACTATACGAAGGACCAATCGAATGAAGTTGGTATTTTGCCATTGTTTGTTCATTTAAGTCCAAGCTACGTTTGAGTGCTGCATTGCTTAGTCAAATTCGTTACAGTTTTCAAGACAAAGTTGAAAAATATTACAAAATGAGGGGAAAACATGATGATTTTAAGACATTTTTGTAATTTTGAGTATAAAGATGTGACTTTTTTGACTTGCTACTTAGAAATGTTTTGTAAACCAAGCCAAGATCAACAACTTTCTCTAAGACGTCCAAGCGAAATTCTAAATAGTTTACGAGATATGGAGTTGCAAGTCCCAGTCAGAAGCTGAAAACTTTAATGTTCAATAAAAAGAAAACGTCAGCTAACCAGACCCAACCCAGTGAATGTTTTTGTACTACCATCATACCCTTTCAGAATTTTTTGTCCCCGCTCGATCAACTTTTTAGTGTTGCACAGTGTCATTAGTTGCATTTGACGATCACAAAATTCAGGAATATGTTTCTATGCAAGCTGTTTTTGTTCTAAGATCAAAAATTTTTGGTTTCTTGGATCCAAAAATTTAGATGGAAGAACGGATTGAATTGAAAATGCGGGATCGCCAAAAAAAAATTTGTGTGCCCCGGTTCAGGTTCAGTTCGGACTTCCCATAAATTCCATAGTATTCGACTCCGCAGCGGTTTGACGTCGAACCGCTTTGCAGCCCTGATTATAGTTCAATAATTCGAATTTTTCATTTGAATTTCTCAAATTTAAAAAAAAAAAAACATTAAAAATCAAAACATTAAATAAAAGGAAAAATTATGCTCCAATGAGGACTTGATTCACGACCTCGACGTTTTCCAAGCGAATGTCTTGTCCACTCGACCACCGCCCTTGTTACGAGCGGCAAAGTGCCAAAGGGCTAAGGTGCCGTCGTCCGTGTGTTCAGTCTCCGAGGTTCCGAGTTCAAGACCCAGTAAAGTAAGTAAAACAAGAAAAAATTTTTAATGCTATCTTAAAATCAATCACAGCTTAGAAAAAAGTGAGTGATGAGTGGACCAACAACCATGTTGGTCGGACGTAACTCCCCCCACCCCTAATATATATTTTTTTTAATCTTTTACTGAACATCCCTGCTCAATCTTCAGCGGTCTTTGCCTGCCTACTGCCAGACAGCAGCTGCCTCCTCATGCCAGCGCTGCCATAGCCGCTGGGGAATTCCAAAGCGACTTAACAGCAAAAATCGGCTAATATTGTCTTTTTTTATACTCTGTACCGAAGGTACATAGAGTATATTAAGTTTGTGCAAAAGTATGTAACAGGGAGAAGGAATCGTTTCCGACCCTATAAAGTATATATATTCTTGATCAGCATCAACAGCCGAGTCGATATAGCCATGTCCGTCTGTCCGTCCGTCCGTCTGTCCGTCCGTCCGTCCGTCCGTCCGTATGAACGAAGAGATCTCAGAGATGGTAAGAGATAGAGGTTTGACATGTATGGGACATATATTTCTTATACTTGCAGGCAGATCAAGTTTATTTTCAATTTTTGCCACGCCCCCTCGCGCCCCCGCAATTTGGAAAAAACGTCATATCTCCTACAGTTTTGGAGATAGATCGCTCGCAAGGATAGAGATACCTTGTAAACAAAATTATTTATCGATTTGCTGAAGGAATGATAAAGATCGGATGAACGATACTCAAGTTATGGGCAAAAAACGGCCACTTAACACCACCCACCCCCCCACCAATAACCACAGCAACATACCCTAACCGTTCAACACAGGCAATCTTAGTGCGAGAGAGAAAGAGAGAGAGAGAGAGAAACTTAGAGAGCGCACCGCGTTGTGCGCGGGGTGTTAACTGGCCGTTTGACTCCTGAGCAAATGCGAGTGTAAGGGTACAGAGTATGTTATAGTCGGGCTTGACCGACTTTCTTTTTTGTTTTTAGAAAAATTTCCCTGCAATTTAGAACCCATTTTCTATTTTTTTAGAAAAGCTTTTCTTATTAGTAAGGGGAGTCGCCTTTGTTTCTTTTTTAGTTTTTTGCGTGTATATAAAAATGCCAACTAGTTACAAATACCTGGGTCACTTTCAACACTGAATATAGCTATACAGCTGACTTGCCCAATCTTTGTAAGTTTGTACCTTGCGGTATATAATTATAACCATTATATTGCCAGAATCGTTTGTTCAACTAAAAGTTCTTACCTCCAGCCCAACCATAGCGGATCGTTTTGCTTGTTATTGATACATTTGGCTGTGCACTCCAAGGTGTGTGCCATTTCTATGGCTTCTCTAAGACCAAACATAGAATTTTATACATATGTTTTTTTTTTTTTTATATATATAAATTACATCGACAGTAGCAACTAGACACTGGAGGAGGCAGCCAAACCACTTGGACAATCAGCCAGCGTCAGGCATTATCATTATGTTTATTATACAGGCAGGCGGCTCCTCCGCTCAGCAGCAGCTCATATAGCGCACTCCGATCATAATCAGGCAGACGGAGGCAGGCCAAGGGTATGGGTTTGGGTATGGGTATGGGGGGGACTTCAGCCAACTTGAGCGAGTCGACAAGTTGCTGCATGCACACGATCGCAACTCGTGTCTTGGGTTGGGGTTGGGTCTTGGTTTTTGGTTTTGGCTTAGCTCCCCCTCTCAGTCAGTTGTGGGACTCGTTTTGGATGCTGCTCGGGCTCGGCCCGCATTTAAAGGTCTCTTCAAGTCTTCGTCGGTTTAAGTGCCGTTGCCGTTGTTGTTGTTGCTGCTGCTGCTGTTGCTGTTGTTGAATCTTTAAAACTTGATTTTAAGTTTGTTTTTTTATGTGCGGCTGACGGCTGCAGCAGCAGCGGCAGCTGAACACCTGTGTTCTGATGCACTCCCCCTACCACCCGGGGTCTTCTATACACAATATTATATATATTTTTTTTAACCTCATGCAATTTAATGTCATGTTTTTCGTCTTAGTTGCTGGTGGTTGTTGTTGGTTTTTTATATTTTTTATTACTTAAGTGCGTGTTTAGGTTTAAAGGTTTATGTGTGTTTTGTTGCTGTGGCTGCTTGGCTTCTTCCCTGTGTTTTTTTTTTATGTCCAGTAAATTTAGCATCTTAACCTATTTATAATGAAATGTGTGTGCTGGGTCCATAACATGGTGATACTGGAGGAGCAGCATCTGTGGAGAAGGAGGAGGAGGAGAATTATTATTGTTGGATGTCATAATGTTGCACAATTTATAGGCCTATTAAAGTCCATTTACTGTTAAGCCCATTGAAAATGGTCTAGATAATTGCAATCAACTCCAAATAGGCAGAAGGAAGGGGTACGACAATAAACTAACGCCTCACGCCCATGATTTATGCGATTGCCGCAAACAATTAACACAAAAGTCAAATTGGTTACAAAATTATGTTTAAATGTCATAAATCAAAGAAAACAAATAAAAAAGAGGGAAATAAATAAAAGACGAATTTTGAACACGCTTTATAATCTTTGGAAGATAACAGGAAATAATATAAAAACAGGGAACAGGTTTAAGTCACGTATTTGAATCGTTATTTCATATTTTACGAAAATGTGTTATCAAGGCTGCAAACCTTGGAAGAACCGATTCGGTTTTTTGGGTCCCTCGAATCGGACCATGTGTGGGACCTTAGAGGTTTTCAATCTGCTGATCCCAAACCGAACTCCCTATATATAAAAAGAGATTATGTTCAACATAATCACCAGGAAGTCAAGTAGAAAAGGCATAGCGACATAATTTCGACGACATAATTTCGCCCAGTACATTTGGAATCGAAATTATGTCTTTACGAAACGACATTATTCCGACAAAACAAAACGAAATTATGTCGTCACCCCGTAGAAAAACGACAAAGCAAACATCGTAGATACGGCCAACTTTAAAGATCATGCACTTATAGAAGACGTATGAATGAATAAGATAATGAATGATGCTTTGAAGAGCTCACCAAAAATGGAGTCCAAAATCTTTCAACGATCTAAGAATCTACAAACCAAGACTCGAAGTTTTGATAAGCACAATAACCTGTATGCGAACTTAATCTTAGGCTTTACAGCAGGGGTGCATAAGCCTATTCCGCAAACCACGCATTTTTTTTTGCTTTACGCAAAGGAATAGCCCGCGCGCATACCATTTACGCGGCCATAAGATTATAAAAAGCAAAAACAATTTCATATGGGTGCTCTCCTTTCTATCTTTCCGAACGAAGGTTTTGTTGTTGGCGCGTGCAGACCTGCAAAAACAACAACATCATAGATGACTCTCTTCTCTCTCTCCTGTCTCTGGCAAATTAAAAAGCAACAACAATGTTGACTTTGCGTAGTCAGCGCTCGCAGGCGTATGGTAGAAACAGCAATGACCACACACACACTCAAACAAAAATCGGGTTTCTCTTTCTATTTCTTGTGGTTGTTCTTGCTTGAGTTGTATTTTGTGCATTTGTATTGGCTTTCACGCGCTCGTAAGCTCATTCTGGGTACCCCTGCTTTACAGAGTTGCAGCCTTGCTAATAATTGTAGAAGAATACCGCGGTTCGCAAACCGGTTTCTAAACCTATCGAACCTCTCGGTTACAAATTAGGTTTATTTATCTTCATATAGCTGAATCAACTTTTTCCACATTATCGTTAACCTGTTCGGCTTGTATTTTACTGAAGAAGTCGCTTTGAATATACCAAAGTTTTTAAAATTTAAATTACTGCATTACTGTGATCTTTCGTAGGTCCTATTTCACGTCTTTGAAATGGGAATGTATACTCAATACTCATTTCACGAAACCATGCACCTATCTAATACTTATTCAAATCATTAAGAAAATGTTCGTAACTAACATTAATAATTACATTTATATAACAAAAACCCCGGTTTGGATGCAATTCTGTACTCAGACTTATTGGGCTCTGCATTAGCAGTGGGTAGGAAATCTCTCTCACTAATACAGAAATTCCATTTGGGGACACGTCTCGTCCCAGCAAACATTTTTTATCGCGGAAGAAAAGAATGCGCTTCTTCCAGTAGGTAACGCTTAACTCTGGCGATATCGCATTCTTATCTCCCTTCGGGAAGAAGTGTACCAAAAAAGCGATTCTTCCTGGCGATAAGAAAGCGTTTCTTCCTGGCGATAAAAAAGCGATTCTTCCTGACGATAAAAAATGTATATTCTGGAGATAGTAAAATCGGTTTTTTCCTGAAGATATGAATGAGTTAATAATGAGTCTCTAATGTGGGAATATAAGATTTATTATTTGTATTATTCCGAAAAACAACAAATTAAACCAAACTTATATTTTTTTATTACAAATTTTTACTTACTCTGCGGGGTTCGAACTCGGGGCCGTTGAACTGAAACACGTTTGGAACGACGCCTTAGACGGCTGCGCCACGCCGCTCGTGTAAAGCAAAGCATCTAATGTGTTACTTGTATTGAATAAGATGTACTTGTATTGAAAACATACACCAATTATTGCTTTCTTGTAATTCTCAAGAACGAATTCCTTATATAAATAGTGAAATTGAAATTTGCGACGAGAATCTCATTCATATCTTCAAGGCGATATTTAAGCGATATATCTCCAATTTACCGATTGGACGAAAAAAAAAGCGATACCACATATCGCTTATTTATCCCTTTTATGTTAAGAATGCGATACCATACGTATTTTGTTTGTGTAAATCGCCAAACTACAGAAAACTCTCCCCTCAAACTATCGCCAATCTCTCTTTTTGACGATAGAGATAAGGAACCCGACAAAATGTTTGCAGGGGTAGTGCCGCTTGCTGTAAAGCCGCTATGGAATGGAGGCAGCTGCTTACTTGTAGTAGACAGGCAAAGACTGCTGAAGATGGAACCGGGAGGTTTCTTAAATTGCTGTACGGTCTACCAGCCTTCTTTGTGGTGTGTTGTCTTCCTGTATTCAAGTTATGTGCAAACATAACATGACCTCGAGCCTGCTAAAACTTTCTAGTTTGAAAATGTTTAATTAAAAATTTATGAACCGAACCCATTTTAAACAGTGGGAATTCGGGTTGCTGTTCTTTGTAGCAGTGAAATAGTGATTAGTGCCTTGAGGCACTTCTGGGGCTGCACTTAGTAATAAAATTAATATATGTAAATCAACTTAAGGTTGTTTTCACCTAAAGGTCCAAGACTTTCTTGAGACACATATTCACATTTTCTCATCTAACACGTAACTGTTACCCTCATTTTTAGGAGCTCAATGTTGAATTCAACAGTCTAAATTTAACTCAATAAAACAAAGCCGATGTTCATATTTCATTAATATTATTTTGAAACTGAAGCTTTCTTAGAGTACATATTTATAACTTAATTATTGTATATCGATTAAACTATTAAAAAGGTCATAAAGGAAACAAAACAACAAAACATAACTTTTCCATTCATACACACAATTTTTAAAAAGTTTCCTCTCTGTTGACCCTCAATTATTTTTCAACTTTATATCATTTAATTTCCCATTGAATGATCAAATTATATTCCCCTATATTTTCTCAAATTTTAAGTTTTATTTTTAATCCAAAGCAAACAAGAAAAACAAGACAAGTTGTTTAACAAACAACATGAAATTTATGCGTGCTACATGTGTTGGTTAACAAACAGGCCAAGAGCTACCGATTTGACTCACACACAAACTGACAGACAGACAGACAATCAGACAGAAACTTCATGTTGATGAAATTGATAGCTGATCAGCATAACTAATATATGTGTCGTTTGGTTTGAGTCGTAGAGAATTGGGCAAGTGGCCAAAAATGGGCAGGACCCTATTAATTAATTCGCTGAGAACTGTTAGCGGCAATTTGGAATATATTATATATATTGGAAATATATAGAGAAGCAAACTCAAAACGTTTGGTCATAACTTTCTACTTAACCTCTTGATAGTATCTCGTCTCTAATGAAGTTTATACTGACCTCTCAATAGTTCCGTCCGGCTTAAATAGTCAATATATGGTATCAGAAAGTGTATATCTTGGCTTGCATTTACCCATCACACCTTTTCTAACCTAGGATCTTGACTAGAAACTGACCAGAACAAATTTTTTTTAAATTTTTCTTGGTTTTTTAGGTCAAAATGTGGTTATATATTTTATACCCTTGTAGAGGGTATTCTATATTAAAATTGTCCAAATGTTTGTAACGCTTAGAAGCAGGGCTTAATACCGGAAACGGTAACCGAAATAAACCGTTTCAAATCAAGTACCGGAACCGGAACCGATACAAATTTTTTCTTGAGAACCGAAAACCGTTTACCGTTATTAATGGAACCGATAGCACCGGAACGAAACCGAAACGTTGGTACCGGTACAGTATCGGTTTTTTTTTTTACCTTTGCAGAGCGCATCGAAGATTTGGTCACGAGTTGGAGCTCTACATACAAGATTATTAAATTATTTGCTGGCGGAAGACATCTTCACCATTTGCTCCGGTTTGGCGGCTGCAGATGATGACTTTCTTCTGCACTGGAAAGTGTGGTACTCAGTTCGCGAAATTGTACGCATATTAGAACCAGCGGAGGTGGCCACAACTAAACTTCAACCGAAAATCTTGTCTTGGGTGATTTTTATTCCATTTGAATACACTGGATCTCTAGCAATACAGTTACTGGATTCCATTAAGACTTTTCTAGCACTTGAGCGTGTATGAAACCATGAAAACATTCTTAACTGGTGGTTAGAATCGTCCACAAAGTTCCCAGAATTATATGAGATTTCAAAAGTCGTGATTTCTGTTCCAGCTACGCAGGTTCTCTGGCGATAAATTTGTAATGAATCCGCTAAGAAGTTGTATGGACTCAACCACATTGAATGCAGTTATGTTACCGCGAGCAAATCACAAGAATGCTACATTAGTTACATAAGACGTGGATATACCGGTACGTACCGGTATACCGAAATAAAAATCTGGGTACCGTATCGAAACCGAAATTCATTGAAAACTGAAATAGAACCTTTACCGGAACCGAAATTCGTTTCGGGATTGAGCCCTGCTTAGAAGGAATCATCTCGGACCACATAAAGTATACATTCTTGATCAGCATGACGAGCTGAGTTGATATAGATAGATAGATAAGTGTTTATTTTCATTTGATAATTTTCATAGCTTACAGCTTTACATTGATTAACTAATAATAAACAAACATTTAAAGCTTGGTTCAAAACCGTCAGCCTTCCTTCTGTTGTATGACATAAAAAACAATTACATATATAAGCATTTTACTTATTTTACATTCAGTTAACAAAATTTCATATTCTGCATATTATTTAAAAATTTTCATTTTTGACATTTCTTCTATAATTAGTAGCCATCTCTATGTAATTCGCCAGATTATTCCATCCCATCCCCCCGTTCAGGGCCGTCAGCACCTCTTCCTCGGTAAACGTATAAGTTTTGAAATAACGCCAACGAAATTCCCGCAGTATTGGACATCGTCCTTCAAAATGCTGCATGTCCTCCTGCTCAGACATATTGCATAGTGAGCATATACCTCCATTTACAACTCTTCTTGGGCAGCTGTTTAACCATAAAAGATCTCCTCTGGCCTTCATTATCCAAGTTATCTCGCTTTGCTTGAAAGACTCGTTGCAGTATGTGGGCCCTATTGCATAATTAAGGTTTTTATACACTCTTGATGCACTTACTGACGCCTTGTTCATGTGTTGCATGTGGTTATCTGCTTTTGATGCGCTTAGGAACCGAACATTGCGGTCAATCCAATCTGCATGCGATTGGTTGTCTCCGAGTGATATGCCTTGATGCGCGAACATTTCTCTAAGCCTCGCAAACCACCCCAAATTATTTCGCATCATTTTTTCAGCAAGGATATGCGGGAGTCTAGAATCTTCATACTCAAATAA
Organism: Lordiphosa magnipectinata; assembly: GCA_037044535.1. Taxonomy (NCBI): domain Eukaryota; kingdom Metazoa; phylum Arthropoda; class Insecta; order Diptera; family Drosophilidae; genus Lordiphosa; species Lordiphosa magnipectinata. The sequence continues at coordinate 152,260 of JBAMBO010002487.1, read as the reverse complement.
AATTCTTGATAGGTATTTGAGATGAAGTGTTAGACTATAGATGTGTCCATCTTCTAGCCCTGCGTCAATTCCCAATATGTAGTTGGGTGTGCTATCTGGTAGTTTGAGTATCCTCTTTAAAAAATATCGCTGCAGTTGGTCTGCCTCTTCCTTTATTTCTCCACCCCAGACTTGAGCTCCATAGCACTGTACCGTTCTGTTGACTGAGTTAAAGATTTTCCATTTAGATGCTAGGTTCACTGTCCCCTTGTTGATGAAATTCGCCCACACAGAGTTTATACTCGCCTTTGCTTCTTTTGTCCTGGCTGCCACATGCTTCTTAAAGCTAATTGTAGGTGTCAGGATAACCCCAAGGTATTTGTACTCCGGTACCACCTTCACCTGCTCCTCCTGATACGTTCAGTTCTCCGATGCCGCCAGTCTACCGCCTTTTCTAAACACCATAATCTCGGATTTTGTCTTATTGACTTCCATGCCCCACAATATGCAGTATGTCTCGAGGTTATGGTTCATTTGCTGGAGGGTTGAGGGATTGTCCGCTACCATCACAATGTCATCTGCGTACATTAATACCCTAATGTTTGTGTTGTCGATATACAGGCCACCTCCTAAGTGTTCATGCAGATCATCTAAGTGCATCGCAAACAGCAACGGTGACATAAGGCATCCTTGCTTTAATCCGTTAATGGTTTCAAACTTCTCAGAAAGCTCACTCCCAGTCCAAACAGCGCAAGACGTCTGCGAGTATACTTTTTCTATAAATTGTATTATTTTTGTGGATACACCTTGTCGTTGGAGCTTGTATATAAGATGTTTACGAGGTACTCGGTCAAACGCAGCCTTAAAATCTACAAAATAAGCATAAACTTTTCTTTTTTCTTCAAATTTAATGCGGACTATAGATGCTAAGTTGAATATGTTGTCAACCGTTGAGTATCCACGCCGGAATCCTGCTTGGAACTCGTTTAATTTATCGTGCTTTTCGACCCACGTTGTTAGTCTCGTCGACAGTATACTCATTAGTAGCTTCGCTGCACAGTTCATAAAGGATATACCTCGGTAGTTCATCGGATCGTTGATATCTCCTTTTTTATATATTGGAAATATTATAATGTTGATGAAAGATTTTTCCAAACAGTTGATATCAAACACTCTATTGTATATAGTGACAATTTGTTTAAGCATCTCATTTGGGGCGTTTTTAGAAATATTCATACGGAACTCTGTCTTCTCCAGGAGCTTTGTTGGATTTGGCTTTGTTTAGTGCTGACAATAGTTCCTCCATTGTTAATACTGCATCTAAGTCTGGATCCGTGATATACATTGGTGCATACTGAAACTCCACGGCGTTTTGTTGAGGGTTAAGGAGATTATTAAAGTGATTTCTGAAATCCCACGCAGCTATTTCCACACTTATTTTCGGACTGACTCCTCTAATTTCTCGGACTATCCTCCACCAGTTGATATAGCTATGTCCGTCTGTCCGTTCGTCTGTCTCGTAACCAAACTTTGCAGAAAATTTCGGAAAAATCGGAACCGGCCGGATCGGATGACTATGGCATAAAGCTGCCATAGGAACGATCGGTCACAAAACCAGTTTTAGAGAGAAAAACTTTTTTGTTCTTAATGCATGCGTTCCCAAACCTCGTATTTATAAGTTTTTAATGCTTTCACATAATTCCACCAAGTTTAATGAAAATCGGACAACTATAAAGTATAGCTGCCATACAAAAGATAGGTCTGAAAAAAGGTTAAAAACCTTAATTTATAAAAAATATACAATGTACAAGTGTATATCAATTTCGGTCGAGCCGAAGTTAGCTTTTCTCTATTTTTCTTTATATTTTCTGTCTGAGGAATAATTTCACTTTTAATAAATCAGCTAAAATTCATTCTTAATTCCCTTAAATTGTCTAAAAATTACTCGAAAAAAATATATTTTGTTGAATGTTTATAGTACTCCGGCTAGGAATCATTTTGCTTATATAGCAAGCGTTTATCCAATTATTCCTTTTTAATGATTTTATGGTCAAATTTTAGAACTAAATTCTTCTTTCCAAGTGCCTTCAAATTGCTTAATTTTTGTTGATTCTGATTATGGGCTAATCAACGAGTTGGGCTTACAATTGGCCTCCAACAACAGTAATGAATTAAAATTATTCATAATGCGACTTTGTGCAACTAATCACATCAAATGAACAATGAGCAGCCTGTTCGATAAAACTAACAAAAGACCCCTAAAACGCGCTAAACCAACTAAACAAAGCGCATTCAATCAGCATAGCACAAACAACTATAACACACAGTTGCAAGTCATAAAAACTACAACAAACATACAATACAAATATCAGGAGTGATGGTCGGGGGTTCCCCCCCCCACCTTATTCAGCCCGGGCCGAGAAGCAGCTACTGGGCATACGCCAAAAAGAGGCAACACGCGGCCACGCCTCGTAACGCTAAGCAAATAGACCAAAGCAAGAAGAGTTCTTCATACATATGTGCATGCATATGTATGTATATTTATGTAGATATGTCGGAAAATGGCTCTTCTTCGTCAACTTCACGCCGCAAGTCACAATGCAATTAAGCGCAGCTACTGGACGAACTTTAAGATGGGGATGACGACCAGAGACCAGAGACACACACATACATAGATACGTGCACATTCGTATGCATTCGGACTGGGCGTTGATGTTTCGGGCGGAGTTGCGCACCGAGATAGATAGAAAACTATATACTACAACAACAACAAAACTCGATTTCAGTTAAGACGCAGTAAAAAGTTGTAATGCAGCTTAAGACGGCTGCGCAGTCGCCTTAAACATAGAGGAAGGAAAGAACCGCATGGAAAACGAAACGAAATAAAAGCTTTTGTGCTGGAAGTGGCAATTACACGCAACAAAATTAGTGGTTCGAGGTTCGGGCCATAATTTGATATATGAAATTTAACGATTTAGAAATGGCAAAACAGGGAAAAAACCTGGGCAAAAGGAGCTGAAGCTGCTTGTCAGACTGTGTGTAATTATAAAGGCCAAAAGAGAAATTCATATAGATCAAATTAATCGAGTGTAGACAAGTGGAAAAGTGGATTAAACCAATCGAACGGGGAGGATTTGTGTCATTTGTGTGAGACTCGTCGATTGAGAGTCGAATACGTATTGGTCCAGAAGAGATAAAGCAAGCAAAATTGAAATGTATGTTATTGTCTGCACGCAGAAAAAAATGTTCAATAACATTTACAATTTTAAAGATATCAATCTTAGATTGACAATATCTATAATCTCTCAAGTTGTCATAAAAAACGGTTAATAATTATCGAAGTTATAAGAATATCAGCTTATGTCATGTATTTGGGATCTCGGGTTTATAAAAAATATGCTGCCTACTTTTTGGCTTTTTCTTAAGTGCAACAACTTTTGTCATATATTTGGGGTCACTATGCGCTGTCTGCTTACATAATGTTAATGCTCTGTTAGTTAACATTAGGGGAGGCTATGCAACGGGTATATCGAAGTCGGACAGGGTTGACTTTGACTTACGCTCTCGTTTTTAAGACGAAAGCTTTAACAACTTTGATAATTTCGTAAAACAAAAATTATGTTTGCTTACTTAGCTGAAGAAGAGATTCCACAAAAGAGGTAAAGCTAGGTTTACCAGACTACCTAAGCCTACTGTAGGCGAATCCCTTATTAGTTGATGGATGATTTTTATCTCTGACTTTTTTTTCTGAATTCTGCATCTCGCGAGCCATGCGACCTATAACTTATGTTATCTATATTATGAACACTCAATTCATAGAATTAATGGGTCATACGTTTTACAGCCTTGACTTCTCACCTAATAACTCCTTTTTAAGGCCTAGGTCAACGAATCAAAGTTATCGGAATAAAAGATCTGAGCAAGAATGTGATTGTAGTTGAGTACACACAGTTTTACACTGCCTTTAGTCATCAATAGATAGCAATTTGCGAAACAAAAGCGAAATTATTGTTGTTGTAGCGATCTGTAGTTCGATTTTAGTGAACACCGCGCTCCCATTCGGTGAGCTTTTGGAATCGCTTTTCGCTCCTAAATCGGAGCGCTCCGGAAAGGCTCCTTAGAGTTCCAGCTGTGGGAGTCCAGTTTCTCCACTCTCTACTTCTGGTTGGCTAGCGAAAAACTTTATGTTTGAGCTATTTACTTTTGTCCACCCAAGTAAACACAATTTATTTATATTTTTTCAATTCGCTCAGTGTATTCCAACTGCAAGCTACAACAAAGAAGGTTCTAAAAAGCTTAATGCAACGTCGTCCCAATGAAACCAAAAAGAATAACCGGTTAACCAGTTTCCTACGCTTCGATATACTCTGTGTTTTGTGTTGATTTGTTGCCAGTGAGTTGTCGATGTTGCACTGTACAGTGTACACCCTGCAGCGTTGCAGCTGCACACAAAAAGGGAACTACTACTGATGAGGGGATTGGAAGGGGTGCTACATCTTGTTGCTGGCTATTATTATGACGCTCAAGCAGCTACTGTGCACTGCTTAACGATCTCATGCCTGATCATGCTCCAACAACAACAAAAATAAAGCCAAAAGCTCTGGCGAATGGGCACGTTTTTTTTCTCGTTGTTGTTGTTGTATTTTGTTTTGTGGCTACCGTTTGTGGATCGCTTTGGAATCGGCTTTTTGGCTCATTGTCAATGTCGCTGCTTCTGGGGGCACAACACGAGCGGGCCTCAGCTTCAGCTTCAGCTTCCATCGCCGCATGATTCATTTATCGTGCTGCGAGCAGACGAGACGAATCGACTTGAAGTTTCTGACCAAAAGGTTCTTTGCTTAACCCGCAATTATCCAATCCCAAGTTCCACCCACTGCCAGGTCAATTTATGCCAAATGAACCGTGATTAAAAAAAAATACTGATCTAGCCAATATTTGCTTTGGTCAAAATGGAATATGATTTGGCCCCCGGGGGAGTGCCCCATTGCTTTACAATTTCGATGCACGAGTTCTCTAGCAGAGATTTCCATTTATAATTCTCAAGGATGCATTTGATCGATGCAACCAGTTGGCAATTACATCAACTACATGACCCTGAGAGTTAAGTTAGAGTCTGTGGATCGCAATTACAAGTATGGTCAAGGTTGAACTTCTCACTCTGTGCCGCCACCACCACCACCCATCGTAACCAGAAAGAGATAAAGTGACTGCATCAATATTGACTCTGGGAAATTTAAGTAGCCAAACAAGCGACAACGGCAGCTAAAGCAAATAGCTGAAAAGTAGATGGAAAAAAACTACTAGACAAACAATAGTAAGATAGTTGGCTGGAAAGGTTAGATGGATGGCTCTGGGCAAATAGAAAGGCACTCACTTAGACGTGCTGAAAATTCTTATCTAAAGTAAATTTCAAACAAAAATTGAACCACCAAGTGGTAAAGGTTTTTAAAACACACGCGAGTGCAACAAAAAGTAACCGATGTAGACATGAAAAGTGTAGTTTTGCTCAAATTTCATAAGCCATGCACCCATTTTTACTTTCCAAATCGCTATTCTTTTGGGAAAGTGACAATGGAAGCTCGACTAATAGTCTCAATATAGGTTTAAATATTTCAGTTTTTCTAGCCTCCTTAAAAAAAACTTTGTTAGTTCTTTAAAAGAGGCTTCTGTTTTACCAATTACCACTGCTTAAAAATAATTTTTCTTTTTTTCTTACAAAATACATAAAAGGATCAGTAAGGAGCCTTGTTACACGGATACACAGATCATAGATACATACTATGTATTACATACTTTTGCATTACGATGTTTGGGACAAAGGATATTTAAAAATTACATGTATTTTTAGTTGTAAAATAAATAGTTAATACTAATTATATTAAATTGTTACTTAAAAATATGTAAAAAAAAAATTATAAATTTTTAAATAAAAATTAAAATTGGATTGTTATATAAAAATTTATATTGGAAAATTATAAAACAAAAAAAAAATTTAATAAATTTTAGGGCAAATCAAAAGTTTTGTTGTTTTTGGGACTTTCCATTAAAAATAATAATTGGAAGCACTCTGTTTTCCAAAACTGTTTTGTTCGATTCCGAGACATGGTACAAAACTTGGTCCTGATGTTCAAAATAAAAACAAAAATACCAGGGAATCAAACCGAATCGTGTTCCGGTTCCGGTTCTGGTACGTACCGGAACTTATGCTTATGTTTCGGTAAAAGGTTCAGTTCTGGTTCTCGTTCAATTCGGTATTCGGTTTCGTATTGGTACCCGGAATTTTAAAATTTAAAGAAGAAGAAGAGGCTAAGCAACCGAGACACCCACAATTACGGATGTATTCGATTTACATCAATTTTCAATTGCATTCGTAGCTGGTTTTCATAAAATACTCTCAAGTTTGTATTCATAGCATGATTAAAAATATATATATTTTTTTAACAGGTATTGTTTTTGCGGCCATGCGATTTTTCAGCGGAGCTTATACCTACTTGGGTAGCTGGAACAGTAAGAGAGCTTTTGACAGCTCCTAAAAGTTTCGAAGACTTTGTCGACTTAATATCTTTATTTTATTTTTAAGCTCAGAAAAACCTTAATTAATGCCATTAAACTGATTTGTTAAGATATGCGTCGTATTACATCATATTTTGGAATAGAATTGATTATAAACAAACAAAAAGATGTATTTTCGATAGAGAATACAAAATCGTTTATTTTGAGGTATGAAAGTGTAAGTGATAGAAGTTTGCGAAATATGTATCGACGTAGTCCCCACTTTCAGATGAAGTGTCAGAGCTGATTTTCCCATTAAGTTGCTCTTGAACAGAAATGGATCAAATTCTTGAATACATATGGGCATTTCCACAGAAAAGTACACCGAGACCAAAAAATGAAAAGTACCTAAAAACACTATTTTTTATCTTATTTTCATGGGGAAATAAGGAAAATGAACTAATATGAGCCAATTTGAAATACACTCCTCGCCACTTGAATAGGACACCCTGTATGCTCTCTTTAAAACTGCTCGTAACTCGAAAACGAAATGGTAGAATAACTGTATTTTTTGCATATTATCTTTGTGCAAGCATTCTTCGCTCTTTCTCTTCGTTATAAAGTTGTTTGCACTTTATGTGAGCATTCGCAAAAATTCAATGGAATTTTTGCGCCACTTGAATAGAACATGCATTTTATTTGGTCGGTATCGTTGACACGTGCACAGAAATTTTGGTTTACTTGAACTTTTTGCTTTAATTGAAGTGTATATAAAATTAAAAAAAAAAAATTGGGCCGGGCACTTCATTATCTGAGTCGGAGAAAGGAAAAATCCAAGCTTACAAGGATTCTGGCCTTTCTATTGCCAAAATAGCAAAAAAAGTCGACAGGAGCCGTCACGCCATAACAAATTTTTTAAATAATGAGGCTAATTATGGTAAAAACATGAAGGGCCGCACCAACAGTGTGCTTACCATCGCGGACAAGCGACTTATATTAAGAGAAGCTTCCAATTCGCACGACTCTTTGGCCAAGATAAGGGAAAAATGCAACGTTAAAGCAAGTTTGACAACCATGCGTCGTGTTATTACACACACCTGAAGAGACTAAAAATCAAGAAGAAGCCACCTCTTAACCCGGCTCGGAAGTTACAACGCCTTGATTTCGCGCGCGCACATGTCACCTGGACTTCGGAGTGGCAACGTGTTGTCTTTTCGGACGAAAAAAAGGTTTAATTTGGAGGGCCCCGATGGCTACAGCTACTATTTTCATGATCTTCGAAAAGAACCACACCATCTTGATAAGTTGCACAGCAGTGCTGGAGGTATTATGGTATGGGGGGCCATTTCCTATTATGGCACCTGTGAGCTTAAATTTATTCCAACCACCATGAATGCGTTGTGTTATAATGGTATATTGAAAGAGGCCTTTCCACACTTCCAAACTCTTTTTGCAAATCTAAAATGGATTTATCAACATGATATACATACCCCTATACATACGGCCCGGATTGTTAAATCGTATATAGCGAGCCAAAACGTGGAGTTATTAAACGGGCCACCCTATTCACCGGACTTGAATATCATTGAGAATGTGTGGGGATGGCTAACACGTGAAGTATATGGATCAGGTCAGCAATATTCGAGCGTTCCCGAACTAATTGCAGCTATCAAATTAGCATGCGGCTCGATATCGTTGAATTATTTGGGAAAATTGTATGCATCCCTTCCAGACCAAATGTGTGAGGTTTTGGAGAAAAAAGGAGGCTCAACACACTATTAAAAACTTTTTTTGGTTTAAAAACATGTTAGTAATTTCTTATTTAAGTAATATTGTTATTTGAAAAGGATTGAAATATTCTTAAATGGTTTTTAGATAAAGTGTCCTATTCAAGTGGTACAAAATGAAGACTCCTAAATTTGTCACTTATCGGTTAACAATGTTTTTTGTATACTTACAACTTTTGAATAATTTTGTAATTTTCGTCTAATTACTACATTTAAATAAACTTTATAAGAAAACAAAAATTATTTTCCTAGATGGCTTGGTTTAGCAGCAATTAACTAAAGAAAATCGACTTTAGAGGTGTCCTATTCAAGTGGCGAGCAGTGTATATTCATAACCCATTTCGAGATTTTCGAATGGAAAGTCGCGCAAACGCCATTTTTCTCACTTGGATACGTTTTGTTGTCATAAAAAAGCGTTTAGATTCCATTGATTTTTGCTCTCTAAACTATTTCTAAGGGTACAAAGAGTTGAAAAATAATGCAATTAACTTTAAGTTACTGCTCTATATTATAACAAAAACAACATAAATATAATGAGGAAATTTAAGTAACGTAACGTCAAGTCAGATACTTATGCAACTTAAAAAAAATTGGCCAAACATTTTTGAATAAGATAGCCTGGAAAATAAACTTGTATTATTTTAAATTATACCAAAAAAATTGTATACAAAAAGCTTTGCCCAATTCTCAGAGTTTTGCATTTTTCTAAAACAAGTCAAAACCCACTTCTGTTTTATGTAACGTCACGCCAGCATATATGTTTGCTTATATCTTTAACTCCTTATGATCGATTGATGTCATTGTTTTTGCTGATTATAGTGCTACTTAAATGCTACCCAAATATAGAACAATCTTTTTAAAAATACAAGATTTTCATATTTTTTAAAAATATCTTTTCGTACGAACATAACGTCACGTCAGAGTGGAAATGCCCATATCTGCCAAATTAGTTACCCAGCTAATTTTTTGTTCAGAGGTTAGTATGGTATTACGTGGGCTACTATTGATATTTCGGGTACTGGTCACCCTAGTGTCAATAGGTAAAATCTGGTATTACAAAAAAAAAGGTCATCGATGCTGTGCGTGAACTGATAATGCAAGATTGTCACATGACCGTGAGATTGACGCATCGCTAAACATTAGTTCCACCTGCATATGTAAGATTTTGCATGAACACCTTGCCGTAAAACAGCTTTGTTCGCGTTGGATACCACAAAATTTGACAATCGCTCAAAAATGGTATGGAAAAATTTATTTTTTCAACTCACTGTTAACAACACAAATAGCGCTCGTACATGAAAACGTTGTAAGACCGCTTATGCTAAAAAATGTCAAAATTTGTTTTGGTATTACCAGAATTTTGTTATTGACATTAGTGTGACCAGTTCATGAAATATGAATAGTACCCCACGTATAATGTGGGTCCGATAAAATACCCCCAAAACTAAGTGCTCGCTTTGCAGTCTAGTTGTTGAACTCAGAAACGAAACTGTACCGGTACAATGTTTAGGTTGTTTTAGGTTCCAAGAATAACGGTTCTTGAATACCGGTATTCAAAGCAATAAAAATATGGTTCTGGTTCTGAGTTTTATCGGTTCTTTTCTGTATACGGTTTCTGTTGTGGTTCCGGTTTCATTCTATGTATCGAACGATTAAGAGTTAATAAGTTTATAAAAATATTCAAAGATCATCTTATTTTGACCAATTAAATTTAGTGCCGATTTCTCTTCTCTGTTCTTCCAGTTAGTGGCCGAGTCAGATATACTTACTATTTACTCTGTTGTTTGTTACGTTATGTGTTGTGATATCACCCCTTAATTCAATTCAATTGAATTAACATTTTTACAAATTTTTTATTTAATATTAGACATTTACCATGAAAAAAAATAGAAGGCAGACTCACAATTTTGTATTTGTTAACATTTTTTAAAATGCGCTTCGTTAACCACCATATTAACAATTAAATTAAATCAAGCTAAAACTAAAAGTTTCAAATTCACAACCTAAGACTAATCTGTCATATGACGACACAGACTCACAAAGTATAACGCACGCGAAATAGAGCAAGTGTTTGCACTACCATGTACAGAGTTTCCAAAGGCAGAATATCTTAATATTTCAAATCCCAATATCACGAAAACATCCTTTACTCACATCCTCTAGGTCCGTACTGTACCCCAAGCCACATCCAACCTGAACCACACACAATCTAACCCGACATATACAAACCAGATTAAACCGCAGATGCGCTGTCAAAGTGACAGGGGCCCAAAGAGGAAAACGACTTGATTGCCCATGTGACCATGCCCAGACCCAGACCCCAGACCTCAGATTAGGCTCAAGTCAAGCGACAACGTTCAACGTTCTAATGAACCCAAAAGATTTTACGCGCCAAAGACTTTTTTCACGTTGTAAGTATCTACAAGATACTCGTAGTACAACTGCAAAAAAAAAACAAGAAAAGAACTCTGCCTGCCTTTTCTCTGTTTTGATACGATATAAAATTAAAGACCTAATGAAGTGGAGGCAACGACAACGCAAAGATAAATATGCACACACAGGCCACAGGAAAAAAAAAAAAACACATATAAAACTTGTTTGACCAGTCACCGCCACCAGTTGTTGGGGCAAGAATCATCATAATTTTTACTATCAACTTGCAACATGGACGACGGACCGACTCCGATTGCGTGTGCCTCCGCCGCCACCGCCGCCTACGCCGCCAGCAGGAGCGAGCGAGACAAAACAACAACAAAGCCCGGGCCACAATATAAAAATGATATGAAAACAGGTCATTGCCTTAATGGATCTTGACTCTCGATGCGAGAATCGTCTCCTCGTACATACGAACATGATCACACATGTGCGTGTGTGTGTGTAGATGCAAACGAAGAGTTGGACTTGAACGAACGTTGCCTGCATACGAACGAGGGAGGGCACACACTGCGCACAAGAAATCAACGATAAAGATTTAAGCAAATAATCAAATACATAAACAAGAAGCGGAAAATTTGATGCATGTAAGTGACAATTGCATACTCTAACTACATTAATTTTCGATTTCAATTTTCAGGTCATTAGCCACTGGCTTGACCTGCGAGAAATAATGGGACACAAAGCGCCCATCTCTGCTCTATCTACAGTTGGAAGATACACAGAAAAAAAAGTCAGTATTTTTTTAATCTTGAAGTAAGCCCGGCTTGAAAATTCAATCTCGACCTACAGGATATTCTACTCAATTGAAGCTTTCAGGGATTGGGCCATGCCTTTTGAACTTGTATCATTCCAAATGTGCTTACTTCAATCCCCTTCGAGATTACATGTTCATAGAGAGATGTTCACTGAGATGACATTTCATTCACTGCGCATGGTCGTGTGTTCGAATCCCAGTTGAGCACAAAATATTGTTATACTCCTTTGTTTTTCAAAAATTTTAAATAATCCACAACTGGTGTGGGTCTTGAAGTGTAAAAGGAAATCCTATGGAATATGGCGAAGAAAACGAAGAAAGGAGGTAATTTTCCTGGAATCAAATCAATATTACATATCAAGCTCAAAAACAATCTCGAACATGCTTAAAATGATTCTACATTCGGATTAAGTTGTTCTCGAATTTTTATTTGCTTAATTGAATCTTTTTTAAGATTACCACGGAATAAATGTAATCCTTTTTAGTGTTAAAAAAAGTCGGATCAACTCAATCCTTTTTCGGATCGGCTCAAGAATTTCCGGGATTATGTTGTTTTCATTACCGATTGGAATCAGAGAGCTGCAACGAGTATGATCGATCAAGCTCAATCAGCCTCGCTCAAACTCTTTGCAACTCCACTCAGCGGACTAAAGCAAAATGTTCTATCAAGGTTCGTTCACAACACGAAACGATCTTATTCAGTTGGCTTGATCGCTCTGCTTGGTGATCGAGACTGATTTTTGGTTCGCTCATGATGATTGCAACTGATCGTTCAGAAAAAGACGATCGATCCGAACGATGCATGAAAACTCAGACTTCGATCATGTTGCGATTGAATTGATCGTGAGTGAAGCAATCAGATCGAAAATTGCTTTGAGAAATATGTATGTATATAATTTGCATGTACTTATTTGTGTTTTTAAAGGAAACAAGTTGCGATGCATAAAATTAACAAAAACATAATATTTCATTTATTTCTTATTCCTATTAATATTATTATTTTATGTGTAATGCTTAAACATGTTAAGGAACAAAAGTAATGTAATGCCTTAAACTAAAAATATTAAGGAACAAAAGTAAAAACACATGTTTCAAATTATCACTTTTTTCATAAAGTGAAAATTCATTTCAGACCTATGATTCTAAATTATCAAAATTTTTATAAAAAGAATTTAAGAAGAGCAAGCTATTCCAGCCAAAGAAAACGATCGTTCAGCAGCTGCAATGCTGGCGGGAATTGAATGTACTTGCAACGCTAGTTTGGTTAAAAATGGGTATTTTTGTTCATTAGTTTGCCACCAGTTAATCAAGTTAAAACGTTCATCCATCTGAACCTTTTCATTGCAATATTTTTCAATTTCGTCTTATGACGTCTCTATGGTAGATAAGGAATTTTGCTTAATCAAATGAGGGAAAAAGAAAGTGTCGTTGGTCCTACTCGCAGGTAAGACTTGGTAACTAGCATCCAAGTTAGTATCTGAATCAAAGGAAAACTGCGTTGGCGATGAATCCGATAAAGATGTTGTTGGGTTGCCATTTGCTATGTTGTCAGCAATACTTTTCGTCGATTCGCCCTCCATAATTATGATAGTTACGATAAACAAATATCAACAGCAAACTGACGAAATAACCAGTTTTAACTAGCTCGAGTTCTACTGAATCGGCCGTGAACTATCCATCACGATTGTGATCGAGCTGAATGCCAGCAGCATTCGCGATCGCTCTTTTTTCGCTCACACAAAATGTTCGATCAAACCCGATCATGTACGCAACAAGGGAGAGTGATTCGAACTGATTGTCCGCTTCGAGCACGCTCACTAACGATCATATGATTTTTGTTGAAGCAAAGTTTTGCGTCACAAAAAATCTGAGTCAATGATCGGGTATGATCGAAAAAATGTTTATCGTTGCAGTTCTCTGATTGGAATTGAATTGATCCCGTTTCGAACAAAATTTATTGACCAAAATACTAGAAGATCGACAACATACGACATTGTCGCTTGGAAGGACTTCCTTTTCCTTAGCTATTATTTGCATCACCACAGTTAGACCAACCTCCTAAATTGGGTTTGGTTTGGTTCAAAAGACGATACAAAACGGTATACAAAATATCTATTCAACTCGGAGAAAAAAGTTTGGTTTTTAGTGATTCATTGGATATATTTGGTATACATTTGGATACATAAAAGAAAAAAACAAAGATATGATAATATCCATTCAAATGGATCTTAAAGGATCTGTTTTTTTTTTTTTTCTTTAAAAGAAAGAAAGAATATGAAGAGTTGCTAGGGGCAGATTTGCTAGACTATCCAGATCATTGACGAATGGTTCGCCCAGATACAGCGTGCGTATCCTAAGTGCAGGATAATCGCATAGTAGGTACATCATTCTTTCTATCCCCTACTTATTTCCACAGCTACAACTAAAGTCGTGTTGGGTTACGTGTATCCTGACCTAAGGTGTCCCTATTCCTAATTCTGTTCTTGGAGGTCCAACTCTCCAGTTTCCAGAAGGTTTCCTGCATGCAAGAGGTCAAAATAAATTGTATAGGCTTCCCAAAAATTATTCAAAATACCTATTAATCATTCCTAATTTTACAATAACATGAACAAACATTCTTCAACCATAAATTATTCGTACTTACCAATTTGTACCAATTAATTCAAGTACACAATTTCTTGAATTAAATACGAATAAGACGGCAATGCCGAGTGAATTATGTATGCAATGGAACGGATGTTTTTGGAGTGATCTTTTATGTGACCCATAAAGTCAACAAAAATGAAATTTTCAACTCGACAATCATACTTAAACCAGAGCTCGTAGATAACCATTCACACATATTTTCACTCAGCTCAGCACGCATAAAAGACAGAAAATAATAAAGCAGAACCGGGTTCGGTCTTTGCACAATACTGTTGATTCGCTCTAATAAGGCCAACATCACTGATCTGTCTGACAGTAACCGAATAACAAGAAACTGTTAGTCGAGCGCTCATAAAATGCTTAAACAGCTTTTAAAACAGCAAAATGAATGAATCGGAAGGCATATGTGTTCTTCTTCTGGATTTTTAGAAACTTCGTCAAGGATTCGCTCGATTGTTACAAACTCTGACATTATTTTATTATAAAGTATTTTACTCATAAAATGAATTGCAATTTTGATAGATCAGGTGATACCCTAAATAGTCAAACCCGCAGTTCGGTCAATTTTTATCTCGATATTGAGTACGGTCAAATGAAGTGCTCAATTCGCTTTCATATTTCAAAACCGTCTTTAACCTAGCATCTTGGGACTTAAAAATCCAACATAAAATTAGAATTTTGTGCTTGAACTTTTACTTTTACATGATTTTGTAATTTAGATTTGTCTCAGACCCCACACAAATGTGATTTATACCACACAACATACCCTTTCGATATACAAAATCAACGCACTCTATGGGTTTCTTAAACAACAAACGACACTTGTGGCTGGCGGAGAGCTTGGTTGAATGGAGGAGCATAGCAAACCCTCAAATCGTACACAATTTAGATTTATTGTTAAGGCGAAGAAGCATTGAAAACAAAGTAAATTGGGTTAAAAGTACAATTGTCGTTTAGACTCTAATTGGAGGCGTGCGCTAGTCCAAATCGTTGATTGGATTTGAGTCCGTCGAGCCTGTCACTTGCCCAAAGGCCGCAAACAAATCAATTGCCATGAAGCTCTCTCTCTCTCTCTCTCTCTCTGCAAAAAAAAATCCAACCAGGAGCAACAATATACAATGGGCTACCGTTTGGGCCAGCTGTGACTTGTGCTGAACACGTGCCCAGTTCCAGGTCCCTGTCCAGAAATTCAGCCCACTTGCTGTCTGTTGGCGGTACAGTGCCGCCGTCTTTTGCCAGCTGTCGAGCCTTTGGGGGCTCTTTCACTCTATGATCTTGCAGCAACAGCAGCAGCGGCAGCAGGCCAATAGATAGATAAGCTCCACGCTGCTATTCAATGTTGACTTTGCTTATGTAATACCGCAGAGAAAAAGCAAGAGATCCTCTTCTACTCCGGCAGCAGTTTGTGGTGATGTTTGATGTTGCTGGAGGGCTGACTGGATGACCGACTGGTTAGTGGCTTGCCTGCCTGCTTGGGTTGGGTTGGGTTGGCGTGTTGTGTTTTTTTGATAAATTGCTTAAGTTCAGGAGTGGACTTGATGGCGGCAGGGGGTTAGACTATGGTCAAGTGGTTAAGTATGGTATGAGAGGCTGATGTGGAATATTGCGATATAAAATGAAAATCGAATGGAGACACTTGAAGTACCAGAAAGTAAATCAATCATTCTTATCTTTGTGATCTTGTAAACCGACCCGTTATTGGTCGTCAGAAGAAAAAAAACATATGGCAGTATATGCTAGAGTTTTCCGATCCTGTCAGATTCGACAAATGTGCAGCGTATTTGTACTTAAAGACTTCGTGCAAAGTTTAATCGGAGGAGATAGCATAGAAACAGACGGACCAGGCTTTATCAACTCAGCTCGTCATGCTGATCAAGAATATATGTTGTCAAAAAAGTCTTGCGGTATTTCCGCAAGCTTGTCTTTGCAAGCGCGTAGTTCTAGTTGTATTCGTCGCATCGGTTCACGCTAGAGCTTTTTGGAAAGCTCTTTCACGCGCTAGCACGTGTTTCATTTATTGTTGTTTGTTTTTAGTCGTTCGTGAGTTATAGCGTCGCAAACATGGAGCAAAATAAAGAAAAAATACGGCATATTTTACAGTACTACTACGATAAAGGCAAAAATGCATCTCATGCTGCCAATAAAATTTGTGCAGTTTATGGACCCGATACAGTTTCCATTTCCACCGCACAACGATGGTTTCAACGTTTTCGTTCTGGTGCAGAGGTGATCGAAGATGCGTCACGGTCCGGAAGGCCTGTCGTCGAAAATTGCGATAAAATCGCTGAATTGATCGAAAGAGACCGGCATAGTAGCAGCCGTAGCATCGGCCAAGAGCTGGGCATGAGTCATCAAACCGTTATAAACCATTTGAAGCTTGGATTCAAAAAGAAGCTCGATGTATGGGTGCCACACGACTTGACGCAAAGAAACATTTTTGCCCGTATGGATGCATGCGAATCGCTTCTGAATCGCAACAAAATCGACCCGTTTTTGAAGCGGATGGTGACTGGCGATGAAAAGTGGATCACTTACGACAACGTGAAGCGCAAACGGTCGTGGTCGAAAAGCGGTGAAGCTGCCCAGACGGTGGCCAAGCCTGGATTGACGGCCAGGAAGGTTCTTCTGTGTGTTTGGTGGGATTGGCAGGGAATCATCCACTATGAGCTGCTTCCCTATAGCCAAACGCTCAATTCGGACCTGTACTGCCAACAACTGGACCGCTTGAATGCAGCACTCATGCAGAAGAGGCCATCTTTGATCAACAGAGGCCGAATTGTCTTCCATCAGGACAACGCCAGACCACACACATCTTTGGTGACGCGCCAGAAGCTCCGGGAGCTCGGATGGGAGGCTCTTTTGCATCCACCGTAAAGTCCGGATCTCGCACCAAGTGATTACCACCTATTTCTGTCCATGGCGATTGGTAGCTTGGTAGTCGGAAGTTGGCCACAAGAGAGTCCTGTGAAAATTGGCTCTCCGAGTTTTTTGCCAATAGGGAAGCGAGCTTCTATAAGAGGGGCATTATGAAGTTGGCATCTCGTTGGGAGCTCGTCATCGAACAAAACGGCACATATTTGACTTAAATCGCATTATTATAACCAATTTTATGAACAATTGAAAATTCAATAAAAATACCGCAAGACTTTTTTGACAACCTTATATATACTTTATGTGATCGGAGATCAACTAACCTTAAATATCTGTTGAGTTGAGAAAATTCTTCGTACACAAGATAAACCTGTTGATGTAAGAGAGAAATAGAAAGAGAAACTAGATTTTTATTTGTGTGTGTGTGTGTGTGTGTATGCCGCCGTGAATAGCGAAAAGCGTTCGGCCATAAGCAACATTGTTGTTGCTTTTTAATTTGCAAGAGACATAGGAGAGGGAGAAGAGTCACTTATGATGTTGTTGTTGTGGTGCGCGGCTTGTTCTAGTACAGCGGTGGGCATGAAATTTGAGTTTGGAAGCAGCCCAACAACAACGGAAAAAACAACCGTTATCAGAGTCTCGATCGCCCAAAATGCAGCTGCTGCGCCGTCTATGTGAGCGACTTATTGGCGCCGTTCTTCGATTCGCATTGACTTTGTTTACAATTTGAAGCGAGTTAATTTGCGACGCAGTTTATTATGACACTGACTGGAGCCAATTGCCGAAAAAAGAATTTCAGAGCAATGGAAGCAAGGGCTTGCCCACCTCTGTTCTAGTTCATTGACTTTGACTGATGTTCTTCAGAATTATTAGAGTGCAATCTTTCCTACACAAGTCCAAAGTTCGACGTCCAAAATTAAAAAAATCCTTAGTCTAGTTCAACGTTGCAAAAAGAAGAATAAAAGTGTTACATTGCATTACATTTCCTTCTGTATACATGTAGTTAGATTACACCAAGCCCAGCTTTGCACTATTTTATCATTTCTTAAAGTATATTTAAAAGTACTTTAAAAGTAAAAACAGGGACACGGTACACGTTATTCTGTATCAAAACGAATTTCATCTGTAAATACCTAGATTATATGTTCGTATCCATTACTCCTTAATAAAAAGTATGACTTTGATATCAGCTGGTTTCGGCATAAAAAATGTATACCATATTTAAGCGAGAGAATAAGAATTTTTGAATCTCAATCATCATTTCTCATTCAGTTCACTTTTTCTATATAACTTCCATACCTACTTCTGCCCAAATATTAAGCCGCCCCTTGTTGTGTAGCTTCTCAACCGCTCCCCAACTTACGCAACAGCTGTCAGCAATGGGTTCAATTGTATTTTTAGAAATTGCGTGAAGTGTGCAGTAGCAGCAGCTAAGTAGGCAGCGGAATAGGCACTCTCTAGGCAGGAGAAGAGCAGACCGACACACAAGTGCACTAAGCAATAATTTATTTGCAAGGCAGCCATTTGATGGAGCAGCAAGTGCCTGCCAGGGGCTGCAGAAAAAAAGCACAATAAACTGTACTAGACTAACCACTATCAGTATTTTAGGGATCGACTCAACTAAAAGATACTCACTGAATATGTACTGGTAGAGCAATTAGGTTAAATGGTTCAAATTAAAGCGCCTTCTAGGATGGATGGATTTGAAAGTGAGAGTATATCAAAAGAATCCGTTACTCCACTATTACTCTGATAGGCCTGTTCCGAAATATTGCTGTAAAAATTGATTAAAATTAAGAAAAATTCTTTATAATACACAAATTTTGCAATATTTTAGTATTAACTGTACATAGTTAATACCAATTAAACCAAAATAAAATCAATTTGACCCTATTTCGAATTCTTTTGGATCGTTTTCGGTTAAAAAGGATGTGACAAAAAAAATGGAACTGAATAATGTAGAAAGTATATTTAAAAAAATGGATCTTAAAATGGATATTTCTTATATCCTTTCTACGGGGACCGTTAAAAAAACGGAATGAGATGAAATGACAAATATTGCTCCCGAAAATTACCATTTGTACTTTTCCGAAATGAGTTGATCTTGAAGACGGTACTGATTGAAAGTTCACCTTTTTTTTAATTTTGATTTCGTATAATATGGGGCAAACTAACCGGTACAGAGAGATCATTGCAGCATACCCTTTAAACCTCTAGTCGTGCTCCACACACTCTGACAAAACTTAAGCTGGTCTTTAGTGAGCGACACCAACTTCAGCCTGATTACGCACATTTGGTTCGCGTGCATCAGGCAAACGCAAAAGTAAATCCCCCTCTTACAATCCAACGAACTACTTCGTCTGGGGACGATGTGGACCTAAATTATCTAATTTGCAAAGTTATTGCTATTAATTGGGCGTAATTATTGCGTGTCGTCGAGGCTAAATGGCGCCTTTTATGCAGCCATTGTAATTATTTTCCTTTATTTTCCGTTTCTTTGTTTGTTGTGCTGGCCACTTCCCTTCAGTTTGTCAATTTTAATTGATTGTTAATCTGTGAGGCCTCAAAAGCCTGATCTTGCATCTGCACTGGTCCACTCTCGGGGCTGAGGTTAATCTTATAAACGTACAGAGTTAATTGTATTAAATACAATCCACAGCACATGGTGCCCGTTGTTGTTGTAGCCGCTGGAGATGATGGGAGTTAATGAACCATTGAAGATCAAGGATAAGCAACAGGGGCAATTAGTTGGTTTTGCTTCTTTTTTTTTTATGTAGCCGATGACTAAATATAGCTGGAAGGTTATTTAATTTATTATAGAACCGTTTTTTAGAGTGAGTTTTTAACACATTCGTAGTGTTGTAGAAATTTCTCTTCCCTTTAATTTTTTAATAATACTGTATAATTTTCGAACTGCTTAATTTCCAATAAATTGAAATTCGGATTTGAACGAACCTACAAATAGGATAAAAAAATGGTTAAAACTGTCTTTTAACTCTTAGACAATAACTCACCTCTGGTCCAACATACCGGCAGTAATTGTGTACCAAAAGCACCAACGGCTTCTCTTTCTTTACGCCATTCTTTTTCAATATTTCCAGCATTGGGATTACTACAGCCTGGGTTATCCGATGGCATCCAAGAACGTCTACGTAACGTAGTTTTGGGCAACCGCTTATCACTTCCAGCAGACCCGTGTTCGTCATGCCTACTGAATGTCGGAGTTTAAGATGCTCCAGCTCTTTGAGTCGACTGATGTACTTCAAACAGCCATCATTGAGCACTTCTATAGCGAGCCAGGTAAGTGCTGCTAAGCTTGAAACGAATTGTGCATCGACTTCGTTAATCGGTTTAGTTGATTTATAGAATGCGAAGGTTTTCAGGCTCTTTCCATAACTAGAATAGGCTTTGCCAAAGAGATGCTTTAAAGGCACTGAAGGGCGAACAGTTCCTATGATTAGTTCTTCCAATTTCGGAAAGCAAGGCAGTGCGGTTTGGAATATGCCAAAACTTAGAGCGAGCACCTTTAATTTAGGCCATAGAGGTTCCTTAATTTCGTTCGGATTGAATTTTATGATACCAGCTTGCACTATCAGCTCGCTCAGATTTTTCAGTGAAGAGAATTCGGCCAAAATATCAAACGGCTTTGAATTAACTATTTCCAAATCAATCAGATTCACCAGCTTTTTGACATGAATTACTAAAAAATTAATATAAAATAATTGTAATTTTATTAATATCGATTATCGCTGAAGAACTTACAATCAGTGTTGGGAAAGCTGTGTAAATACAACTTTCTCAGATTTGGCAATTGTTGAAGAACATCAATAATTTTTCCTTTTCCGGGTTGACAGATCACTCCCACCGTATATAGAGTCTTCAATTGTACTACCAATGACCTTATCAATGTATTTGTACCAAAACTTATTGCAAAAAAGATTTCTTCCAAATTTGGGCAAAATTTCCTTGCCAGCTTTAACATGGGCACGGTATTGTATTCTTTATAAGAACTCATGCTCTCAACAGAAGAACCGCACTCAGACAAAATAAACGTCCAGTCATAGTCATCAATTGGCATTTTGTCAAAATCAATTTGCTTGAATTTAATTCCCCATTGATAGGAAAATGCATTGTTCAGGGTTTGATGAGCACGAGCAAAATTTACTTGGTCTTTGAGATTGGTAACTTCAGCAAATATTAATTGAAGAACGTCCAAGGGTAAATCGAGCAATTTTCGGTATTCTCCCATTTTCACGTCTGATGTCTGCCGTACTTGTCAGAAAACTGAAATGGCAGAGCGTGTCGATAAAGAAATAGTGTTGCGAAACGATTAGTTTAATCGATTGTTTCGATAATTTGGGAATGAAGTGCTCACTGATTGAACCATGACACAGCTATGACAGGTATGACACTCAGCTTTTATCGAGTACTCACAGCATTTGCTGAAATCGAGAGAGAGGGAGAGTGAGCGCAAGCAAACACTCAAATGTGGTATGTGTGTGAATATAATGTTCGATACTTTACATTAAGCACGGCATCCACACACGAATTTGTTAGACGAATTTGTTGTGCTCGACGAAATGTTCGTCGTTATTGGAGGTGTTCGTGACAGATTTTTGTGTTCGACTTTTTGTTCGCAGAAAATAGAAACGCTTCTATCTTGTGTGTGTTCGTGCCAACATGTTCTTCAATGGATGGGAACAAGTGCACGAACATCATTTGTCAAAAATATTTGTAGAGTGAACACGTGCCCAAATGAGCAACGAATTGTGGCTGGAATTTATTGAATGCCCCCAAAATGATGAAATAATGCTTTAAGCTAATTTGTATCGCCATCTGGGCCATGATTGTGTTAGGTTGCGCTGCCATATTTTCATGTTTATTTTGCACATATTTCCCATGTATCTCCGTACCAAGCTTTACTTGTTGAGATTTTCAAGCAAATGATGTTCGTGAGAAATGTTCGCCTGGTTAGTGGGCAAATGAATTCATGTTTGACAAATTTGTTCGTCAAACAAATTCTTGTGTGGATGCCCCGCTTTAGCGTCTGTCAACGAGAGCGAGGCCAAAATGTGAGACCAGCTTCGATCTGACGGCATCAAACGCTGGCCAGCGACTGAAGACCTGCGTTCGGCTCGTGTATGTGTAAATAGCGAAATGTCTTCGGTCCCTGAGGGGTACTGGTGACCAGCGCTGTTGTACATCGACATACGTAATAGTATTGTCTCGACATTTTCACAAGCTATAAATAAAATAGAAATCCCGGCGGCAAAACAAAAAAAATTTATGCGCACACAACCCGGGAGGCCCGAAAAGAGAGCGCCTTACCTTTTATAGTTGTATCATGGATTGACCTATGGCAGAGCCGGCCATCCATAGCTACCAGGTGTCGAAGTCAGTCGTGTTCTTATGCAAACGCGAGTCGAACTCATGATTGTGTGAATCGGTGAACACTGATTTGCAAGTAAAACGGCTGTAGTCTGGAGAGAGCTCTCTCGCTCGCCAACACAAGCACACTTTTTTGTCCGCCACTGACCTATGGAGATGATGGGAATTAATAAAGGAAATTTAGGAAAGCGTTTGTCCACAAGAGCAAGACCAAAAATTGGGAGAGTATTGGTTTGCGAAAGTAAAGCGACGTAAACCTGCTCTGTCCTACATCGTTGAGGCGACGATCCGGTACTGTGATATAAAACGGTTCGCGGCATAGATGTCAGCACCCCGACACTATTAGCTTATCGATGTGCTGCTTCGGCAACAACAAAGCAGTGCAAAATGAACCTCGTGTCAATGGCTAAACACACACACAATGCCAAAATGGGCATGTGTGTTTTTCCCGGCCCCCAGAGTTAAAGTTAATGTATGATCTCTTTGCACAGTCCTGGGCATGCGTTCGTCTCCTGTCGGTGTGAATAGTGAAAAGTGTTCGGGCCCGGTGAGACTGGCGTCGCCATTGCTGATCTAAGATAAGGCAATTAGATAATTGTGCTACTTTCTTTATGGAGCCGCTGATTAAATATAGCTGGAAGGTTCTTTTAGTTATTATTGAACAGTTTCTTAAAGTAGATTTTTGACATATTCATACTATTTGTAGAAACTTCTCTTTCCTTTCCAGCATATTTGTTATCCAAGAAATAAAAGTAAATAGTCTTTCAAAATGTCAAAATGTTTTTATGATGATTGCTCAAAAAAAGGTTTCGCGCTCTTTAATTTCCAATAAATTGAAATTCGGATTCAAACGAAACTGTAAATAAGATAACATGGTTAAAATTAACACAACTCTTTTAAATAATAACTCACCTCTTGTCCAACACACTTGAAATAATTGTGTACCAATACCATCGGCTTCTCTTTCTTTACGCCATTCTTTTTCAATATTGGCAGCATTGGAACCACTACATCCTGGGTTATCCCATAACATCCAAAAACGTCTACGCAACGTAGCTTTGGGCAACCGCTAATCAGTTTTAGCAGACCTTTGTTCGTCATGCCTTTTGAATATTGGAGAATAATATGATTCAGCTGTTTCAGTTGACTGATGTACTTGATACAGCCATCATTGAGCACTTGTAAATCGAGCCTGGTGAGTGCTGCTAAGCTTGAAACGACTTGTGCATCGACTTCATTAATCGGTTTAGCTATTTCGAAAGAGAATCGAAAGGACTTCAGGCTCTTTCCATAATCAGAAGGGAATTTGCCAAAGACATGCTTAGGCCATACTGCAGGGTGAACATTGGCTATGGATAGATATTCCAATTTCGGAAAGTAAGGCAATGTGGTAAGGAATATGCCAAAACGAAGACGGAGCATTTCTAATTTAGGCCATAGAGTTTCCTTAAATTCGTTCGGATTGAATTTTATGACGCCCGCTTTGACTTCCAAAGCGCTCAAATTTTTCAGTGAAGAGAATTCAGCAAAAATATCCAACGGGTCTTTATTAAATATTTCCAATTCATCTAGATTCACCAGATTTTTAATATGAGTTACTAAAAATTAAAATAAAATGATTGAAAATAAAATTTCAAAATTCAAAATTTCGATTATCGCTGAAAAACTTACTCTCAGTGTTGGGGAAGTCCTTTAAATATAAATCTTTCAGCTTTGGCAATTGTTGGAGAACATCAAGAATTTGTCCTGTTCCGGGTTTATTGAACAGTCCCACCCGAGTTAGGGTCTTCAATTTTACCAACAATGACCTCATCAATGTATTTGTACCGGAACATACGGCAAAATAGATCGTTTCCAATTTTGGACAAAATGTGCTTGCCAGCTTTAACATAGGCACGGTATTGTCTTCATTTTGAGAAATCATGCTCTCAACAGAAGAACCGCACACAGACAAAATAAACGTCCAGTCATCAATTGGTATTTCGTCAAACTCCATTTTCTTGAATTTATTGCCCCATTGAGAGGAAACTGCCTTGCTTAGGGTTTGATGAGCTCGAGCTAAATTAACTTGATCTTTGAGATTGGTAATTTCAGCAAATATTAATTGAAGAACGTCCAAGGGTAAATCGAGCAATTTTCGGTATTCTCCCATTTTCACGTCTGATGTCTGCCGTACTTGTCAGAAAACTGAAATGGCAGAGCGTGTCGATAAAGAAATAGTGTTGCGAATCGATTAGCTTAATCGATTGTTTCGATAAGTTGGGAATGAAGTGCTCACTGATTGACCCAAGGTATACTTAATAAGGCAGCCGCACTCGCTCTCTCACAACTTCTTAAATAAGAAGCTGAACACCAAAAAAATCCTCGGCGGAGGAGATGCGTCGCTCACAAGGGTTGTTTACAGTGACATTTAAGACGTAAGCAAAGAGAGCGAGTGCGGCTACCTTGTTAAGTATATCTTGGATTGACCAATGGAGATGATGGGAATTAATGAACCATTAAAGATTTAAAAAAGCGTTTGTCCACAAGAGCGAGGCCAAAAATTGGGAGCGTATTGGCTTGCGAAAATAAAGCGACGTAAAACTGCTCTGTCCTACTTCGTTGTCTGCTGGCCAACGACGAACGAAAAGCTGATAGCTCTCTTGGCATGATACAATAACTACAAGGTAGAGCACTGCGCAGCTTCCATATTCTCAGTCGGCCTTGGTTCGATGACTCAAAGTTGTATTCAGGTGAATCAAACCGACATGGTCGCCTTCGGTTTCCTAATGTAGGGCGAAACTTTTATCGCAAGCTATCGAAAAAATGTAATGAGCGTCGTGTCAAATGGCTCTAGACACACACGCAATTCCAGAATGGGCATTTGTGTTTTTCCCGGCCCCTGAGTTAAAGTTAATGTATGATGCTCTCTTTGCACAATCCTGAGCAATCGTCGTTGAAAAGTGTTCGGGTACGGTGAGCCTGGCGTCGCCATTGCTGATCTAGGATAAGCCACAGGGGCAGTTAGATAACTCTGCTACTTTTTTTGTGGAGCCGCTGATCAAATATAGCTGTAAGGTTCTTTTATTTATTATTGAACAGTTTTTTAAATTAGATTTTTGACATATTCGTACTGTTTGTCGAAATTTCTCTTTCCTTTCCAGCATATTTGTTATCCAAGATATAAAAGTAAATTGTCTTTCAAAATGTTTTTATGATGATTGCTCAAAAAAAGGTTTCGCGCTCTTTAATTTCCAATAAATTGAAATTCGGATTTGAACGAACCTGTAAATAAGATAACAAGGTTAAAATTAACACAACTCTTATAAACAATAACTCACCTCTTGTCCAACACACTTGAAATAATTTTGTACCAATACCATCGGCTTCTCTTTCTTTACGCCATTCTTTTTCAATATTTCCAGCATTGGAACCACTACATCCTGGGTTATCCCATAACATCCAAAAACGTCTACGCAACGTAGCTTTGGGCAACCGCTAATCAGTTTCAGCAGACCTTTGTTCGTCATGCCTTCTGAATTTTGGAGTATAATATGATTCAGCTGTTTCAGTTCACTGATGTACTTGATACAGCCATCATTGAACACTTGTAAATCGAGCCTGGTAAGCGCTGCTAAGCTTGAAATGACTTGTGCATCGACTTCATTTATCGGTTTAACTGTTTCGAAAGAGAATCGAAAGGACTTCAGGCTCTTTCCATAATCAGAAGAGAATTTGCCAAAGACATCCTTAGGCCATACTGCAGGGTGAACATTGGCTATGGATAGATATTCCAATTTCGGAAAGTAAGGCAATGTGGTAAGGAATATGCCATAATGAAGATTGAGACATTCCAATTTAGGCCATAGAGTTTCCTTAAATTCGTTCGGATTGAATTTTATGACGCCCGCTTTTACTTCCAAAGCGCTCAAATTTTTCAGTGAAGAGAATTCAGCAAAAATATCCAACGGCTCTCTATGAACTATTTTCAATACATTCAGATTCACCAGTTTTTTAATTTGAATTACTGAAATTAATTATCAAATAATTAAAATTTCATTAATGGCGATTTTCGCTTAAGAACTTACACTCGGAATAGGGGAAGTCGTTTAAATACAAATCTGTCAGCTTTGGCAATTGTTGGAGAACATCAAGAATTTGTCCTGTTCCGGGGTTATTGAACAGTCCCACCCGATTTACGGTCTTCAATTTTACCAGCAATGACCTCATCAATTTATTTGTACCGAAACTTTTAATTAAACATATTGATTTCAATTTTGTACAAAATTCGCTTGCTAGCCTTAGCATAGGCACGGTATTGTCTTCATTTTGAGAAATCATGCTCTCAACAGAGAAACCGCACACGGAGATGATAAACGTCCTGTCTTCAATAGGCAATTTGTCAAAATGCATATTCTTGAATTTAATGCCCCATTGAAAGGAAACTGCATTGCTTAGGGCTGGATTAGCTCGAGCTAAATTAACTTGATCTTTGAGATTAGTAACTTCAGCAAATATTAATTGAAGAACGTCCAAGGGTAAATCGTGCAATTTTCCGGAATCCCCCATTTTCACGTCTGATGTCTGCCGTACTTGTCAGGAAAAGGAAACTGAACTGCGAAACGATTAGTTTAAGCGAGGCAATCGATAAGTTGGAGCAGTGATCGACAGTACGTCAAGCTTGCGACCATTTGGAACGAAGGAATGTGGAATACTTTTGCAATATGTATTTTGAATTAGCTAAATAATTTGATTAATTCAAATGCAAAAATGTATGGACAACTTCAGAATTTCTATAAACATATAAAGCGTGCCACTGGCTGATACGATTTTAATGCTTGATTTATTGCCCACTCTGTGATTATATACACCATATACCCAGTTTATAAGTCGAGAAATACGCGGAAACTCACCGCGTATTTGTGCAGTTAATCACTTATGCTAGATGTACTCTGCTTTACAGAGTGTCACATTCCGCGTCCATTGACACTTTATGTATACACCCAGCAAAAGTGTTCAAACGGGGTAACTAAAACTCTTAACTTATTGATGTTAAATACTAGTAAACCCCTTCAACACTTGCCCAGAATGCAGTAAAAGTAACCCAAACCATTAACCATGTTGACAGCAACAAACAAATGACGAAACATTCAAGTTAGGACACCATGAAACGCTTACCGATTTGCATATATAAATAATCCTCCATCACAACCAGACGATACCCGCTCCCTAGCCCAATTGGCATGCTTAAGTGACAGGCATTAGCATAATAAGCCCCCATGACTTGGACTCGAAGATCTGTGAGCACTAGACAGATCAACAATTAATGCACACCCACACGACAAGTTGGACAGTGTCCGAGCAAAAGAGATTGCCTGGCAAAAATAAATCAAACTTTTAATTACAGTGTAATTAATGTAACGTATTTCAATTAATTAAAAGCAATGTGATTGGCGAACCAGAGGCATGAGGCAGGCAAGAGTAGGCCTGGCCAACGCCTAGGCACAAATCATAATAAAGAAGAAAAAAAAAACTCAAGCAAAACATTACGAAACCTGAAATTTTGCGCGCCAAAAATCTGCAAGAAATCAAAACAAGCAGGCGAAAATAAAAACAAGAAGTTATTATGACATAAAAACAAACAAAGACGCTTAAATACTCTAAAAATGTAAAAAAAATTAATTTTTACCAGAGAACTTGGGTTCCGCTAAGTTCCAAAAATAAGCTTTTCCATTTAAAGATTTATTTCTCTTCTCCAGTGATTTCAGTATTGGTTCACATACTTTTATTTCGATATGCTGTAAAAGGTTTTGGTTATGAAAAAAAAATATTGATTTTAAATTGTTTATTATAATAAAATAGAATAAAATCTATTTGAGTAAAATATGTAAAAGTTTCAAGAGTAAGCTTTGATTGAAATCTTGGGCCTTAATCTTTTAAAAATGTCTATTTGGAATTCGACTTTCGATTGCTGTCCTAGGAGTAATAAAACTGATGTATACATGACAGAAAAGTGGCAACTCTTAAAAGCTTCAACTTGCAGTTTGTCAATTCTTTTTTGTTTACTTATTTTGGTAGCCACTAATGAAAAGGCATTTCAGTGAAGTTCCAAACAGAACCGAATAAAAGAAAATAATATCAGAACTATACTGAACTATACAGAACTTTCACAAGCTTAAGTGTTGAATAACAAGAACAAAAACGGCTTTAATACATTTAAGTGCTAACCGCTCTATTTATATTTCAAATATAAATATATATATAACAAATATTTTCAGTTGGTAAACGATTGCATTCAAATTTGAAAGATTATATTTTTAGCGTTCTCTTCTCAGCTGTCACGCCTTTAGTGTGCAGTTGACACTTATTTGTATCGTTTTTTATATCGAGATTTTTTTGCACTAATTTTATAAAATTGTAACTTGAATTAAGTACGCAACAAAGTGACAATGTCAAGAAAAAAAGTAAGCAAAATGCCAATTATATTAAAACAAATTCTTCTTAAAAATTCGCAACTGGTTCTAACACCTTGTTTTTGGAGGGATTTTTGATTTTTGACCTACAGGTATACCTTCTTGGATAAAATCCAAATGTTTCCGAAACATGTAAGGATGATTGATCATATTTAAACTCGACCTCTAAGTACATAAACTAATTTTTATTGCCCGCATCTCAGGTCAATTATGTACCATTTCAAGTCTCTTTTGAACTGCAGAACCCTTTCATTCAGGGTCAGTTGTTTGCTTACTTAGACAAACCAATTGATTTGCCTCAAGTACACTTGCCATATAGAAGCGTATCCCAAACAGCTGGCCACTTGACTAAAGCAGGTGATAAGGCGGCAGCATCGTACGATCTCGTCGTCGCAGGTTGTTAAACCAGCCGCAGCTGCAGCTGCAGGGGGGAAGCGTGGGAGCTGGAAGCTGTGCGACTCTATTGCGTCGTTGCAAAAATTAACTGCAATATGCAGCGCAACGAGAAGACGCCGATAGCCCACCATCAGCACCAGCACTACCACCACTAGGTACATATAAATGTTAAAAGGCTCTCCACGGCAAAGGCTTCCTACATAGAGAAACCAAAAGGCGTGTGTGGCTGCGGCGGCGGAGCGCGGCAGCTT
The DNA here is from genome assembly GCA_037044535.1 of Lordiphosa magnipectinata. Lineage (NCBI taxonomy): Eukaryota > Metazoa > Arthropoda > Insecta > Diptera > Drosophilidae > Lordiphosa > Lordiphosa magnipectinata. The sequence continues at coordinate 122,808 of JBAMBO010002487.1, read as the reverse complement.
CCGTGGCTAGCAAAAATTTTGTAGTTGTTATTGGTGGCCGAATGCGAAAGTTGTTGCCCTTGTGTTAGTGTGCCGTTGTGTTATGTTCGTGCCACAAGTGGCAGTGGCAAATTACACTGCATAACAAAATGGCAATCGATTAGGGAAATAAGGAAAAGTATTAACGAATCAGTTTTAATAATAATAATAAAAAACCCGAACCGTTTTCAATAGTGTACCGCAATCCGACCCGGAATCGGAACCGATATTAAATATTTTTATAGAATGCGACTGTTTTAGTGATCTCATAGAACTTTTAGCAGGCTCCAGGTCAATAATAACTTTTCTAAACCAAGACACACACACACCACAAAGGAGGCTGGCTGACTATATAGCTATTTAATGAATCACCGCAGTCTTTGCCTATCTTCAGCGAGTTAGCAGAAGCTACCTCATGCCTGCATTGCTATAACCGCATAGATATTCCTAAGGCAGGCTTATAGCAAAATTCGACATCAGCAACACACGACAAGATAACACAGCAGTTAACACAGGATCCAATTTTTTGCCCAAAGCTCTACTTGTGTTGTTTATAAAGTTAACGTAAAATGATAACAGAAGGCGAATATAACACACTTTTTTCAATTTCTTATTGTGCTGAACACAAATCTGTCTTGGAAAATGGTCCATCACTTCTTAATTTTTGGTAATTTGAGCTTAAAGTGGCTTGAAATGCATTTTTTGACCATTTTAGAGAGCTTTTTGTGGGAAACCTTTACGTTTGACTTGACTCTCTTCGATTTTATCGAAAACTACAGGCCTGTTTCGGTTTTCACATATTTTTTCGATTTGCAACTCGAATGTTTCACTTCCAAAATGTTCCGTTTGACTACTTTTTCAGCTCAATATGTTGCAAACATGGAAAAAACACACGGAAAAGTTAAAGAAGTTGATCGTATTTTAATAAAGCTGTTTAAGATGTCGTTTTTATTTTTAATGGAATGTTTCAATGTTAAAACCGGAACAGTTTAAACAAAATATGTGAATTCGATTTGGCTGGCACGGAAAAAAGTTAAAGTTTCATAAAATTTTTTTATTTATATATAAAAAATTTTTTTTAAAAGAATGTGAGATTGCCGAAATTATCTAAATACACTAAACATTGTTACAAAAATAATTTAAGCCATTATTTTGACACCATCAAATAAAAAAACGCATTTACTTTTAAATGCACCGACTCCGAGCAATATGAATTCAAATCGAGTGAGTCTATCGAATTGTGAAAACAGGAACAGGTAACCAAATCGAATTCGAGCAACTTCAGTGAAAGGGAAAACCAGAACAGGCCTGATAGTCTCTTCATAAAGATCGGATAATAAAAAGCGAAGTTAAGCGAATATCAACTTCTGTCATATATTTGGGACTACCATGCGCTGTCTGCTTACATATTTTTAATACGTTAACATTAATGTTAATGCTCTGTTATTTAACATAAGAGAAGGCTATTAAACTTTTCTTTCCCTGCGTAACTACCTCGAAGTCGGGCAGGGCCGACTTTAACTTATTTGGTTTTTACACTGAGCACATCTTTGGGGAACGAATGGAAGTTTTGAAGGATATGAAACACAGAATCACACTGCCCACATACAACATTCAACAAAGAGCGCTTCAGGTGAAGTACGGGAACAACCAAATCGGAGCAATACTTCTGCAGATTTTAGTCCGAGCTGATCAGATCTGCTATAGCAAATAATTGTGTCAACAGAAGCCAATAAAAACATTAAGTCCAAATTCATTTTATTTTCAGCTAAATATCGCCCTTGTGGCTATCATTGAGGTCGAACTGCAGCTAGTCATATCGGGGTATGCATATCAGTGTATAAATAATGCATTATATTAATAGAAACAATCAATATATTAGATTCAACTTTCTAGCATTATCCTCAGCGCTTTCTCCCACATTATGGGTGCAAAAGCATGCCCAAGAACGAGTGCAGCTACTTGTGGTGGACCCATGTAGTTGGGGGCCTACCGCTTGGACCCATTTTATTTCTGTTCTATTCTGCAAAATGTAAAATTAACAAGTGAATGTTTGTAACTATTCGTAGCCAAGTAAAATACTTGCTTGTATTTTTTGGTCAATATGTCCACCTTTGTACAAACATCCGATTGGGCCATCTTCATGTACACATGCGAGCCCTCCGCTAGACCTCAACATGCAGGTTCTCCGAAGATAATTTCACTCTGCTCCCGGTTGCTTTTTTAACGGCTCCAAGGAATAAATATTGTAAAATTACAGAAATAAAATCAAATATGTTTATTTATCAAAAATACCAGCTGCTGTTTGGCTTTGAAATTTTTCTTATTGCTTCTTGCTAATCATTGTTTACATGTTCACTGTGAATTCCAATAGTTTCACAGTGAATGACAAATTTTTAGAGATGCATCTCAAAACTATCGGCTGAAATGTAGTCGAACAGTGTGAGATTTGTGGATGTTGAAATGGATGAGAAAATTTCGGCACGGACGTCTGTCCGTCCGTCCGTCCGTCCGTCCGTCCGTCTGTCCGTCTGTTTCTATGCTTTCTCCTCCGTCAGTTTTAAGGCTATCTTAACCAAACTTTGCGCGAAGTCTTTTGTTACAAATACGCTGCACATTTGTCGAAACCGGCCAGATCGGATGATTATAGAATATAGCTGCCATAGGAACCATCGGTCGAAAATGTTGTTTTAGTGAGAAAAACTTTTATGTCTTCAACGCAAAGGTCCCCAATCCTCGTGTTTATAAGTTTTCTATGCTTTCACATAATTTCACTTAATGTTTGATAGGACAACTATATCGTAAAGCTGCCATAGAAATTGGGTGTAGAGAATGTATATAGGAGGCCTTGTCAAAAATGTGTACATTTGGCCGAATGTACATATTTGTATCAGTGGAATCCGGCTACTAATTTATATAAATCGTACAAGCTACAAGGGTATAAAAACTTCGGTCAAGCCGAAGTTATCTTTTCTCTATTTTTTTTTTTTGTCTGATGGACGTTGACGTACAATGCGCAGTTCGTTCTAGTGGCTCATGCGACACCAAGCCAAAGCTTGTTACGCGCGAACCCCAGGCAAAACAGCAGCCCTTCTGTAAAATGTCATAACCTTACACTTGGAACTGTTAAGGTTTAATAGATTATCTTTACACCAAGACTGAAATGCATCCAAGTCAGCTTGAAAATTATAGCGGGAAACCAAATCGTTATATGTTAAACATAGTTTCACATCATCAGCGTATATAAGCATACGAGAGTGAGTCAAGACTGACGGAAGATCATTTATGAAGAGAGTAAAAAGCAATGGACCCAAGTGACTAACCTGGACTAGTTTCGAATATGAACTACAAAATATAACTTTTTGTTGTCTAGAACTTAGGTAATCAGAGATCCAACTAAGAAGGTTAGTTGGGAAACCAATTAAACTCAGTTTATGAAGCAACAAGGAGTGATTAACAGTATCAAAAGCCTTACTAAAATCAGTATAAATGAGGTCAGTTTGCATCTTACATAAGAACCCTTTGATCAAGTTAGTGGTTGATCGACGCTTCACAAATTCATGTTGATAGGGTGAAATAATGCAACTACATAAATGTTGCAGTTGAGATGTCATAATTCTCTCAAAAGCTTTAGGAATTGCAGACAACTTGGAAATACCCCTATAATTCTCAACATCGGATTTATTACATTTTTTAAGGAGAGGAATGATAAAAGATTCCTTCCACAACACAGGGAAAGAGGATGACTCAAGAGACAATTCAAATAATTTATGAATAGGCTTACAAATTGCATCAGCACAAAACCTAAGTACACAAGCAGGTACTCCATCGGTACACGGTGCATACACAGGTTTAACAGAGTTAAGATCGCAAAGGAGAGAGCTTTCAGTGATTACAGGGCTAAAAATACTATTAGACCCATTCACTTGATAGGGGTATGGTTGATTCGCAAAGAAGCTAGAAGACGAGTAGGTGGACATAAAAAACTCGGCAAACAGATCGGCTATGGCTTGATCAGTGTTTGCTTTCGCATTACCATACCGCACAAAAGAGGGCATAGTGGAAGATTTGCGTTTAGAGTTAACAAACGTATAAAATTGCTTAGGATTGTGCGAAATTTGAAGCCTGCAACGGTTAAGATAGTCTTTAAAACATTGTGCGTTAAGCACATTAAATCTAGAACGAGCATCCACATAACGGGAGAAATCAGATGATTTTGTTTTACACTGCGGTCGTACGCTTTGGCAGGGCCAAGCACCCTCTGATCAATCGCAACAAAGATGTGCTTAGAGTCATTCCCATCACCTTACACATACGGCTCTCGCTCTTGGACCGATTCCTCTTCGGACGAGATGATTAAATTCCAACGGGGCAGCAAAATGGTGGACATTAAAATCCTTACAGGAGCTGGCCGTCATGTTTATGCCTATAAGCTGGATGTGATTAATCGCTATGTGAATGCGACCTGTAGTATCTACGCCAGCGGTTGACGCCTCTGCAGCTCATCCGTGAGACCGACGAGTCGGATGACGAATATGAGCCGGTACTGTTCACAGCCAAATCCGTGGAGATTTAGCCGAAGACGGTGAAAAGGGCCACGGTCACGGCTACGACGAGTACCCAAGGCGGCGAACACCAGCTATGTAACTACCAAGTAGGATAGCATTAATCAGTGCCAATTCTAAGAGCTTTGTAGATGCATGTAACAACAATAATTCCCATTTGAATGAATCATTAACTAATCTATTATAAATTTCATTTGAAGGATAATTTCGCTCTGGCAGCACTGATTTTTTTTCAATCGTAGAGTCTGCAACCGTCCCAAATTCACAGTCAACTGCTTTAATTTTGTATGGCCCGACGACCAGTCTCAGGCAAGAAATAGCAAAAAAGTCATACGACCTCAGTGTAAACAGCGTATTATGGCACATCCAGCCAATGGATGGTGGATGTGGGATGTAGCCCAATGTGAATAGGCTATTACTCTGTCGTTTTATATACTAATCGATATTCTCTCAGTGGTTTAAACCATTTATTCGCCATTTCACGCGATCTACAAATCAATTCAATTTTGGGATTTTTCGCAAGAAAAGGAAACCGGAACATAACAAGACATTTCAGTTCAGGGTTTCCAATTGGATATGAACGACCCTAGCAAAATGTGGTCTAACATATTGTCATGCACAAACAAATTACTTTTACTAGCATATTCTCATACTGAAGTCGGATTTCGCTTAAGGCTTAGATGAAACTCACCAAATAGTGCGACAGCAAACAAGCAGATCCCACCCTATTGATGTCCTGTTTTGTTCTTTGTCTTTTAGATGCTGAGTGAAAAACGCTCCTATATGCATTCGAGAGAGAGACGATCCAAAGTTTTACAACGTTACCAAGCACATAGCCAGGGGGGCAGCTATTTGATAGATTTATGGTCGAAGTACAACTTAAGGTCGCCGGGTGTGGCGCACCAGTAGTATGTGTGACTGCTGGTGCGGGGAGGTTGTGGGTTCGATTCCGCCTCGGACCATCTAATAGAAAAAGTTTTTTCTTTCTTTAGAAAAAAGCTTTTACACACCCGGTCACCTGCACCAGCAAACTAAAATTAAGAAAATCAGGGATACCAATTGATTTCACTAATCGCATATTCAATGATTATTATTCACTAAATTTTTCACATTTTGTTAACTAGTGTAACTAACCAGCCACATCACGCGTCAACTTTGTACGTGTTGTTTCGTTTGTTGGTCAAGTGACCAGCAACAACAACGACGACAGCAAATGCAACACGCGCTTAATTTTATTAGACGTCATGTTGTGCGCATGCTCAGCGGTTAAGGCGACCCCATACCACAGACTTATATACGTCTGTATATATATTTTTTGGGGCCAGCAAAATGGCATAATTGACTGCCCGGACTGACTGTGGTGGATTTTGTTTTGGGGGGGGGGGGGGGGGGCACAGAGTCGCGACCCACTCGAATCAGCCGTTGTACGTGAGATAGCAGAAAATTTAGTTGCATATTGAGTTACTTGGCTTAACTCCCACAACCCGGCCTGACCAGGCAATTGATTTATGTTCATCATTAATACCAGTCCAAAAGGCAACCATGTGACAGAACTCTGCACCTTTTGGTGGCAACTGTACTTTGAGTCTGTCCCTCCCCTGGCTACATTCGTTGATTGACAATTTGTGCCTCCTCCCCCTTTTGGGGTCTTATCAAGTCAAAGCATCATCTAATGTCATGCCTGGCTGGGACTGAGGAGCGGGCAAAACTGTCACTTGATGTTAGCTTGGGTGATGCTCTATTTGACAAAAGGGAAATTTCTCATTCTGTGGCACGGGGCGCACGCGCAACATGTGTTGCATATTACTTGGAAAATGCCTCGAATAGTTGGCGGCTTGCAGATGCCTGGCATCCCCCCTTATGCCAAGTTTAAGTGACGTTTTCATTTTTCGGAAAATCCCCCATTCGTTGTTGTCGCTGTTTCGCCTATTTTTAGGCGTGTGGCAGGCGCGCGTGTAGTCTTGTTTCGCCCCATTCCCCCATTTACTGAATGAATTTTTATAAATAAAACTATTGCGCCCCACTACTTCTGGGGAAATCCATCCGTGAAAATGTAAAATATCTCCTGCTGAGTTTTTCTCTTTGCACTTTACGTGACTTTTGTTTTTGTGTCTGACTGCCGCTGCTGTTTTTTTGTTTATAATTTTTTTTTTGTTTTCAATTAATGCTTTATTATCGTTGAGGATTTTGGGGAGATTTACTTTTCGAAAATTCTGATGAGCTGTTGATGGTTTCGAGGATTGGGAGGTTTCTAATGAATTTTGTCGGCAATAACAACAAATTATTGTAGTTTAGTTGCTCAAATTATAGCACCAGCAGGTAATTTGAGATGGATGTTATTTTAGGGGTGGGTTGATGAAGATATACTGTTGAAAATGCAATGATTAAGGTGAGGATGGATTTGCTATTCCTTGGCACATACATAATTTATTACTGCAGTAACAACCCCTTGAAAAGCTAATTTAACGGGACACGAGAAGAGCATGAATCCCTTAATCCGATTAAGACGAACACAACTGGCAAATTCAAAAGTTTTCCAAACAACCAACTTTTTTTTTGATTCCTAGGTTAAAGAAAAAGGGGCGTTACTAAAAATCGGACTTTTTGAAAATCGAAACGTTAGGTTCCTTTTTGAGCCTTTCCCAAAACAAAAAAAAAACACTTTTTAGATCAATATACAACTAAAAATAACATAGGTCTGCCTTTAAGACTTATATTGACCTGGGTTAATGAAGTTGGGCGCAATGCATTTCTCAAAACCTATGTTTAACTTCATAACCTGACTTTTCCTTAAATCAAGTAGCATCCTAACAATACATTTTGTCTTAAATGTACCTATAACTCTGATTAATTTAGACCTTGGTTGGTTCTCCTTAGAACATGTACTGTACTTCCTTAAAAGGTCCCCTTCGAAGACCAATAAACAACAAATATCTACCTAAGTTAATGAAAATTTTCGTTTTCGATTCCCTAAAACCTGTATTATCAGCCATGTTCTCAACTACACTTCTACGGCAACTTTTGAAAAGTAGAATTAACAGCCATGCTCCCATTTTCACTTTCGCAAGACTTTTGCGATTTCAAAACGGTTTTTAGTCCAAAACTAGACTCAAAATCGTAAAATTTTTGCGAATGTACAAATGGGAGCATGGCTTTAATTCATGTGTTCTCGCAACACCAAAACGAAAAAGCTGTATGTTTTGAAAAGTATTGATTGTTGGTCGGTGGAATGAAAAGTAATTGCCAAATTACGCACTCTTACAGTTGCAAGATCTCTTCTGCGTACCGTACGGTGTCAGAAGATGCTGCTTTAGTCATTGCCGGGATGATTCCACTTTGCGAGCTGGCCACAAAAGCAAATGAGAGGTACAGGGCTTCACGGTTGAGTGGCGCAATTCAACCTAACAGGGTTATACATCCGCAGGAAGCGAGGCAGCGGGGCATTGAAAAGTGGCAACACCGTTGGGACCTATCCACTAAGGGTCGCTGGACCCATAGCCTAATCCCGAAGTTATTGCCATGGCAGTCTAGAAAACACGCTGAGGTGAGCTTTCACCTAACTCAGCTTTTTAGTGGGCACGGCTGTTTTAGAAGCTACCCGAAAAGAGTCGGCCATGATGATAGCGAGGAGTGCACATGCTGCGAAGAAGGTCCAGTCTTGTTCGTGTGTTAAAGGTTTCAGGCTGAAAGGGCGGAACTATCCAGGGTGATGGGCGGTGATATAGCCGAAGAGATAATTTAGTCCCATACATGTTGATGTCGAAGGAAAACTGAGAGGCAACGTGCGAGTTCGCAGCTACCATTATGGCTAAGCTACGGAGACTGGATGTGCAACGTAGAACCAGGGAGAAGTCGGGGCATCAAATCTGCGAAGCAATGCCTTGCGGCCGTCCCGCAGGTTTAAGATGTTCTGTCTAACTTTTTGTATTATGTTGTTCCAAAGTGCTTGTATGTATATCGTAGCTTTTTAATGTAACAATAAAGGAATTAAAAAAAAAAAAAAAAATATCGACCTAGGTTAAAATCGGGCTATATGGATTTCTTAGTTCCTGTATAGTACATATACGAACCTAAATTTCCAAGATTCGGGATTTAAGGTATCCTTTCCGAGCCTTAAGTGTGTGTATCATTCCAAAAATCATTTTTACCTAAATCTGCCCGAAAAGTATTGACCTAGGTTAACATCAAAGAGACCTTATAGATTTCTAAAAACCAGTATTATACCCTTACAATCTTTTCCAGAAATGGAGCCATTTAGTACCTTTTCCGGTACCCTCCAAATATTAACCTATATTATATACAAATATTAACCTAGTTTAATAAAATCGCTCGATATAGATTCCTTAGGTCATTGTACATATACGAACCGACGCTACCAAGAATCGGGACTCGTAAATACACAACTTTTCATTATATTAAGCCTTATCTTTTTGATTATACGGTTGAGGGTATTTCATGGGAGGGACGATTTGGGATTTCATTTTGTGCCCAAACTAACTTTAATAACTTTCTTCTTCTTTATTGGCCCGATGTTGCATCTGCAATGAATGCCCTCCACTCGCTGCTGCATTGTGCGAGCTGGCACCAGTTGTTCACACCAAGGTTGGAAATGTCTTTCCGCACTTGATCATACCATCTTAGTGGTGGGCAACCCCTCCTGCCTTGTCCTCCAAAGTCAGCCGCCTTCGCTTTGTACGTCTTTTTTACTGGAGCTTCTTCATCCATCCGGATTACATGTCCTAAACAGCGCAGCCGCTGTTGCTTTATGCGCTTGACTAGACTGATGTCCCTATAGAGTTCATACAGTTCGTGATTCATTCGAATGCGGTATCCATCGCCAACTTTTAAAGGTCCATAGATCCTCCGAAGGATTTTTCGCTCGAGCACGCCAATCGCCTCCTCATCGGCTGCTGGCAATGACCATGCTTCTGCGCCATATTGCAGGACTGGGATGATGTCGACTTGTATAGCGCTATTTTTGTTCTTCGTGAAAAGGCTCTGCTCTTGAACTCCCTACTCGGTTTCCAAGAGTAATTCTTCTTCGGATCTCCAGGCTGATGTTGTTGTAGCCGGTAATCATCGTCCCGAGGTAGACAAAATCCTCTACAACCTCAAAGTTGTAATAAATTGTCCAAGACGCGTAGACTTCTTGTCCGTGAATACTAGGTCCTTCGTCTTGTCCTCGTTTACCACTAAACCCATCAGTTTAGACTGCTTCTCAATCTCTGAAAACGCTCTGCTTACCGCCCGTTCGTTTTTGCCGGTAATGTCATATTATATATCATCGGCGTATGTGAGTAGCATTAGATCTTTATAAAGAAATGAGCCCGATCTGTTGGCATTTGGGCACTGTCGCAGTATATACTCAATCAGTAGATTGAAGAAGTCATACGATAGGGTATCACCCTACCTAAAACCTCTTTTGGTATCAAATGGTTCGGAGAGGTTCTTTCCTATTTTGACGGAGCTTCGAGTGCTTCTCAACGTCATCATGCAAAGTCGAACGTACTTTGCTGGTATACCAAAGGTAGACAGGGAGTCAAAGAACCTTGACCTTATCGGTGTGTCAAAGGCTGATTTATAATCAACAAAAAGATGGTTGGTTTTGATATTTCTCTCATAGGTCTTTTTCAGGGTTTGTCGTAATGTGAATATCTGGTCTGTGGTAGATTTACCAGGTCTGAAGCCACACTGATAAGGTCCAATCAGTGTGCTAATCAGCGGCTTTAGACGTTCACAAATAATGCACGACAGAATCTTACATGCGATGGGAAGGAGACTGATCCCACGGTAGTTGGCGCAAACTGCAGGGTCTCCTTTTTTAAAAAGTGGGCAAATTACACTTAGACTTCAATCTTCGGGCATGCTCTCGTCGGACCATATTCTGCTGAGGAGTTGGTGCATGCACCTTACCAATCCATCGATTGGTGGCATCGCTACTTCTCCAGAGGCAGTATTGTGTTCGTTGTCGCCTCCCAGCAGGTTGGTGAAATAGCTTCTCCATGTGTTTAGCGCCACTTGCGGATCTGTGACCAGATTTCCATTTTCGTCCTTGCATTGTGTGACTCCGGGTTTGAAACCTTCAGTTAGTCGTCTAATCTTTTGATAGAATTTTCGAGTCTCACTCATGCCGAATAGCATCTCGACTTCCTCACGCATGCGCCTTTCTCGCTCATTCTTTATCCTTCTGAAAAGGCGCTTCTCCTCTCTCCATTTCTTCCGGTATTGCTCTTTACTTCTTCTTGCCCGCGTTGCTCCCGACTGCAGAGTTCTCCTGTAGTCAGCGTCTTTCTCTGCAAGAGCGTCGCGGCAGTCCTCATCATACCAAGTCTGCTTTCGAGGGTGCTCGGCGTATCCGAGTGTCTCCTTGGCAGCCGTACTCATGGAGTGTGATATATGATTCCACTGTTCGCTTACACCAGAAGGGAATGGTGAGTTTTCCCTGAGCAGTTGGGTGAGTTTAGCTGTGTAGGCTTCAGAGGTCCGTTGTGATTGCAGCTTATCGACATTTAGCTTTCGACGTGTACTAGTACGTGAGGCATGTGCCACACTGAGCCGCGTGCGTAATTTGACTGCAACAAGGTGATGATCCGAGTCTATGTTGGCACCTCGAATCGCACGCACGTCTAGAACACTCGATGGGTGCCTTCCGTCGATCACAACATGATCAATCTGATTTCGCGTTAGTTGATCAGGGGACTTCCAGGTCACCTTATGGATGTCGCGATGTTTAAACCTGTTACTACTTATGACCATGTTCCTGCCCGCGGCAAAATCTATTAGCCTCTCTCCGTTACCGAAGGTTGTTTCATGAAGGCTAAATCGGCCGACAGTCGAGCCAAAAACTCCTTCTCTCCCAATTTTAGCGCTAAAGTCGCCAAGCACGATCTTTATGTCGTGATCGGGGCAGCGCTCATATAATTGTTCCAGGCGCTCATGGAATTCGTCTTTTATCGAAGCGCCCTTGTCTTCCGTTGGGGCGTGTGCACAGATAAGACTAATATTTAAATATTTAGCCTTAAGTCTTTGGGTGGCTAGTCGCTTGTCCGCTGATGTGAAACTGATGACAGAGCGACGGGGTCTTGCACTGACTGCAAAGCCGCATGCTTTAATAATCATATATCAATTATTGCAAATATAAATTGGGTGTGTTTTGATTCATCAAGAGATGGTCTAAAGAATTTGATGATCCTAACGTAACTAAGCAGTTGCTTTTGTCCCTAGATAGACCAATTCTTGATTACTGGTCTTATGTGTGGTCTCCGCATTACCAAACATATCAAGATGAACCCGAATCAGTGCAGAAACAATTCCTGATTTTCGCTCTTCGAGGCTTAAACTGGGATCCAAACCGACATCTCCCTCCCTACGAGCATAAACTTCGATTAATTGAGTTTGTCATAGTCTTAGAGTTTGTTACAGCGTGATTTCTCCATAAACTCCTGTCTGGAGGAATTAAGTCAAGTGTTTACTGTTCCAGTTCGTTTTACTAGAAATTTCGTTCCAATATATCTACAGCCATGTCTCCTTCCGTAACCTTTGCCTTCTTTACAATATGTTTTTGCACTTATTTTATATAAATTCGTCGTTGTTAGTTAAAGGAAATAACTTATTGTCCTTACTTTCTCAATCATTGTAAAGTTTGTCAGAACTTTGTTGAACTATAAACTCAAAATCAAATAAACGAAGGGACAGAAGGAACTGAACTAAATCTGCCGTTAGCTTCGACAAATATTGACCTATGTTAATGCAAATAAGAGTTATGAATTTCTTAAAGCCAGTACAAAAATGGGGCCATTTGGCCCTTAAGTGGGTTTTCCAACCCAAAAAAAACCCCCTTTGAATTAAATCTGCCTGTAGCTTCGAACTATAAGGAATATGAATGATTCACTCATTCCCAAAAACCATCATCCTTCATTATTCCTCTCGCTTTCAAAAACATTTTATTGCCATTAAGAATAAACAGTATAATATTTTCTAGAAATTTTCTCACATCTTTGTCTTTATCTAACTCTGACGATCCTCGATTTTGACCACAACAATCAGACCACCCACATTTTTTCCGCCACTCCAAAATGTTATAATGGCCTTTACAATGCCACGTGGCACCTGTTTTGGCCAATCCTTAATATTGAATTGCACATTTTTAATATAATATTCTCCCTCAGGAATGGGGCAAAAATCCTCATCCACAATTGGGAAATTGGTGGTCTCACCCTGCTTCAACGATGGTTGCACAAACTGTACATAGAACTTTTTGAAACAGTCGCAAATGCTGGTCTGTGGCACATCCGCGACCATGCGCTTGAAGTCTCCATCACCCTTTGGACTGGAGTAAAGCTCCACAGATACCTTGAAATCATCGTTATTCATTTCGCCCACAAATTTGAAGGAACCATTGAGTGCACGTTCGCGGCCCACTGTTTTCAGTGTATCGAAGAGCACCAGCGTTTCGGAATCGCCCTCAAAGGGTTCCAGTTTCTCATTGCTCACCACATAGGATTGCTCGTCACACTGTAACATGAGCAGGATAATTTCAAACTCCTTTGACTTGTAGTCCAAATATTTACCGCAATAAATTGCCACAACTGTGAAAGTAAAATTAGCAAAGTCCACTTCATGTTGACTTTTAATGAATAGTTTGCACTTGGCCTGCTTATTTATAGCGGAACATCAACATTGTTTAAAGCACGCGAGAATCGTGTACTACATTTTGCCTCATGTACAGCGGGTTGATCTTCATGTCAAACCATCTCATGATAATTTGTACCAATGGCCACATTGTTGCTGCTGAACATGCCGTTGGAATGACATAAGCATGTCGATGATATAAATATTAAAGCAGGAGATTTTGAGTTCTTGAATAACATTTTTAATAATGCTTCTCCTTACTCAGAATATTTTTGGTTTACTTTCAATAACTGTTTGTTCTCACCCATCATCGTCAGGTGTTTCATAAACTGTCACCCACCACAATGGTGGCTAATAAACATTTGCGGAAATGCACTGTGCGACCAACTCTGTCAGCCACCTTCATCTGACAATCTGTCTAATGCGTGGGCTCTAATTTATGCAAAACGCGTTTGCGCCTGCGCCTAGATCTGTGGCAAACAGCAATCATCGTTACTCAATTTGCGCGATTTCGAGTTTGTGAAGTTTTTGCCAGTTTCAATTGGAAACCCTGGAAGCCTATGTACGAGTATGTCTCTGAAGGCAGGTCTTTTGGTTGCGTTGTATGCGCTAATTTGCGCATATCAAGCGACCCACCACCAGACCAGCGAGGAACGAGGAGGAGATTTAACCAGTTTTTTGCTTGTGCTTGCTGGCAGTTTGTAAAACACCTGCTACAATTGATTAAATCACTGCAATTTATTATTATGATTTCGTGTTTCGTAGCCAAAGAAGTACAAAAAAACATCAAATCGAGGTTGATGGATTTTGGAGGTCTTGTGCTCCATACGAGTGGCATTGTGGGTGTTCGTTAGACTTCGATTGGTTGGTTGCGGTTGGGTTAGACATGCTGGCTACCAGGTTTTGCCGTTAGTTTTTGCTCACTTTGCATAAATCAATTGATCGAGCGAATGGGGGAATATAGGTTTTATTTTTCGCAATAAACTTGGCACGTTCTAAAGTGTTAATGGCATTTTTTTTGGTTTACTCCATGAAGTGTGTGTGGGAGTAATGGCTAATAGGAGGCGGGAATAATTTAGTTTAAAAGAAGTTGGGGAAAAATATTTATTATTAACTAATACCAAACGCATACAAATTGTTTTTTACCCAGGTGAAAAGTGTCATTTGTAGGCGGGGCGGTGCCTATGAAAGCAATTAAGATTTTGATTTTTGATACCGGAGAATAAATTGATCAATGCAAACAATCAATCATCACATCAAACCTTAAAACGCTTATAACAATAGACTTAAAAATATAAATTTACTAAAAGCGTTGAAAGTCAGCTAAAATTCATGGCAATTGGGCCTAAAAATGGAGCCAAATACAGCTTTACTTTAAGGTTGCTTAGGATGGAATGGACAATCTTTCTGTCTATGCTGAAAAGTCGTTAGTGTAGGTTAGGTTAGGTTGCAATGACTGAGAGCGACAAGTCGCTCTCCCACTTAGGCCACATTGGGCCCATTGCGATGCCATATATATTCCCTATAAACCCTTTTTAAAACTGAGGGGGTCCTCGTTACTGAACCATTGTGTGGACAGAATGAATTTAAGTAGAACAGGGATCTCACGCCTGGATGTCTCCGAGAGGTTGAGTAGCAGAGGTTGACCAAGTGTCCTGAGTCTCCTTCTACTCAAGGCGGGGCAATAGCAGAGAAGGTGTTGTACCGATTCCTCCTCTTCTTCGTATCCGCAACTTCTGCAGAAGTCATGGTGAGTGACGCCAATAAGACAGTGACCCGTGGGGGGTCCCCACCAGAAGTGATATGTGGTCTCTTCTGTGACGTAAAAGTGTGTTAGTACGTTTTTGGTCGAATGTTGGACATGTAAGCCTCGCTATTACGCAGGAGGAAAGGTTTTTCCACCGATTCGTAGCTAGACGAAGTGTTTTAGCTTTTGCGTGAAGCTTATAAGTCGCCATAGGTATCCCTATCGTGCTCTTCTCTGAAAGGAGCTCGATGGTGGTACCTATTCTGGCCAGTTTGTCCGCAGACTCGTTTTCTTCTATGTTGCGGCACCCATATAAGTTGTTTACTGAAATGTCGTGCGATCTCATTCAGAGATTTTAGCATTGTTGGTATGTGAATCAAGTACTTTAAGTGCGGCTTGACTATCTTAGTATATAAATACATTTCCTTTTTTGACCGCGAGTGTGCTAAGACAGGTGGCAGCTTCCTGGATGGCTACCACCTCTGCTTGGTACACACTACAGTGATCAGGAAGGCGGAACGATAAGTTCAAGTCTAGGTTGGGAGGGAAAACGACCCCTCCTACTTTTTCGTCGATCCTAGAACCATCAGTGTAAATGTTAATGGCGTTAGCTCTGCTATGGGGAATGTTGTCCCAATCGTGTCGGCTTGGGATATGAACTTCGTTTGTGGTATAGAGTAGTCTGTATTTAGTGGTATACCCTAGAGTGTCCCGAATTACCCCTGTTCCAGGCATCGGATTCTCTTAGTCTTAGGGCTGTTGTGATAGCCATTTGTTTTGCTACAAGGTCTAGTGGTAGAAGGTGAAGAATAGTATTTAGCGCTTCCGTTGGTGTCGTTCGGAGAGCGCCGCTAATACATATTTCCGCACTTCTCTGTACTTTATGCAGATTTTTCAGGGCTGATTCTTTCCTGAGTGCTGGCCACCATACTAATGCTCCGTAGAGTAGTATGGGGCGTACTACGGCTGTGTAAAGCCAATGTACTATGGAGGGGGAAAAACTCGATTTGCGGCCTATGGCCTTTTTGCAAGAGAAAAGAGCAATGGTTGCCTTTTTAATGCGTTCATTTATGTTGTCGTTCCAGAGTAGTTTCCTATCCAAAACGACACCCGAGTATTTGGCATTGTCACCAATCGCAAGGCTTACTCCGTTCATTTTAGGAGGGACGAGATCAGGAATTTTCTACTTTCTAGTGAAAAGCACTAATTCCGTCTTAGCTGGGTTCACGCCCAAGCCACAAGAAGTTGTCCACTGAGCAAGTGTTGTCAGTGCGGTCTGCATGAGGTCACACAAGGTTTGAGTAAACATTCCACATTTACATATGGCATCGATTACATATCGTCCGAGTACACCACCACTACGTGTCCCTCCGCTTCCATAAGTCGCAGCAGTTGGTTAACTTTTACGACCCACAGCAGCGGAGAGAGAACACCTCTCTGCGGAGTTCCTCTGTTAACACATCTGCGAGCAGTTGCACCGCCAAGTTGGGAGTACACCGTCCTGCTGGTTAGCAATTGATCGATGAATCTAACTTGCGGCACATCTGCTCCCACATATGTCAAGGCAGAGGTGATGGCGTTAGTGTAAGTAAGTCAAAGAGAGTGCGTCGCACAATGTTTTTGAAGAGGTTGAGATGATACACAACATTTACAACAACTTGCGGCAATAATTGTCCCTAAAATTTGAAAGTGTCATTGCATTCTAGGTTAGGCTAGCTTGCGATGGTAGAAGCGGTGAAGCTTTTTCACTTAGGCCAAAAAAGGCCCGTTGTGATACCATATGACCCCTAAATTTTTACTTTTAGACAGTAAAGGGTGTGTCTTCCCTTATGAACCACTTAGAACGTAGCACAAACTTGAGTAGCAAAGCATTCTCTATTTCCGAGACGGCTGAAATGTTAGATATAAAAGGCTAACCCAGAATTGCGAATTGTCTTCTACTGAGTACTGGACAGTGGTAGAGAAGATGCTGAACGCGTTCTTCTTCATCAACTGAGCAACAGCTTCTATAATAGTCGTTATAGTTGATACCAAGTTTTGAGGCATGCCTGCCGGTGAATGTCCTATGAGAATTCATATGATTAGGGAGGCGTTCTGCCAGCCTAGACGCAACAGCGTTAAGGTTATTTTCAAGTTAAAAGTGGGCCAAGTTAGCCTAGAGATTTCACAGTTGTGAATTGATCTCCATCGGTTCGTGGCCATCTTGTAGGTAGTTTCCCTTGTTTTTATACTTTATACCAAAGGTACACAGAGTATATTAACTTTGTGCAAAAGTATGTAACAGGGAGAAGGAATCATTTCCGACCCTATAAAGTATATCTGTTCCTTGTACCCCTTTGTTTCCCTTTGTACCTTCTAGAGATATCTAGTAATCAAAATTATTTATCGATTTGCTGAAGGAATGATAAAGATCGGATGAACGATACTCAAGTTATGAGCATTAAATGGCCAGTTAGTTACGAGGGTAAGTGTACAGAGTATGTTATAGTCGGGCTTGACCGACTTTCTTTCTTGTTAATTTACATGTCGCAAAAGGCATCCATATGGTGCTCCTATTCGGTAGGAGCTGGGCGGTAGTGGCAAGTCTAGCAAGCCTATCGGCTATCTCGTTGCCTTCAATGTTGAGGTGTCCAGGCACCCACACAAGACATATTTTAAAGTGTTGAGCCATTTCAACCAGAGATTTGTGGCACTCAGTAAGTGTTTTAGTATTGTTCGTATTACTGTCAGGAGCTTTTAATGCAGCTTGACTGTCTGAAACGATAAACACATTTCCTTCCTTGACCACGAGTTCTCTAAGATGGTTGGTAGCCTCTTGGATTGCGGAATTACTTCGTATGCTATGGGCTGCCTAGGTCTGTTCAGAGTTGCCCGAGAAGAAAGCGGAAAAATGTGACTGTGTCTCACTCTAACACACAGTGATGCATGACTTCGGAAAGCATTCGGTGTGAATTGGCGATTATGTTCGGCCCCCAGGGGCTATGGCTGGGGAACTCTGTTCTAAAACAACAAGAAAGCGAGTGCGGACTCACATACACATACAAACATACAAATGATCGCAATTACATACAAATGCACTATAGTGGTCCGTTCACGACTTTATTTACTGTAGAAAATAGTTTAAATTCTGTAAAACTTACCAACATTTGCAGATAGCAACGCCAATTTATTTATTTGGGTTTCTTGTTTATTCTTTTTTATGCTCAAGCTTATATTAAACTACAAGTTTCTTTGGCTTCAAATCAAACAAATTAAAATGAATAACATGCGACATTCAAGACCCAGTGAAGATCTGACATTTCGGTAAGAATTAAATTCGTATTTTATAGCCAGTTTCAACCAGTTTCGAAAACATAACTGAACGCATCAAAAAAGCTAGCACTGAACTTTTCTCGTGCAAACGTGCGATTGGTCGTAAATGGGGATTTTCCCCTGAAATAGTACACTGGCTGTACACAGCCGTTGTACGTCCAATACTACTATACGGAATCATCGTATGCTGGCCGGCTCTGGGGAAACCTTCCGTCCTCAGAACCATAACCAAAGTTCAACGTAGTGCTGCATTATGCATGACTGGTGCATTGCGTACAACCCCAACAGATGCACTTAACATAATGTTACACCTTATGCCTGTAGATCTTCTGGGTAGAGAAATCGCCAGTAACGCCGCTCTCAGGCTGAGAGAAAGCGGTACCTGGAAAGATAGTAACTCTGGCCACTCCTCTATACTTCTGCATCAAGTGGCGATACCGCCAACGCTTGACTACTGCATACCAACCAGTCAACCAAGTCACCATATCGAGTCGGCTGGACTGGAACTCAATGCCTCACTACAAACCGAATGCCATAAATTTCTACCCTGATGGCTCCAAACTGGATGGACATGTAGGAGGAGGAGTCTTCAGTCCAGAGCTCGGGATCGAAACTTCATTTCGGCTTCCTGACCATTGTAGTGTTTACCAAGCAGAGGTTGTAGTCATCCAGGAGGCTACCAACCTTCTGGGAACCCTCGCAATCCAAGGAAGTAAAGTATTCATTTTTTCAGTTAGTCAAGCTGCATTAAAAGCCCTTGACGGTTATATTAACAATACCAAAACTCTTAGGGAGTGCCGCAAATCTCTTAATGAGATGGTTCAGCACTTCGAAATTAATCTCGTTTGGGTGCCTGGACACTGCAACATTGAAGGCAACGAGATGGCCGACCACCTCGCCAGACTTGGCACCACCACTCAGCTCTTACCGGATGAGAGCAACATAGGGGTGCCTCTTCCGACCTTTAAGCTACAAACAAAGGAAACTACTCATCGAATAACCATGAATCGATGGCAAACAATTCACACATGTGAAGTATCTAGGCTTACATGGCCTACTCTTAGTATTAAAAAATCTAGGGCGTTACTCCGTCTAGAAAGACTGCATATTTCCCTACTAGTAGGGGCCCTTACTGGACACTGCCTAATACTGATGCCTAACGCCGCTAGGCTCGGCATCAGACACAATGACTTCTGTAGAAGCTGCAATTCAGTGGACGAGGAGGAGAGTGTACAACACCTCTTCTGTCATTGCCTAGCTCTTAGCAGAAGGCGACTCACAGTTTTGGGTCGTCCCTTTCTAAACGTTCTGTCAGACATCTCTGAAATAGATCTAGCCTCTCTACTCAAATTTGTGATATTTTCTAAATGGTTTAACGGGAAAGACCCTCCCTCTACGATCGCAGCGTAGAAAGGGTTATATGGTAACACAACGGGCCTTGATTGGCCTAAGTGATGAAATGGGATTCTCACCCATTTCAACCATTGCAACCTAACCTAACCTAACCTAGCCGCTTTCAAAATTTGGTTCAAGTCTCATGGTGTTTTGTAGCTTGCTTTAAAATTGGGCTCAATCATTGATGGGAAAATGATTCAAATTGCAGTCAATTTTGTGTATCGAAAATGTGCGATACCTCTTGAAATAATTAAAGTTCATTGTTTCTTGAGCTATCAATAAGAACAAAGAAAATGCGGATCTAGTATTTTTTTGGTATTTACTTAAGCCTTTTTGTGGCAAGTGTGTATTGCCAACAAAGTGAGCACCAAAGGGTTTTTATACTCTGTACCAAAGGTACACAGAGCATATTAAGTTTGTGCAAAAGTATGTAACAGAGAGAAGGAATCATTTCCGACCCTTTAAAGTATATATCTTATTGATCAGCACTAACAGCCGAATCTATATTTTTTTTTTTTAATTCCTTTATTGTTACATTAAAAAGCTACTATATACATACAAGCACTTTGGAACAACATAATACAAAAAGTTAGACAGAACCATCTTAAACCTGCGGGACGGCCGCAAGGCATTGCTTCGCAGATTTGATGCCCCGACTACTCCCTGGTTCTACTACGCCATAATGGTAGCTGCGAACTCGCACGTTGCCTTCCAGTTTTCCTTCGACATCAACATGTATGGGACTAAATTATCTTCGGCTATATCACCGCCCATCAGCCTGGATAGTTCCACCCTTTCAGCCTGAAACCTTTTACACACGAACAAGACGTGCCTGGCGTCCTCCACAGGGCCTTCTTCGCAGCATGTGCACTCCTCGCTATCATCATGGCCAACTCTTTTCAGGTAGCTTCTAAAACAGCCGTGCCCACTGAGAAGCTGAGTTAGGTAAAAGCTCACCTCAGCGTGTTTTCTAGACAGCTATGGCAATAACTTTGGGATTAGGCTATGGGTCCAGCGACCCTTAGTGCATAGGTCCCAACGGTGTTGCCACTTCTCAATGCTCCGCTACCTCGCTTCCTGCGGATGTATAAGCCTGTTAGGTTGAATTGCGCCACTCAACCGAGAGGCCCTGTACCTCTCATTTGCTTTTGTGGCGAGCTCGCAAAGTGGAATCATCCCGGCAATGACCAAAGTAGCATCTTCTGACACCGTACGGTACGCAGAAGAGATCCTAAGCGCACTCAGACAGTACGACCCAATTACGCCCTTTATGTAGCTAGAGAACACCATGGAACGATGCCAGATTGGCGCCGCATATAGAATAGTGGCCTTAGTGACACTCGCCAAAAGTCGTCTTCGCCCCTGTTTTGGTCCGCGTGTGCTCAGCATGATTCTAGCTAAGGCGCTGCTTGATTTTGCTGCCTTCTCTCCGACGTACGCCAGATGTTCTCGGAAACACAGCCTTGCGTCCAGCATTACTCCAAGATATTTAATGGCTCTTTTGGATTTGATTGCTGTCCCATTAATTCTGACCCAAGCTGATTTCACCTTCTTACGGCTGCATATTAGCAGCCGCCACGCTAAGCCATTGGTGGATACGCTCAATGCCAGCATTGCACGCCTCTTCGGTCCGTCGAAACACTTTGCCTACAGCAACAGGTGCCACATCGTCCGCAAAGCCCATAAAGTTCACTCCTCAGGGTAGTGAAAGGCGTAGGACCCCGTCGTACAAGGCGTTCCATAGAGCAGGTCCCAGAACGGAGCCTTGTGGAACACCTGCAGACACCTCATGGGTTTTATTTCCTTCTGCCGTGGCATACGTAAGAACTCTGCCACTGAAGTATGATCTTATTATTGCCTGGAGGTAATGCGGAACAACAAGTTCAACTTAAGCTCTTAGTATTCGGTTCCAATCAGCGCTGTTAAACGCGTTTTTCACGTCTTGGTTGACCACCCGACAGTACTCCTTGGATCCTCGTTTCCAGCTTGAGCCCTTAATAGCACTGCGTAGCCGAGTCGATATAGCCATGTCCGTCCGTCCGTCTGTCTGTCCAATTTTAGATAGATGATTCGTACCATCTAGAGATATTTTGTAATCAATATTATTTAGCGATTTGCTATGATAAAGATCCGATGAACGATACTCAAGTTATGGGCAAAAAACGGCCAGTTAACACCACCCACCCCCCCACCAACAACCACAGCAACATATCCTAACCGTTCAACACAGGCAATCTTAGTGCGAGAGAGAAAGAGAGAGAGAGAGAGAAACTTAGAGAGCGCACCGCGTTGTGCGCGGGGTGTTAACTGGCCGTTTGACTCCTGAGCAAATGCGAGTGTAAGGGTACAGAGTATGTTATAGTCGGGCTTGACCGACTTTCTTTCTTGTTTTTTTATGATCGTTAGGTTCAGCACAAACCAGCGGGAAGCGCACTTGTCAAAGTAAGCGTGCCCATAGAAATGTTTAGTTTACATTTTGGCTGTGTAGGAAAAAAACGGATTTGAGACTTGAATACTCAATTTAGTCTCAAACACTTCACCTTGAAAACTATAGAAACTTTTTAATTGAGCTACAAACTTGAATTTAATGATGAAAATGTTTAAAGGCTAAAATGAACCACAAAATCCAAAACACTTGTCTATCTCTAATTTTAATGTGTTTTTTTTAATTTCTCTTCTATTTTTTTCCAAATTTGATTTTTCCAGAATTTACACAATCTTTTAATGGCCTCATAAAAATGGTTGAGTCTACACAGCTGCAGCTGGGAAATGGTGCCCCCCCTCCCTAGCCTCTCAACTTGGGCCACAAATCAAAGTCTACAAATTGTTTTCAACAGAATTATGGCATCTAGAATCTATGTATCTAGCGACAATGATTAAATATTTGAAACTTCTGTTTGCCCATAAAAACAAAATGTGAAGCGGCTGCGGCCAGTTGAACAATTTTATTAATGGGTCGTGTGATTTAATGTGGGGGCCCACAGACTCTCCACGATATGGATATGTGTGTTGCTTAATTGCGTAATGATTGAGTTAGTTGTTGCCGGATTCGGTTTTATGATCTCAACCGCGTTAATTGGGTAGCTGAATTTCTAGATACGGCTCCCCGTTTTTCAATTGGTCTAATTGGCTGCCGTGTTTGAGGACTCCCCATGGCGGTAATGAGCTGAGCTTTAATAAGGGATCAGAAATAATTTTGAAAATACATTTTCTCACAATTATGTTACTTGAAACTAACGAGAAATTCTTTTAGCTAGTGACCCAAATTATGATCAATTAAAAGTTTTCCCATAAACTGAACACATTTTTAATGGCTGGCCTAAAATTTCCACATTTTATGATGGCATTTTTTTTTTTGCGAATTTGTCTGGCAAAATGAAAATCGCCACTTAGGAACATTTGACAAAAAAAAAACGCAGTTTAAGCAGCTTTGAGCTTTTAGCAAGCCAAATGATGATGGAGGAGCGACATGTGGCATGACCAGCGAAATGGATTCGAATAAAATAAAAACTCTGAAAAGTATGCAATGAAAATGTTTTAAGGTTAAAAAGGCAACAGCCGGTCTACTCTGGTTCTGGTCTGCTCACAGAAAATCCAATTTATAGATAATAAAATAATTAATCATGCACTTGTCCTCAACACACAAACACCCAGCACATTATCCCTGTCCCTGCCCATTAACTTGGCTGTCCGAATGGTTGATTGATGTGCAGAATGACTAAGCAATTTCTGGTCATTTGGCGTGCAAAAATCACCAAAATTATGATAAGACAATTTGACTTTGGCTTCTCCTCTAATTAAAGTTGTCTCAATGAAATTTTCCATTTCTTTATTTTCCTCTTTCTTTTTTTTTTTTGCGGCATCATGGTAAATAAGAAGCCTGGCTCATTAATGCACAAGCAGATTTGTCTCTCTCGTTGAATTATTCATGTGTCTGTGACTGTGAGTGTACGTGGGTGTGGCAAACCTCCCTCATC
This sequence comes from Lordiphosa magnipectinata, assembly GCA_037044535.1. Lineage (NCBI taxonomy): Eukaryota > Metazoa > Arthropoda > Insecta > Diptera > Drosophilidae > Lordiphosa > Lordiphosa magnipectinata. The sequence continues at coordinate 99,163 of JBAMBO010002487.1, read as the reverse complement.
AACGTTGATCTGATTTTGGTTGAGTTAGCCAGCTGGGTAACCTTTTAATTTACTCACTTTTATACATTATCCCTCGTACAAGTGGCACACTTATGACTGGCTAGGAAAATGCTCTTCTCATCCATAATTGGGCTCAAGTGCTTAATAGTGTGACTAGTGAGCGGTCCTCATATGAATTAAGTGATTTTCATGGGGGGATGACTTGCCAAAGGCAGCATAACAGGTGTTAGGATAATGGTAATGGAAAAAGAAAACTAATCATGGCGATTTTGAGTTTAATTAGGAAATGTTGAAAGATTTGGTGAATCCGTCAGTTCAATTAGAAACAGGTTGGAAACTTTAAGACAATATTTGTATTTCTTTTGGAATAGAGAAGATTCGTAAGTTGAGATTAGTCTTCCTTAGGAGAGCGTCTTTAGGTGCCGAGTGGAATTAAAATCTGTGCAAATGATAACCAATTTTAAACGATTGAAAGCCAATGTTTTTGATAAATATTCAAATTTATATTCAGGCTTGTTTTCGTTTCCGAATTCGAATAAGAGTTGCGATTTCTAAGAAACGATTAGAGAATTCGTTCGAATGAAGATAAATGTAGTTTTTAAGTTAAAAGCCTAAAACAACGGTCAGTTTTTTGAAGCGGGAACAGTTTTACAATTCCAATTCCGCCTGATTTGATCGAAATCGAAAACGAGAACGGGCCTGATTTGCTTTCCTTGCTGTTTTTATACTCTGTACCGAAGGTACATAGAGTATATTAAGTTTGTGCAAAAGTATGTAACAGGGAGAAGGAATCGTTTTCGACCCTATAAAGTATATATATTCTTGATCAGCATCAACAGCCGATTCGATATAGCCATGTCTGTCTGTCCGTCCGTCCGTATGAACGAAGAGATCTCAGAGATGGTAAGAGATATAGGTTTGACGTGTATGGGGCATATATTTCTTATACTTGCAGGCAGATCAAGTTTATTTTCCATTTTTGCCACGCCCCTCCCGCCCCCGCAATTTGGAAAAAACGTCATATCTCCTACAGTTTTGAGGATAGATCGTTCATTCCTTCTAGAGATACCTTGTAAACAAAATTATTTATCGATTTGCTGAAGGAATGATAAAGATCGGATGAACGATACTCAAGTTATGAGCAAAAAACGGCCAGTAAACACCCACCACCCATCGCCTCAGCATTCTATTGAACGGCAATCTTAGTGAGAGAGGGAGAGAGAGAGAGAGTGAAACTTAGAGATGAGCGCGTATAACTCGTGACCAAATGTAAGCTGCGACATTAAGGGTGCAGAGTATGTTATAGTCGGGCTTGACCGACTTTCTTTCTTGTTTTAATTTAACAGCCATGTTCCTCGCGTACAAAAACTTATGACTATACTTTACCAAAGATTATTTCATATAATTTGATTTAGTCTTAGATACTCGCTGTTAGCTAGATGTTAAAAGAAATATCAAAAGTTTTGCCATCTGGCAATAAATCCCTATCATTACAATTTTTTTTGATTGCCTCATTTTTAAAGCTTTGCCTTTTTGTTTTCATTTAAAGCCTCGTATTTAGAACGACAGAAACTCCAGCTACTCTGACTGGCTTACACCACCGACTTTCCCTCATAGATGAAAAATTTGTGACTAAAATTTTCCCTAAAAATGAAAAGGGTCCTTTCAGTCTAAGGATTCTAATTGATGATGCAGAAAGATGCAGACCTCTGAAAGCTTATAGAACTTTTGGTTCTAAAGTTTGAGCTGGTCATAAAACAAAAACAAAAAGAGCTAGTTTCTAAGTTGTCAATTCCGTTTTGGTCCCCTTTGATCTTAAGTTTTAGTACGGGAAATGCGGGAAATAAATGTGAAATATCGGCTGATGGAAGCTTAAACTATAGTGAGTCCCTTCACCGTCAACCAACTATGAAACGGTCACACTATTTTGTCAGCTGTAATTTGTTCTAGGTTGGTTCGGCTGTGGTTTTAAGGGTCCCTAAAAACGGACCTTCAAAATAAATGACCTGCCGAGCCTGAACCCGATAAGATTTGGATTTGGAAATCATGTCCAAATTCGGGATATTAACACTTTGAGAAGGGCATCGAGAAGGGCATTCAAGGCAAAACGCAAAGTATAAAATTACTTGTACACAGATTAAAAAATATGAAATTTATATTGAAATTCACCTGGTTAAAATGAACTTTTCAAAAATGTTAATTTTTCCATTTCATTTGGCAAAAAAAATAATATCTTTCTGATACAAAATTATATCATATACCTGAATTGATATTAAGTAGTTTCAAACTTCCGCTCCCGAAATTGCATTAAGTGAAGTAGAATCTATTATTAAAACTCTTAAGAACAAGAAATCACCAGGTATTGACCTAATACCAAATTTATGCATCAAAAACTTGTCAAAGAGGGCACTTACCTTCTTAACCCTTATTCTCAACCACTGCCTAAAGATTGGCTATTTTCCTTTAGCATGGAAAATTGCAAAAATAATACCCATTGCAAAACCCGGCAAACCTCCTGACTCACCTGAAAGTTACCGACCAATCAGCCTATTATGCGAGTTTTCAAAAATATTAGAGCGACTAATTAAAATCAGACTAAATAACCATTTGGAAGACAATTGTATTCTACCCGTTGTGCAATATGGATTCCGTGCTTCCCTAAACTGCATTCATCCTCTTGACATAGCCACTAACTTTATCAAACAAAGCCTTTATCAAAAACAATCAGTTGGCATGCTGACGCTAGACGTAGAAGCCGCTTTCGACACTGTTTGGCACAACGGCTTAATCCACAAGCTAATTTCTTGCAATACCCCAACGTACTTAACCAAACTAGTCCAAAGTTTTCTATCGGGAAGATACTTCTATGTCTGCTTAAATGGCACAGATTCCACGAAAAAGCCATTATACGCTGGCGTGCCGCTCCCCCTATTCGATAGTTGCAACTCGCTTATCTTTGCCGATGACACGGCTCTTTACTGTTCTGGTAGTTCTTACATAGACATTCAACACGAACTGCAGTGTTCATTGACCTCTCTATCAACATACTTCGAGCGATGGGAAATCAAACTAAATGCCACAAAAACGAAAGCTATATTCTTCACCAAAAAACGACACCCAAAGTTTTTACCAAACAGCGAGATAACACTAAACAACACCAAAATAAAATGGGAAAGCTCAGTCAGATACCTTGGCTTAAACCTTGACAAAAAACTAGTTTTTAGCGATCACATTAGTAAGACTGTTGATAAAGTTAACAAGATGATCAGAACCTTATATCCGTTCATAAGCCGCAACTCAAAACGATCCATTAACAACAAACTTCTAGTCTATAAGTTAGTTTTCTTACCCACTATCTTATATGGATCAGAAATAAGGGGTGAATGCGCAAAGACTCATGTGAAAAAACTGCAAACGGCACAAAATAAAATATTGAAAATGATCCTGAACCTGCCCTTTTATTATTCCACAGAACGTTTACATTCTGATGCAAATATCAAATCGATAGATGACTTCATCTCTCGTGCCAAAAGTAAATTCAACACAAAAAAAATTCTAATGACGCACTAATGAGTGCTGGTAGGTACTTCACCGCTAATATAATTAGTGTTAGGAAGAACTAGCCAAAGCTTAGCTCTAAGTTTTTTTCCTGCCTTTTCCTTGGGTAATTCTAAATTAAGTTCTCGAAAAATGTAAATTGTAAAACAGATTGAAATACTTTCTCAGATGTAAAGATGAATATCTAATCACTGACTACCACTGAACTGCTAGCTTTAAGCAAACTGTAAATATTACTGGGCAATAAAGCAAACCATTATTATAATTATTATTATTATTATATAAAAAAGTCTTGCGGTATTTCCGCAAGCTTGTCTTTGCAAGCGCGTAGTTCTAGTTGTATTCGTCGCATCGGTTCACGCTAGAGCTTTTTGGAAAGCTCTTTTCACGCGCTAACACGTGTTTGATTTATTGTTGTTTGTTTTTAGTCGTTCGTGAGTTATAGCGTCGCAAACATGGAGCAAAATAAAGAGAAAATACGGCATATTTTACAGTACTACTACGATAAAGGCAAAAATGCATCTCATGCTGCCAATAAAATTTGTGCAGTTTATGGACCCGATACAGTTTCCATTTCCACCGCACAACGATGGTTTCAACGTTTTCGTTCTGGTGCAGAGGTGATCGAAGATGCGCCACGGTCCGGAAGGCCTGTCGTCGAAAATTGCGATAAAATCGCTGAATTGATCGAAAGAGACCGGCATAGTAGCAGCCGTAGCATCGGCCAAGAGCTGGGCATGAGTCATCAAACCGTTATAAACCATTTGAAGAAGCTTGGATTCAAAAAGAAGCTCGATGTATGGGTGCCACACGACTTGACGCAAAAAAACATTTTTGCCCGTATGGATGCATGCGAATCGCTTCTGAATCGCAACAAAATCGACCAGTTTTTGAAGCGGATGGTGACTGGCGATGAAAAGTGGGTCACTTACGACAACGTGAAGCGCAAACGGTCGTGGTCGAAAAGCGGCGAAGCTGCCCAGACGGTGGCCAAGCCTGGATTGACGGCCAGGAAGGTTCTTCTGTGTGTTTGGTGGGATTGGCAGGGAATCATCCACTATGAGCTGCTCCCCTATGGCCAAACGCTCAATTCGGACCTGTACTGCCAACAACTGGACCGCTTAAATGCAGCACTCATGCAGAAGAGGCCATCTTTGATCAACAGAGGCCGAATTGTCTTCCATCAGGACAACGCCAGGCCACACACATCTTTGGTGACGCGCCAGAAGCTCCGGGAGCTCGTATGGGAGGTTCTTTTGCATCCACCGTATAGTCCGGATCTCGCACCAAGTGATTACCACCTATTTCTGTCCATGGCGAACGAGCTTGGTAGTCGGAAGTTGGCCACAAGAGAGTCCTGTGAAAATTGGCTCTCCGAGTTTTTTGCCAATAGGGAAGCGAGCTTCTATAAAAGGGGCATTATGAAGTTGGCATCTCGTTGGGAACTCGTCATCGAACAAAACGGTGCATATTTGAATTAAATCGCATTATTATAACCAATTTTATAAACAATTGAAAATTCAAAAAAAATACCGCAAGACTTTTTTGACAACCTTATATTAAGTAGTTTCAGAATGGTAATAAAATTGTAAAAATTATGTTAAAAAATATCGATTTGAAATCTTCAACATATCAATTTGATATGTCGCACACTTATTTCAAGACTTAAATTTAATAAAGAGAAAATAGTTCAGTTGGTTTTGAGTTAATCTAGTAAAATATTATAAATTTCAAATGTGCATTAAAAAAATAGGAAAATATGATGGCTTAACTGAAAGACAGAGGATCTTTGTGTAAAATCGACTGCAGGGTAACTGAGATATGACGACATGAAAAATGAGCCTGTAAAATGAAATAGTGACTTGTTCTCCTCTCACGTGGTAGGTATAAAAGATATCAATATGAAAATTTTACACAATATAGAACATGATTCAGCGAATATTTCTGCATCATTAAGTCAAAAATCATATTTTTCGAGCTATGTAAGTCTTGAAGTAAGTGAGCGACATGGTCATATCGGAGTAAAATTAAAATTTACTCGGTGTAGGAAAAAAAGCCAAAAAGAGGTCTTAATTGTCAACGACTTGCTCAATTTCACCAAAAATAAAGACAAAATTGTTTCAAGTTGTTTAAGAACTAAGATCTTTGGATCGATAAGTGTTGGCAACGGTCCGCGAACCTTAAGATAAATAGAAAAGCTCAGGCATATTTTAATGATATGTTGTAAACAGAAGTCATGGGAAATTTTCAAATTTTGCAAATCGACGTTTGTTTTGCTGCTATGCCCAGTTGTCCAATGGGTAGCGTCGGAGTCACAACATACCCATTCTTTCGCTCATACCCATGGAAATTCATTCAGATGTTTCTGCCACTTTAGTTGGGAAGGAATGAACAGTTTGACCACATTTACCCAGCTTTAATTGGAAGTAAACAATTTTAAAGCATTTGTACTCGAGTGCATAATAAAAAGCGAGTACCTAACGCCCAACGGGTTAAGCTAGGCTAATTCACATTACAAATCGTTTACGTCTCCGATCTGGTTTCTCGCAATGAGCGGGTAAGTCAAGAGTATTATGTTAGCTAGACCTTCTAGAGCAACTTTGGTAACTACCGTGTTGATCAAGAAAAACCTATGGGAAATTGCAAAACAGTTCTAGTTCACCGATCGCACCATAAGGTACTTTTTTAAAAATAAAGGCAATCAACTTCTGATCACTTAACTTAGTAATATGACAACTTTCCAATTTTCCATTTCAATAGTAGAATTTTATTTTTATAACCTTTTAGCACCACTTCGCTCCACCCCCCATTTTAGCATCTCGTCAACGATCACATTACACTCGGCTACGTTTTGGTGGGCCACAAAATGCAACAAACTCAAATGCATTGTAAGTTGGATGATGATTTATGTTCGGGCCGCACCTACATTTATGCCATAAAGTGGCCATAAATCACACCAAAAGGCAAAACAGCAAAAACTAAGCTGGAACTGGGAGTTTGCACAGTTTGCAGAAAAAAGTGCCAAAGCCAACTCCAACTGGCTGTCTGTCAGTTAGAACGCAGTGCCCCGACAACAAATTGATATTTTTAACATGCGAGTTCAAATAGATAAAGTCAATTGATGGACAGAGAGTCGAGGAAAAATAAGAAAAATCAGTAGCAGCAGCAGCAGCAGCAGAGGCAGCGCACAAGACAAGCGTTCCAAGTCTGGCATGGCATGACAATTAGCCGACCCGGCTGCCCAACGGCAGTGACGCCTCCAAAACAAAGAGACTAGCCAGCAGCTGGGCGGCAACACAGTGGAACCAATTCCAAGTTAATGACAGAAAAATCAATTGTGTCTTGAAATATGTTACCATAAAAAAAGAATCTTTGAAAGAATCAATTCCGAGTTAATGACGGAAAAATCAATTGTGTCTTGAAATATGTTACCATAAAAAAAGGATCTTTAAAGGATCACATTATGAGGACTGTGGCGTAGTGTTTAAGTGAGGAATATGGAACTTTTTGAACGCGTTAAGATATTTCAAGAGAAACTGCTACTTTGTCTTTGAATAGCTTAGAAAGATCCAAGATCTTGAAGATCTGTTGTTGAATTTGAAGTTTACAAATAACAAATTTCGAAACCACCCAATCCAAGTAAAGAAAAAACCTTAAAACACATTTGTTTGCCAAGTCAAATCACTGTGCACGCTACTCCTCCTCCACCTCCATCACATTGAAGTTGTCAATTTGTTTGTCTTTGTGTGTCTCCTCCTCTCCTTCGTCCGAACACTTGTCACAAATTGTGCAAATTTATTTTACGCGCTAAATGCAAAACGTGCCCGGCCAGTTAAATGGGCAAAAATTACAACTCAAAGATTCGTATTCGTTCCTTCTTATGCCCCTTCTAATATGATGTGTGTGTTGGCTCTTCCATTGTCAATAAGTGAGGAGGCTGTTGCTGCCCTGTGACTTCCTCGAATTGAAAGTGCCAGCCCACCCACAAATATGGAAGAGCTTTTCATTTAAAATCCTTTAGCCTTTTGCCTGCCTAACAATGCGTAAAGTTTCACCGCCGCTTTTGATGGATTACAACGCCACACAAAAAATTCAAATCAAGTTGGCAACTCTTTCTCCAATGGGGGTTGGGGATACTTTTGCCTTAACGCTTTTGGCTTTTGTAAATTTATACTTAATTATTTATGTATGGTTTATGGCTTTGCCATTATGCAATTTACTTAGGTCTAGCGCTTGTCAACTTTTCTGTTAATTTTATGCCTTCTTGAGCAGGACGTTTTGATTTATTGCTAATGGCAAAACACTTCGGAGAAGGTGTTTATGTTCAACCCCCTTATTTAACTTGAACATTTAAGTATGGAACTTGCCTTGTAAGTCGAAAAGAGAAAAATCCTCATTGGCTAAAAAAATTACTAAAAATAAGGATCAATTTGGCTCTACCACTTTGGAAAAGTTGGAAATGCAGCTGTCATATCACGATCTCACCAAAGGTTTTGGCAACGAAAGCTTAAGTAACAAGTAAAAGCGCTGTAGTCGAGTTTCCCGACTATAAAATACCCTGTTCAATTGAGAAATTGAAATTTTCAAAATCTGAAACAAACTTGATCTAGGTACGGTATACACCTATGTGCATGCAAAAATTTATGTCTCTATCTCTTATAGTCTCTGAGATCGACGCGTTCATACAGACAGACAGACAGACGGACATAGCTATATCGACACGGCTGTTGATGCTGATCAAGAATATATATACTTTATAGGTTCGGAGAAGCTTCCTTCTGGCTGTTACATACATTTGCACAACTTCATGATCCCCTTTTCCCATTTTTAATGGGAACGGGGTATAAAAATCAAGTCTGATGATGGTTCTAGCAATGTCAAATGGACGCAATTGATTTGCAAATAAAGTATATAAAGTCGGTTACCAAAGTTCCTTTACTTTTGATTACCTTAAACCTTGATCAAGCTACGAAAACATAATGTTCTGTATGTGTCAAAGTAGAAATAAGAGTGTATCTAGTTGAGAGAGCCGTCTCATCTTAGCTTAAATTTTTTATTCGAACTCCAAAACCGAGTGGAGTTGTCTTAAATGGAGTGTATTGTTGTTCCGAAATCCGCAAATAGACAAGACTTGCCGTTTTCAAACGTTGTGTATTACATTTGCTGGAATGAAAAGTAATCGAGATTTGATAAGATTTAGACAAATGTTTTAAACAATAAAAACCTTCTTAAAAACGGTTAGCGTCTTTGTTCCAATGGTTCAAGGTTTAAATAATATTTTTCTACTATTATCTATATTTACAATATATCGATACAAATACTGTTGAACGACATCAGTGGCATTATAGATACACGTGTCTCTCGCTATAATAGCTGTATCGTCAGCAAATGTTGCAACGAGTAAGTTTTGGGATCTTCAATGGGTATTGTTCTTCCGGTAGGCATATCACAAGTGTAGAGGTTTGGTCCAAAGACACTTCCTTGAGGCACACCAACGCGTATTACCCTCACGCTGGAAACAGCCCCTTCCAATACTACCGAGAAGGTCCTGTCCGATAGAAAGCTTCTCACAAGGGTGTATAGTTGAGGCGGTAAGATGGTTTATACCTTACATGGTAGTCCAGCATGCCACACTCCGTCGAGAATGAAGTTTGTGACCCTATTCAGCTGCTCAGGGGTTCCGTGTGACTTTCTAAGCCCGAACTGAAAAGGAGGTATTCTGCCTCTCACCCCATCGATTGCCATGATTCATCAGTCTGCATTTCTTCCTTGGAAGTTGTTAATTTATTTGTGTGAGTCTTCCATTTCCTGTAAGGGACGATATGGTCAATGCTTTGTCGTGCTTCTTCACCTAAATCCAACTTTAGCCAGAAGCGTTTTATAAGTATGCTATGTATTCTTTTCGTTCCAAAGATAACCTTGAAACCTTCCTTTACTGGTGGCCATTGGAATCTATTGGAACTAATGGACAAAGAATGCTTATCCAACTTGATTTATCTAAAAAGTTTTTAAGAAGATTTCAAAGCTATTTAAGCACTTTCTAGGAATTTCATTTCGAAAATGTGCACAAATTCATTTTATTCGGAAATTTGAAAACGGAATAAGACCAGATAATAAACTAAGAGTGAGCCATTGGACAGAAACTAAAACAGATCTTACTGCATCCCTGCAAACCTGTGTCGTCCCTTACTTCAGCAATTTCCTCAAAAACAAAATGCTGTACCTATCCGAGTATAATCTTTGACATATTCTGCTACTGTGGATTAACAACTCCGAAGTCTGTCTTAGTCCAAAAAAGGAGAAAATTCAATGACCGTTCGTCACAATTGATTAATGACCTGGACCGGTCAGGTCAACCCATCCCATCCAATTATGCCATTTGCATTAAACAATTTCAAAATGCGTAGCAATTATTGGACATTTCTTCTTGCCACTGATCGATTGTGGAAATTTCTCTCCAAATAGAAAGATAAGAATCAGAACAATAACAAAACGATGAACTGAGCAATAAAAATTACAGACAGATTTCATGAACAAACGCCTTTTATGATCAAGCAAGATGAGGAAACGAAGAGAAAAGAAAAAACGATTAACAAATGTCAATTAGATGACAATGCGACATGCAACAGATGCAGCCAACAGATACAAGATACACAAATAAAAGATACATCCCAAAGATATGTTTGTCATTTTTTTGTTACAATTTTTGGGGAACTTGTTGTTGGGTCAACCGATTTGTTTGCATTGTTAATGCCGAGGTGGAAAGCCATGGATGTGGATGAGTCAGAGGCGTGTGAAAAGTGTCGCATAAAACTTCCATATCGGACTACTTTGGTGGCATTTCTCTCGCTTTTTTTTATAACTCAATTCTTTGCCTCCCTTTTGTCGTTTTCTTTTATGCTTAAAATCAATTTGTAGCACTTAACTGGAAATTAACATTATTGGGGTTTTTATATTTATTTTCGAATTTTTTCTATTTAAAAGTTTAACATGCTTTTTTAAGGTCGCACGTCTGCGCGCTCAATTAAAACCGGGGAGCCCGAAGGTGTTGGCTAACCAAGTGTCACTTGCCAGGCGAGCGAAGCGTTAACGATTTTTGTTTTGTTCTAACCAGACCGACCGAAGTTAACGCCTGAAATGGATTTCAAGTGCGGCCAGGCTAATTGAAAAGGTGTTTGCAGGAAGAGCCAGCCATATGGTTCAAAAAAATCACAGACGTACCCAGCAATTGACCGTTGGGAAATGAACCCATAAACAAATTACAAACAAAAGGCATTTAAGGACCCCGGACACGCAAGGACCTTCACATTTATTTATTAATCGCATGTCAAGGGGCGGACAAAAAAAATAAAAATATTAGCACGTAAGCATTAAATACTTTTTAAGCGGAAGAACTAATTAACCAAGGGCAGGGGACAGAGTCCAACGAAAACCCAGACAGAGACGGAACTTGGCAAAAACTCATTAGCACGCTCGAATGTTAAAAATGTCGCGTCAAAATCAGCGCTTAATATTTTTTTTTTATGATTAGTCGCCGCCACAAAGCAACACAAGGAGTGTGGGATGAGGAGCGAGGGGAAGGATTTTTGACATTTTCGTGACATTTATGAAGGGCAAGTGGCGAATGGATGGATATCATTTAGTAGGTGGAATTTGAAAGACCCTTAAAGGTGAGGATCGAACACCCTTTACTGGTTTTATGCATTTTGTTAACCATTTCTGGTTGTGGCAGGTCCAAAATGCTCATTCATGCGTATTAAAATTCATCCGACCTTTATGTAAAAGTTTATATTCATTTCGAGCTCATCGTTAATCAGAAAACTGAATTAGCTCTAGAAAAGATGGTCTAAGCTTCGTGCAAGATTGGAATAGAATAAGACTCAGGATAATGGAAGCTCTTAGACAGAAGACGCATGCGGCAAAGATGATGCGGAAAGGACCCAGCCAAACAAAAATCTACAGATTTCTCTACCATACAGCTACCCTTAAACTACATGGCTGATGAAAGCGCGGCTTGACCTTATTACGGTGTCATCAAATACATACAACAGATCGGTAAAAGTGCCTTGCCCACTTTGTAATACCGGTAATAATGAGGATTTGACTCAATTTTAAGGAAGAAGGACACAGGTGGGCGTCTCTGCGTAAACCATATCTTACAAAGGAGGAGCTACATGATATCTTAGACGATAAATATAACAAGAATTGGGAGGAGCTGATACAAAAGCGTTGACCTATTGAAAGGAGATTTTAGAGATAATTTAACACATTAGCACACATTAGTCCAAGCTTGGTGTGAACAACTGGTGCCAACTCGCACGGAGTAGAAACGAATGACGGGCATTAGTAGCAGCGGCCGTGACCGTTATTTATTATAAAAGTGCTTAAACGTGGGGTTTTATTTATATTTCGGGAACTGGGCACACTAATGTCAATAGCTTAAGTCTGGTAATACCAAAAAAAGTTTGACATTTTTAGCATTGTGAAACAATAAGTCCTGAACAACCTCCATAAAGTACAGAGAAGTTCGGAGATATGTATTAGTAGTGCTCTCCTAACGACACCAACGGAAGCGCTAAATACCATTCTTCACCTACTACCACTTGACATTGTAGCAAGGCAACTGACTATCACAACAGCCTTAAGACTAAGGGAGTCCGATGCCTGGTATAGGGGCAATTCGGGTCACTCCACCATACTGTATACCACTAACGACGTTCGACAAACAATACAACGTCTATATACCGAGCCGACATGAGTGGGAAAACCTTCCCCACAGCAGAGCCAACGCCATTAACATATACACTGATGGTTCTAAGCTCGACGAAAAAGTAGGAGGGGGAGTATTCTCTCCCAACTTTTATTTGAAATTGTGTGCCAAGCGGAAACGGTAGCCATCCAGGAAGCTGGCAGCTACCTTAACACTCTCACGGTCAAAGAAGGAAACGTATTTATGTATTCAGACAGTCAAGCCGGCCTTAAAGCACTTGACTCACATACCAACAATGCTAAAACACTAAACGAGATCGCACGACATTTTAGTATACACCTAATATGGGTGTTTGGACACCGCAACATAGAAGGAAACGAGTCTGCGGACAAACTGGCCGGAATAGGTACCACCTCCGAACTCTTTTCAGAGAAGAGTATGATAGGGATGCCTATGGCAGCATAGAAGCTTCACACAAAAGCTGAAACAATCCGATGGAAAAACCTTTCCTCCTGTGCTGTATCGAGACTTACGTGGCCTACATTCAACCTAAAACGTACAAGCACACTTTTATGTCACAGAAGGGAACACATTTCACTTCTGTTGGGGACCCTCACGGGTCACTGTCTTATTGGCAGACACGCAGCAAGCCTAGGCGTCACGCACCATGACTTCTGCAGAAGTTGCAGATATGAAGAAGAGGAGAAAACAGTACAACACTTTTTCTGCCACTGCCCTGCTTTAAGTAGGAGACTTGGGACACTTGGTCAACCTCTCCTACTCAACCTCTTGGAGATATCCGGGCTAGAGATCCCAGCTCTAATAATAATAATAATAATAAATTTATATAAAACCAATTATACACATGCTTTATACAAAAAATTTCAAAAGAAAATATAACATATCTAATTGCTAGAGGTTTTAAATAGTACTCGACTATGACTATATGTCGTCAGTCGGAGAATTCGCTTCTATTTATTTGTTGAGTTTTGTTTTATTTTATTTGAGGGTTCCCTAGATACCATACAAAAAGTCTTACTACACCCTGCTTCCCCCCTCGTTGCGAGATACAGGATCGTTGGGACCTAGTGTCGGTTTAGGGGCCCACCAAATTTCTTTAGTTTATATTATTTGTGTTGTTGTGTTTTAAAAATATTCCGCCAAAATCCGTTTCCTATACTGGGTGGCCTGTTGCAGAAACTCTACTAAGCCCTTCCAATTAGTGTCGCTCGCATCATTTAAAATGTCTCTAATCTGAGTTGGGCTTAAGACAGGTTGGCTAAAACATAAAATTCTGTGCTCTCGTAGTATTGGACATCTACCCTGAAAATGATTTATGTCCTCTACCTCATTTGTGTTGCACAATTCGCATTTATTAGTTGGTCCTGTAATGAATCTGTTTCCATTTAAGAGTATCATGTCACTTCTTGCCTTAATAATCCATGACACTGCCCGGGTATCTACTTGTGCATATTTTTTGCCGACGGTATGGTCAAGTTCTCGGTAAATTCTCCATTCACTTCTTAATTTTTGCTGCACGAGTTCTGTAAGTCTGTGTCTCTTAAGCTCCGCTAATAGTGCAATGCGATTGACATTCCTTGCTGCCTTTGATAAAATCCCAAGGAAGCTTTTGATGTACAAATTATATTCGATGGGAGTCTCGACCAAATTCCTAAATGTGCTGGAGAATATTTATGCAAACACGAATGTGGCAGTCTGGACAGACACGGAGCTATCTGGTTATTTCGAAACCAATATCGGAGTGAGGCAGGGCTGTCTACTGTTGCCTCTCTTGTTTGCGCTCTTCCTAGACGATCTCCATGATAGCATAGGTGGCGGCCTAACAGTGGGAAGTGAAAATATACGCCTTTTATTATATGCGGATGACATAGTTATAATGGCTGATGAAGTCATTGTACTGCAGGAAATGATCGATCGCCTGGAAATTTATTGTCAGACTTGGAATATGGAAGTGAATATGGCCAAATCGGAAATAATGGTATTCAGGAAAGAAGGGCGCCTTGCAAAGAATGAAAAGTGGACATTTCAGTGTGAACCCATAAAGATTGTACCTGAGTACAAATATCTAGGAGCTATGTTGACGCCCACTTTAAATTTCAAGAAGCATGTTAAAGCTAGAACTGCGGCTGCAAAGCAAAGCATCAACATAACCTGCCAGAGCCTTCTCGCCAAAAACAATGTCTCCGCTGAAATGAAGTGGAAAATTTATGAAGCCGTGTGTAGGGCAATACAAGCTTACGGAGCGCAAGTCTGGGGCTATGGCCAACATGAGGAAGTGGATAAGCTGGAAGCCTTTTTCATTAAGCGTATCTATAACCTGCCACAAACAACGCCACACTATTCACTTGCTCTAGTTACGGATAGATACGGTAGCAGATTCTACATGCTGGACCAGCACCTTCGGTGTATCTACAAAACTCTGTTTATATATGATAGCCATAGGTTGCCACGAATCCTGTCGCAGTTGGATTGGATATTGGATAAAAATGTATTCTGGGCAAAAGAGCTATTTACACTGAGCTCATTGCATAACATAGAGTGGAACTGGGGCAACGAGACCTTATGGAATTAGGTGTATTGAAATATAACAATAGACTGAAGCATCTTTATCGATTAGATCAGTTAGATTTGAACTTTAGTTTTTAGTTTCAACATCCTCGGGCCCGGAAAAACTAGAGTGAACTTCTAGGGGGTAAAGCAATTGAATCGGTCGTCTAAGCACCTGCTGATTCTTTAAGCGAATGTCGCAAGCACTGATTCGCCCATCACGTCCGAGCCATTACCACTGCCAGCTTCCACATTAGCCGCTCTTGATTATCATCCTGAACCAATACTACGTCGCTTTCTGTTAAGCTTCTTGATTTCGAGGGTTTATTGAAATGAACTGTGCGTAGTTGGGCCAAATACTCGTCCCCGCCATCTTTTAATGTAGCGCTTAACCGTCATGGCTCTAGTGCGCCAAATTGCTTCCATCAAGCTTAAAGTTATTGCCGCCTAGTAGTCCGCATTTGCCCAAAAAATGAACTGGGGTTAAGGGCTCCAAATCGTTAGCATGTTTGGTGATGATTGACAACACTCTCTACTTCCGCTAAGAAAGTTTCTAGGCTCGGCTGCTTCAATTTGGCCTTCCCCATGACTGCCTTCAGACAGTCCTTTACTGTGCGCACGAGCCGTATTCAGAACCGGCCCCACCAGGCGGCTCGTTCGGGAATGAACTTCCATCTTATTCCAGCTTGAGCACCTTGAATCAGGTTCTGCACCTTTTAAAGCTCCAGGCTCGTCCACTTGAAGGTCTTCCCATTGTCTGAAACAATTACCTTTATATCAGCTGTGCCAGCAATAAAATTTGCGCAAAGCATTGATACAACTCACTACGGTCATATCCTGAACCAATTCGAGGTGCACACCACGATATACTGCACACGTAAAAATCATGATGTAAACCTTCCTCTGAGTAATGCCATCGTCAGTGATCACAAAGAGTGGACCAGCGAAATCTAGTACAGTCGTCTCGAATGCTTCGCCAGCTTCGAGTCTGTCCTTGGGTAGACAGTGCAGCCTCTTGCACACGACGCACCGCTGTAGTACGCTCTTGATACGTTGACGCCCCTTGATGATCCGGTCTCCAACGTTTTCAAGTACGAGCGTTTTTTGTTGTTGTTTACAGTGAGTTGAAAAAATAGCACATTGTACTCGGTTTCTCTGGGCATAGAAAATTCCAACTTCTCAGCTTGGGAACAAACTTTACGAATAGTCGTAGCATTGCGATTGACAGTTTCACCGCACACTGACAGAGTGAAAGGCGAATGCTTTGCCAAACAATGGATGCGACTGGTCCAAGCTTATCATATCATCAAGGTGAGGAAGATTCGCGAATATTACATCCAGCACATTCAAGTTCGTGTCCGTGATTGCTAACTCTGTTACACAGGCTGCCATTGTCATGAAACTGAATAGTTTACTTTTCAGAAATTTAAGAATGGCGAGAATTGTTTTCCCAACAGCAAGTTTACTTTCATAGGTCAAAATGTACACACGAATTATTTGCTATTTGCTTAGACTTTGTCTGGGCATACAGCATGTTAACGTGGTAATATATATATATAGACAGGTGTTTGACATTGGTGTGAGGCTTTCAAAATAAAACAGAGAAAGGAAAACCAAGGATTCGCGGGCGCGACATCCAAAGTAATCATCATAATTCTGTGCGACTAAAAACGCTAAAGACTCATTAATCGTAAGCCGAACACACAAAAGCCAGGCGACAGGACATTTGTAGCATGTCCTGCGAGAGAAAGTCGCGACTTTTGCCGGCAGAGCCGTTTTAATTGTGTGCTTGGAAGGGACAAAACAGAACAAAAACTTCAAGCCCCGGACATGACACCCGCGGCTGCGTCACTGCGAGTCCTGTCAGTCCTGTCCGACCGTTTTTATCGGTAATAAGGTGTTTTTGACGAGCTGGGGGGCGGGCCGCATTGCATTGCATTGCGCTTTTATAAATATGACGATAAATTTCGTTGGCCACTGTCGCGACTTTCCTTTTTTCATTTCAACTTCATTTTGGTTTTTAATTTCCTACTGGGATTTACGTAAAAGGTATCTCCCTCTATCCCTTTTTTGTTTCACGTTGTTTTGTTTTACTTTCTGTCTTCATCATGTCTGCAGCATCGCATTTAATAGCCCTCGTCCAGTCCAGTCTGGGGCGATTTTAATATAAAAACTACAACAAGAACAAACATGGCCAAAAAGCAACCGTCATTTGTATGCTCTGCTTTGACCGACGTGGAACTCTGTTACAAAAAAATAAAAGTAAAGTGAGATAAGCGCTTTAAGCTCTATTAACGGGAATGAAACATGTAGTAGCTCGTATGTATGTATGTGGTTGTCCTGCGATGTTAATACACATCTCAGCTTCTTGAATAGTTAAGTTTAAAGCAGGGGTAACCAATCGTTGCTTATGGCAGTGCAGTTCGATATGAAGGATATCATATGTCAAACAAAAACATAAAATGTCTGCGTGCTTTGCCAAAACAATTGTGGAGCTACTGCATAGGACTCTTTTGGTCTAAAGTCAAAGTTTCTGGAAGATACGAACTCTCTTTAATGTATAAGTAAAATTTGTATGTGAAAACGTAACCCGCAGGAAACTAAAAAATTTCGCGTTTTTAAAGTTCTCTTCAAAACATCTCTTCTCCCTGTCCCAGAAATCTCCTTTGGTTGTTTGCAAATCTCTCGTGTTTGATTAGGAGATTTAGCGAACTTCACCAGCCAAACAATTTTATAAACAACATTTTAAAGTTGAGTCACGGAGACTCAATGTGGAGGAAAGGGTGAGAAAGGCAACGAATTCACTCTAAGTATCACAGAAGATGCTAAGCAGAACTTGGGGCCTATCACCAAGTCTAACGCACTGGCTCTTCATCTTAGTAATACGACCGATACTACTACATGGGAAATTGGTACGGTGGCAAGCCACGGAGAAGTTCACATATCTAAAGCTGATGGAAAAGGCCCAGCGGCAGGCATTGGTCTGCATAACGGGGGCGCTGACGTCCACTCCAACAAAAGCACTAGAACACATCCTTGGAGTCAACCCCCTGTTCATCCAAGCACGCCTACTTGCGCAAAGAACGGCCCAACGTCTGACGTGGCGCTACAAAGCTTCTGGGACACAGCATGGTGGGTAAAGTGATCAACAGTAGCACGGACTACATGATCCCAAAAACCAACTTTACAGGCGCATCAGCACTACTGGGTCCAAAAGACTGGCCCAGGAAGCAACGCATTTTTACACAGATGGTTCAAAGATTGTCTCAGGAGTCGGAGCCGCCGTATTGAGGCTCTCCGCAAAAACTGCCAGACCACTGCACCATAATCCAGGCCGAAGTCTTCGCTACAAGGAAAGCAGCGGAATTGGCAGAACTATACGCACCAAACGCAAAAGCAATGCAGAGACACGCTGTTAACTCCAAAAATGTTGTGGCAAGTAGGGAAGCAACAGATTCCCTCTGAACCTCTAGAAGCGTGCAAATCTATTAGATTCCCAGCCACCGGGGCATGGATAGAAACGAAATGGCGGACAGTCTTGCAAAAGCCGGTACCGCACTAAGACAAGAAGCAACACTTTGCACTTAGAAAGTTCAGCCTCTAAGCTTAAGCACTACCACCAGAAAGTTGACAGCACTCATTGCTTGTCTATTCTTGCTTTCATTGCTTTTAGCAGTTTCCAACTGATCTAAGCAGTGATTGTATGGAGAGGTAGTTGGCAATCATGATTTCTTCGGCAAAAAGCCTACTGAAGAGTCGTTAGGGATAACGATGAAACAGTTCTGTATAAGCAACCAGCTCTTTTTGGTGGTACAATGCATAAGTTGTTTACAGCTGTGAACAAACGCAACTTTTTCGGACCTAGAGCCAGCTAAACTCATTAATAAAACACTATCTCCGTACAGACGCTATACAGCAAGATGGAAGAGATAGGGAAGAAATGCACAACCGGCTGCAGAATCTCTAAAACTATGTGCAAGAACACAAGAGACAAAAAACTCACGCACTATATGCTACAGCTCCAAAGAAGAGATTGTAGACTGCTTGTAAGGCATATTTCCGCTCACGCGAAAAAGCTAGGCATTACAACAGCAGACACATGCAGTAAATGTAAGGAACCTAGAGTCATAGAGACTCTGGAACACCTCATCTGCAGCTGCCCAGCGATCGGTACGATAAGTTTAAAACATCTACACTCTCCAAGCTTTACCTCTCTGAAAGAGGCGGCCAACTATTGGTATTTGGCAAAACGTCAAAATTCCTCTTGGACCAGGAGATCCCGGTATGCTCCACTACCCTCAATAAACTAGAGTCTTTTATGTGAGGTCCCCGGTATATGATGCATACAACTCTACACCGCGATTTGGGTGCTCAAACAGGTGGCCCACTTCTATAGACTTGCCTCTGATTTGGCGACAAACTGGCTCAGAAGTCGTCTCAATCTACGACATTCCATCGATCTTTGTGTACATGGAGGGCATCTCTCGGGCCGCCTCAGCAATTTGGCATAAGTGTCCGCTTGGCACCATCTCCTACCAATCTTTGCACGCTGCTGGTTCCCCTGCAAGATCACAGCTCATAACAAAACCTAAAAAGCATTCCCCCTAAATTTTCGCTCACCACGTCCAAAATAATTGTAAGCCATATTTTCCTGAGCTGTGTATCAGCTGTTCTCTCGATCCACAAGCGCTATTGATAGGCCAACTATCGATAAGAAACTGTGGCACGGAATTTAACTAGAACATGGAAATTTTTTAAGAGAGATGCAACCCTGTTCTCCTCAAACAGAACCATTATCTTGGACACATAAGAAAATGAAATCTCTTGATGTTCTGTGACACCGACGGATTTTTCGAGCGTTTTGCAAACCAATCGAGGGCAAATTCTCTAGAGATTTTCAGGACACTCCCCATAAAGTTTTTTATATTTTTTAATGAAACAAATGAAACAGAGAGAAAGCAAGGCGAACTTTGATCAGCATAACTGTTGACTATCGACTATTGTTTGCGAACATTTAGCTAAAGTTTGATTCACCGATTTAAATACGTTTAATCCAACTAGTTAGAAGCACTTTAAGTGTTTGTAAAACCCTAAATTAATGTTTGAAATGACTTGCGTTTCTGGTTTTCAATAAACTGACAATTTCACAGACTTCTTGTTTTCCACAACTTCATATTCCAAGCCACAATTTTGTTTTATTAATATTTTACGCTCAACTAACTTTTGCTCAAAGGATTTTCGCAGGTCAGAAGACGAATCTGCGTATGTCTATGCGAAAACCATACACATGTCAGTCACACTTAACCCCGGGCCATGGGTTATGACAAGAACAAGGGATCAGCGGGAGCAGCAGGCGACCGCAAGAATTTCGCAAAATCCCGATTTTGCTTTTATTGCCTTGCGGCAAAATTATTTCTATTAAGTCAGCGAAATGTTACTTGTTTCTTTCATAATTTCAACGTTTATTATGATTTCCGGAAATGCTTTCGAGGCAAACTGAAATTTATGCACATCGCATATGTCAACAGCTCGTTGCTTCCTTCGTTTTCTTTTTGTTTGATAAAAAGGATATCCATCTGTATCCTTGTTTGGCTTTGGTTGAAATTTGCATATTTGCATTTCAATTTGCTTTATTTTTTCTCTTTTGGCAAAAAGAATTAATTGTCAATAAAAATTTACCGTGCGGAAAATTTGTTGGGCAAACAAAATTGAAACTGTGCCTGGGAAAAACATATTTGGGTTTTTAAATCCTTGATGGACTTGAGGCGGAAATGTTTCGCCTTGGCCAAAGGGGGAAGAGTAAGTAGCTTCCTTCTTGTAATATTGCAATTTACATTGCAGGGTTTTGAATTTACACTTGCAGGCAATTAATAATGCTGCATTAGGGTTATCCAACTCCAAACAACAATTAAGCAGGATAATTAAGTTTATCGTTCATTGGCTTTGCATTTCTCCTCTGTGCACTTCCTGAGGGTGCTGTGGAAACATGTATGACAGATTACACAGGGAAGAAGCCAGTGGCATGGGCACTGCAACCCTTTAAGTGCATTTTCAAATTCAACTTGTAAATGGGAAACATTTACTTTGGCAAATGTAGATACATGTGTGTCTCTGCATTAATCAAGATTTCTGATATGATGGAATGGAATTCTTTAATGAAACAGTTGGAATTCCAACATGTTTCTAGACTTAAATCATAAATAGTTAATAAGTGTATTTTCCCAAATCTTCAATCTAAATTAAATACGAGGGGCATATCCAAAGTTCGATTAGTTGGTTTACAGTAAAGCTCTTTTTTTTATATTATCAAAAATCCAAAGATGCCAGAGTCCTTGTAAATATCTTATGATATTTTCATGTTAGATTGAAGAACGAACGATTGAAAAGGGGATGAGCAAATGTAAAAATACCAGGGACCGGTACGAGTATAAATTTTCTAATCAACCTCCTGTGATAGTTTCATTTTTCTGTCGAAAGTTTTAAGAAAAACTTTTCAATGAAAGTGGCCAATTGGACCTGATCACACTGAACAGACATAGACAAGACTTTAAATTGAGTTGAAATATTTGGCTTTAACAGCGCATTAGAACCAAAACTGAGCTTTAAGAACTTCTCTCCATCATTGTATATGTGTCAAGAAATTATTTTTCAGTCAGAAAATTGAGTTTTGTTTGTGTCTGACTTAAGAAAATACAACTGCCAAAATGTTTTGTCAGATGAATTTTTAGATTGAAGAAAAGATATTTCGATTTTTTTTCAATCTTTTGTAGCTCCCCCTGTAACTTCTATCCATAT
The DNA here is from genome assembly GCA_037044535.1 of Lordiphosa magnipectinata. Taxonomy (NCBI): domain Eukaryota; kingdom Metazoa; phylum Arthropoda; class Insecta; order Diptera; family Drosophilidae; genus Lordiphosa; species Lordiphosa magnipectinata. The sequence goes on along the minus strand of JBAMBO010002487.1, from coordinate 77,532 downwards.
GTCACTGCACATTATCAGCAGTAAATTATATTAAAGACAAAAACGTATTGATTGCCCATTCTCTGCCATTTCCCCCACCCCCCAATCCTCTTCTCAATGCATTCATTTGACACCTTTGAAGTTGCAACACTTTGTATCTCAGTCTTGGCACAATGAGCCAAGCTCTGCACACACATAATGCAAAATAAATTGGATTATCCTTTGATTCATTCACAGTTTGTCGCCCGAACTTGGCTAGAACATAATTTATATGCTTTACATATTTCAAATGGCCAACCTGGATGTGTGGCTGCACTCAATCGGAGTGGTTGGTGGTGGTAAGGGTGGTCATTAATTTTCTTGGTGTCGCTCAAAGGAGGCGATAACAAGTTTTGGCTGATTTGATTGCCGTCGGTGTCCTCTATATGAGCAATGAGCCTGGTTAGATTTCCAGTTTCAGTGTGCTGTTGGGTTTGGGTATGCGATTCATGGGTTTAATTGCTTTCATTTGGAGAGTTGTTGGGTCAATGCGATGAAGTGAAGGGCTTTTAGCTTCTTAAAGGTATATTTGTCAGAGAGAAAGTTTATTACTAAAATAGAAATAGAAATCTTTGATTTTAACATAGGTTTGAAAAAGCCTTGGCCCTGTTTTTGTAATTGGGATTTTCCAAAATCTGCTGATTAAAATTAACTACTCGGAAACTAACTGAATTTTGTTGCCACACGGATTAACTGTACCGACAGCAAATCTAACTGCGTAAATTGTTGATTTAGCAAATTTCAGTTGGCCCTTATATTTATATTGTACTTGAACGGAATTTGAACTTGAGAACTACAAGTGGTCTCATTTATACGATATTCAAGAAATTTGTCGTGCATGTGTTTAGGCAGATTCAATACAAGTAATATCTAAGAGGCTTTGCTATTAACACGCGTTGTGGCGTAGCGGGTAAGCATGTCATTCCAATCGCCAACAAAATATAAATTTGTTTAATTCGTTCTTTTTTAGAACTAATTCTGGTTGGAGAGGGGGTGCTCTGGGATGATGATGAGCTCGAAATAATTGAACTCAAGTGGTATGGTAACTTGACTGCCAAAATAGTAACCCTACTGTTCTACAGTTGAATTACAACTGTCAAATTACTATTTTTATGATTAAATTACTGTGTACACTAGACGGAACGTCGCTTATATAAGAATATTTCAAAAAATAAATTACCACATGATTATATTCAGTCTAGTGTAAACAGTAAGAAAAGTTACTTACTGTAAACTTCAGTAAATAAAGGCTGATCCATGAAGAAGTTTTTATTTTATATTACAAATAAAACACAAAAAATGGAATTGAATGGTGGAATCTATATAATGGGCTGGAAAAACGATCTCTGAAATTTACTTTTTAAAGATAATTTCATTCAAATGTTGACCGCGAGTACGCCGTAAATGGAACATTCGGATGGTCAAATTTTGGTTAACTTTTCCCAGCGCGAGTAATGTTGGCTTCCAAGTCTTTAATCGTAGAGCATCGACGAAGACATTTGACTTCACGTAACCCCACAGAAAAAAAATATCCAGTGGTGTGATAGCACATGATCTAGGCGGCCAGTTGAGAGGTCCGGAACGCGAAATAAGCTGCTGGCCGAAATGATTTCTTAATAATGGATTTATTTCAAGCGCTGTGTGTGCCGTAGCACCGTCTTGCTGGGCTTCATCAAGGGCTTCCATTTCAGGTAACCAAAAGTAATTTATTATGGTGCGGTAGCGCTTGCCATTGACGGTTATGTTCTGTCCGGCGATCAATCCGTGCGAACTTCATTCCAAACTTATCTACAGCCTCGTTTAAACTAATCGTTTCGCAACAGTCTTTCTACATAGACAGGCACTGCCAGTTCATTTTTCTGACAAGTAGCAACGAAGACTTAACATGGAAACACAATTTGCAGCGTAGACAACTTTTCACTCAGATATTAGTCAGCTGTTTTGGTTATCTGAGTTATTTGTCGAATATGTTCGTCCCCCTCTAACCACCGAGTTTTTCTAAGTCACAATTATTTTTTGAGTACATGTCACTAGGGAGCGAACATCACACTAAAATGAGAGGCTTTTTAAATTTTGCTTTTATGTTAAATCTTTGCAAGTATTGCTAAAATGTTCCACATTTCTTCGCTCCATATGGTCGCTAACTTGACGCAAAGTCAATCAGTGCGCACTTCATTTCCAAATTATCGATTGCCTCGATTAAACTTATAGTTTCGCAACTGTATTTTGTACATCGACACGCTCTGCCAGTTCAGTTTCCTTTTCCTGACAAGTACGGCAGACATCAGACGTGAAAATGGGGGATTCCGGAAAATTGATCGATTTACCCTTGGACGTTCTTCAATTAATATTTGCTGAAATTACCAATCTCAAAGATCAACTTAATTTAGCTCGAGCTCATCAAACCCTAAGCAAGGCAGTTTCCTCTCAATGGGGCAATAAATTCAAGAAAATTGAGTTTGACGAAATACCAATTGATGACTGGACGTTTATTTTGTCTGTGTGCGGTTCTTCTGTTGAGAGCATGATTTCTCAATATGAAGACAATACCGTGCCTATGTTAAAGCTAGCAAGCATATTTTGTCCAAAATTGGAAACGATCTATTTTGCCGTTTGTTCCGGTACAAATACATTGATGAGGTCATTGTTGGTACAATTTAAGACCCTAACTCGGGTGGGACTGTTCAATCAACCCGGAACAGAACCATTTCTTGATGTTCTCCAACAATTGCCAAAGCTGGAAAATTTGTATTTAAAGGACTTCCCCAACACCGAAAGTAAGTTCTTCAGAGAAAATCGAAATTAATAAATTTTCAATTATTTTATTTTAATTTTTAGTAATTCATATTAAAAATCTGGTGAATCTGGATGAATTGGAAATAGTTAATAAAGAGCCATTGGATATTTTTGCTGAATTCTCTTCACTGGAAAATTTGAGCGCTTTGGAACTGAAAGCTGGCATCATTAAATTCATTCCGAAAGAATTTAAGGATAGAGTTCTATTGCCTAAATTAGAAATGCTCCGTCTTCAATTTGGCATATTCCTTACCACATTGCCTTACTTTCCGAAATTGGAATTTCTGGCCATAGGAAATGTTCACCCTGCAGTATGGCCTAAGCATGTGTTTGGCAAATCCTCTTCTGATTATGGAAAGAGCCTGAAGTCCTTTCGATTCTCTTTCGAAGCATCTAAACCGATTAATGAAGTTGAAGCACAAGTCGTTTCAAGCTTAGCAGCACTTACCAGGCTCGATATACAAGTGCGCAATGATGGCTGTTTCAAGTACATCAGTCAACTGAAAGAGCTGGATAAAATTATACTCCAAAATTCAGTAGGCATGACGAACAAAGGTCTGCTGAAACTGATTATCGGTTGCCCAAAGCTACGTAGCGTAGACGTTTTTGGATGTTATGGGATAACCCACGCTGTAGTGTTTCCAATGCTGGAAATATTGAAAAAGAATGGCGTACAGAAAGAGAAGCCGTTGGTGCTTTATGTACACAGTTGTTTCGACCAAGTTGGACGAAAGGTGAGTTATTGTTTAATAGAGTCAAGTCAGTTTTAACAATTTTATCTTATTTACAGGTTCGTTCGAATCCGAATTTCAATTTATTGGAAATAAAAAAGCACGAGACTTTCTCAATGTTTTGAGCAATCATCATACAAACATTTTAAAAGACAATTTACCATTAATTACTTTGAGAAATTTCGACTAACAGTACGAATATGTCAAAAATCTAATTTAAAAAACTGTTCAATAATAAATAAAAGAACCTTACAGCAATATTTGATCAGCGGCTCCATAAAAACAATAGAGTTATATAATTGCCCCTGTGGCTTATCCTAGATCAGCAATGGCGACGCCAGGCTCACCGTGCCCGAACACTTATCAACGACGATTGCTCAGGATTGTGCAAAGAGAGCATGATACATTAACTTTAACTCAGGGGCCGGGAAAAACACAAATGCCATTCTGCGATAAAAGATTCGCCCAACATTAGGAAACCTAAGGCGACCATGTCGGTTTGATTCACCTGAATACAACTTTGAGTCATCGAACCAAGGCCGACTGAGAATATGGAAGCTGCGCAGTGCTCTACCTTGTAGTTATTGTATCATGCCAAGAGAGCTATCAGCTTTTCGTTCGTCGTTGGCCAGCAGCCAACGAAGTAGGACAGAGCAGGTTTACGTCGCTTTATTTTCGCAAGAAAATACGCTCCCAATTTTTGGCCTCGCTCTTGTGGACAAACGCTTTCTTAAATCTTTAATGGTTCATTAATTCCCATTATCTCCCTAGGTCAATCCAAGATATACTTAACAAGGTATGTCAAGGTAATGTCACTCTGTAAACAACCCTTGTGAGCAACGCATCTCCGCCGACGAATTTTTTGGTGTTCAGCTTCATATTTAAGAAGTTGTGAGAGAGCGAGTGAGGCTACCTTGTTAAGTATACCTTGGGTCAATCAGTGTGCACTTCATTCCAAACTTATCGAAACCCTCGATTTAACTAATCGTTTCGCAACACTATTTCTTTATCGACACGCTCTGCCATTTCAGTTTTCTGACAAGTACGGCAGACATCAGACGTGAAAATGGGAGAATACCGAAAATTGCTCGATTTACCCTTGGACGTTCTTCAATTAATATTTGCTGAAGTAACCAATCTCAAAGATCAAGTAAATTTAGCTCAAGCTCATCCAGCCCTAAGCAATGCAGTTTCCTTTCAATGGGGCATTAAATTCAAGAATATGCAGTTTGACAAATTGCCTATTGAAGACAGGACGTTTATCTTCTCCGTGTGCGGTTCTTCTGTTGAGAGCATGATTTCTCAAAATGAAGACAATACCGTGCCTATGCTAAGGCTGGCAAGCAAATTTTGTCCAAAATTGAAATCAATTTATTTTATTAAAAGTTTCGGTACAAATAAATTGATGAGGTCATTGCTGGTAAAATTGAAGTCCCTAAATCTGGTGGGACTGTTCAATAACCCCGGAACAGGGCAAATTCTTGATGTTCTCCAACAATTGCCAAATCTGACAGATTTGTATTTAAACGACTTCCCCAATTCCGAGTGTAAGTTCTTAAGCGAAAATCGCCATTAATGAAATTTTAATTATTTGATATTTAATTTCAGTAATTCAAATAAAAAAACTGGTGAATCTGGCTGTACTGGAAATAGTTAATAGAGAGCCGTTGGATATTTTTGCTGAATTCTCTTCAATGAAAAATCTGAGCTGGCTAGTAGTAAACGCTGGCATCATAAAATTCAATCCGAAAGAATTTAAGGAACCTCTTTGGCCTAAATTGGAATGTCTCAATCTTCGTTATGGCATATTCCTTACCACATTGCCTTACTTTCCGAAATTGGAATTTCTGGCCATAGCCAATGTTAAGACTGCAGTATGGCCTAGGCATGTCCTTGGCAAATCCTCTTCTGATTATGGAAAGAGCCTGAAGTCCTTTCGATTCTCTTTCGAATCAGTTGCACCGATTAATGAAGACGAAGTACAAGTCGTTTCAAGCTTAGCAGCACTTACCAGGCTCAGTATACAAGTGCACAATGATGGCTGTTTCAAGTACATCAGTCAACTGAAAGAGCTGGATCAAATTATACTCCAAAATTCATTAAACATCACGAACAACGGTCTGCTGGAAGTGATAAGCGGTTGCCCAAAACTACGTTACGTAGACGTTTTTGGATGTTATGGGATAACCCAGGCTGTAGTGGTTCCAATGCTGGAAATATTGAAAAAGAATGGCGTAAAGAAAGAGAAGCCCTTATTACTTATGGTACACTATTATTTCGAGGATGTTGGAAAAGAGGTGAGTTAGTGTCTAAAAGAGTTAAAAGACAGTTTTATCCATTTTATTATCTTATTTACAGGTTCGTTCAAATCCGAATTTCAATTTATTGGAAATTAAAGAGCACGAAGACATCGTGATAAGGAATTTTAGTGGAACATATTAATATATTACTTGGATAACAAATATACTAGAGAAGGAAGATGCATTACATCAAAACTTCATTTTAAAAAAATGTTCATTAATAAATAAAATAACCTTACATCTATATTTAAAAATAGGATCCATAAAAAATTAATTGCCCCTGTTGCTTATTCTAGATCAGCGATGGCGACGCCATTCCCGCAGGCCCTGAACTCTTTTTGCTGTTCCCACCGACACGAGCCGAACGAATGCCTGGCATTGCGTGTGTGTAGCCACTGACACGATGCTCATTTCGCACTGCAAAGTAGCACATCGATTAGCTAATAGTGTCTGTGTGGGGACATCGTATTAAATCACAGCAAATAGCGACGCTCTGGACTCTGCCTTAACTACAATGTAGCGCAACCGAAAGTGCCACAAATTTTTGCATGTATTTAGGTGTATATCGTATCCAGATCAAGTTTGTTTCAGATTTGGAAAATTCCCCCTCCTTTTAACAGCGAAAAACATGTCAAAGCTACAATTATTAAGTTAATTTTTTAAGTTTTAACGTTGTGACTTAATATCTATCTGTTCTAAAAACCACAATAAGATCCGAGCAAAAGCACCGAAGTTGTCAGGCCTATCAAAAACATAAATCCAAAATTGTTAGATGCATGTCAAGCCACACGAAAACTTATTCAGTCGAAGAAGTTAACTCAATATTAACTTAGAAAATCAAAGCCTTAGGGACAACATTACTTGGTACTGGGTATTTTGCAATCGGGGCACTCGACTGCAGCACTCTTCTTTTAGTTTCAAACCTGTGTGGGACCATAGGGCATCGAACTTACTTGTTATTGATTAAAAACTAGCGTTTTTATTAAATTTTGTGAGTTTTAATTGGTTTTCAAACTTTATTTTTAATAAATCTTTTTTAAATCGATTTTCATGCAATTTTTCCAGTGTTTTGAACTATGAACTTTAGCAGCCGATCCCGAGTCACTCTGTTAACCTACAATAATGAACTTACGCTCATTTTAAAGTTGGAGAGACTTTTTTAGACATCTTTTGAATATTTTGCATACACCGTGCGCTGTTAGATCTTACCAAGTTGGTGGCGGCAGCTGATACTTCAGAACTTCACAGGTAAAACAGGGCACCTAAGCGGCAGGGAACGATTCGATAATTAAGTAAAGATAATTGAAAGATGTTATTCGCCTTAAAAATACATAAAATGTCATTGCTCCGGGAAAGAGGTGAATGCAGAATAAAATATTTTACACAAATTCATCAATTTGAAACATTGAAATGTGTAGTAGCATTATTATAGATCATTACATTACTATAGTGTTACTAAAAATCTATCCAAAAGCATATTTGGGAAACTTTCTAAAATGATTCTTTGTTTTTGTTTATAATGTTAATGAAGGGCCATACAGTTTGTGTGGTTCTTAGCCCATTCCTTGGCCTTGTCGACCACATTAAACTCATCATATGGCGGATCTCTAGTCCCGTCCAAGATATACTTAACAAGGTAGACGCACTCGCTCTCTTTGCTTACTTCTTAATTGTCAGTCTATAACACTGCCGGACAAATGGAGAGGACAAAAAAGTGTGCTTGTGTTGGTGAGCAAGAGAGCTCTCTCCCGGTGTACTTGCAATTCAATGTTCACCGATGCACACAATCATAAGTTCGGCTCGCGTTTGCGTAAAAACACGACAGACTTCGGCTCGTGGTAGCTATGGCTGGCCGGGTCTGGTCTATAAACAACCCTTGTGAGCGACGTATCTCCGAACTTTTTGAGTTCTGCTTCTTATTTTTTTTTTCTAGCGAGTACAGAAATGCATTACTCTCTCGCTCTCGCACTTTTTTATACTCATTTTGACACTTATATAAGAAGTTTTGAGAGAGCGAGTTCGGCTACCTTGTTAAGTATATCTTGGTCCCATCTACTTAAAAAATGTATTATAATGAGAGGACTTTATCAGGGTCCTGGAGATTTTAGTATAAGCGATTGCACTTTGAACTAAACTTGGACAACTTTATTTGTGAAGTGCTACTAGATCATATGGAATGGAAACCGTACGTATTAAATCTACTTGGCTTTGAGCAGGAGGTTACAAATCGTCGACTAATCTAGTAGCTTGGCATATTTGTGACCCTTCACTTATAAAGTCAAACAGCTTTAATTAAAAATGCTAACGTTTATAGGAAAACCTCTTGAGATTTCTGGGACACAACCGATGGTTTGCTTTTCAAAATAACAACAACTGAGGACTAAATTCCTCATCGAGGCAAATCAAAGTCCTCAACTAGAGGCACATTAAAGCCCGCAATCTATCGAGGCACATTGGACTCCTCCATTAAAAGCACCAGTTCTATTTAGCAAACTCCAACAGGTCATCACAGCAAGCCTCAGATGTTCTGCTTCCGGAATCTACAAATAGCACTCATGTGTTTGAGCGCGTTGCTGCTGTCAAGATACCGCTAGAGCAATCCTACACTAGCCCTCATAGAACTTAGGCAGGAGGAGATGTGGCGACACACCATCTATAGCCAAGTGTGACCGCACACCATCACGTAGTCATACAATATGGCCACAGACGTTCATATATTCAGTTTATAAAATCCAAGTTGAAGGAGACATTATAAACTCCACATTGGTTACACTGTAAAAATATTTATGCTTTAAATTATCAACATTTTCCAAACGTCTTCATCTTAAGTTCTTTTCTCAACTAACTGTTTATGACTTCATTTGGTCACTAAATCTATATTTATATATCCATAACAATTTCAATGTTTACCATATGCATTCAAATTTATGCCATTTATATTGTATCTATAGACAGGGACGACCCCATGCGGCGGTCTATTAGGCCAGTGCTTATGTTGTGCTGCCAACACCATTTAGCCGCAAGGCAGGCGAGCCACATAATTTCTATGATTATGCCGTGGCGGAGGGTGCGGAGTGGGGAGTGGGGCGTGTCTGTTCTCGCCTAATACAACAGACCCGCTAATGCTGATGACGATGAACACGTGCACGATCGTTTCGCATAAAGTGCAACTTTGATGACTCTGAACGTTTTATGACAAGATCATTGTAAGTGGCGGGGAGTAGCCCCAGCTCTGACCGCTGACTTCTGACATTTGTGTGATGTGGCGTGCGCTGGGCCCATAACCATTTCTTTAAGCTAATCATAATAAACTTTTCATCTTTTTATGTTAAATATGAGATGCTCACATCTGGAGACACTTTGTTAATGGAGAGAGAGGATGGGATGGGATAGTCGCTCGCCTGATGTTTGCTTTTAATGCTACTAAAAACAGTTTTTAAATGCAAATTAATGTAGGCTGGCTGCTCCACTCCTGGGTGCGTCGTTTTTATTTGAAGTGTTGACTGACGGGCAACTGCAGGTTTGTTTTTTCTTCCTCCTCTTCGACTACTATTTCATCTGGTACTCCCTGGCATGTTTATTTCTTGTTCTTGTCGATTGTTATCTTTATGAAATTTTCACTCGACTTAATTGCATGCATAGGTTTTAATGGCTCTTGAAATTGAAATTGAAATGCACATGTACTCGGAAGGGGAAGTCTCTAATCCTAAAATAGAATTGCGTTTTACTGCTTATTAAATGTTTGCTTCAACTATCAGCTTTGATTCCTGTTACAGTTGCCCATTCGTTGCAGTTCCAACAAACACAGAAATATTTATGGGCAACGCTCAGTTAAACATACGAAAAGGTCTTTTACCCAAAAAGCTTTCTGTGCAGATCTGTAAATTATTGCGCATATGCAAATAAAAATACCAAAAATAAATTGGAAAATAAAACCCAAAAGTAGAGAAAAGAATTGTGTAAAAAGAATACAAGCAAAGTAATAAATACCAAGTATTTTTAAGCCGAAGTATGTTTGCTCTTTGATTTCTTATACTCGGCCGCTGCCGACGCAGCAAGCAGGTGTAGGTTATAGAGAGCACAATTACTATTACAGCGGCTGATATGCTGTCAGCGTTTCTGCTGCCATTGCCGACCCCTGCTTTATGTGTGTAATTCCGAGTAATTTAAAACTGTGAACGAATACTTTGAATTCAGTTCCCCGAATCCTTCTGAGGTGTGTAACCAATAGTTGTCTATCTTCATAAAACTTAGCACAAATTTGCTTCCTGACTTGCCTAGCAAACAAAATGAGAAATCAATAGTATGCACCCCCTTCAAAGGGCATCAAAAATAACAAAATTCTATTGCCACAACAGAGACATGCAAATCAGTTTCTTTCTTTATATTTGGATTTTTTTTTTTTTTTTGCTCGGCCCATAAAATTCATTCAAGCGGCGCCAGGCTATAAAAAATCACAATTTCCACCAGGAAAAGGCAGCCAAAAAAAAAAAAAAAATAAGCGAAACGGAGATCTTTGGCTCGTTGGTTTGTGCTTAAGCGCATTTAAGGCGTCTCTCATGGTTATTGGGTGTCTTGGTGTGTGATTAGCATACGCAGTTTGGCATGACACCCTTTTATTTCTTCCTTGGTGTTTGCCACTAAAAGGGGTTGTATTACGAGTATATATATATATATATATGTGTGTAGGGCTTATCAAGTGACTTTTATTTGTTACACAAGTCAACTCCTTGTTACCAGATAAAGGGTAATTTTTTGCAGTTTGCGTAATTTATATGTGAATTTTCTCTGGCTTTGCTGGTTTGGGCATAATGTGTAACGGGTAGACGATTTCAGAATTGTTGACATTATGTCAGATAAGTGAAATTACATGTTTTGCCGATTTGTTTACAAGCGAGAGTTCGTTTTTTTGTTATTTTTTTTTGCTTGAAAGGGGAGAGTGTTTGATTGAGAGATGGGGATGCTGATGAAATGTAATTATTTACCAGGCTTGTGCAGGGCTAAAGCCTCCAGGTTCAGATTTAAATAAAATAAAGGTATTGAAACCTTGTAGTTCAATATAAATGAAATCAAGCATTAAAACAACTGTAAAATGTAAAGTTTTAAAAAGTAAATGCCAATATTATCTTAGCTTAAATTCAATTTTTAGATAGTCAAATGTAATATGTTTATTCTTAAACGAATCTTGAGCTAGAAACCATACCTGGAGTCAGGAAATATAGGAATTTAAAGACTATTCAATTTCCACCAATTGATATTCAATCCTGTTTTTCAATCAGCTTAGTAGATTGAAGAAGAGAAGGTTAGATTTTTTATCAAACACTTACAATAAAATTTAAGTCCGATAAGTTCTCATCTTCTACATCTTCTACATAGAGCTTTCTGTCACAATTAACAGGGTAAATTGAAAGCTTATCTGGAAGAGGTGAAATCGGTCCTTATTCTGACACTGAATAATAAGAATCGGTATATCTTGAGATAGGGCTTAAAATGTGAAACACCACATTTTGGTACCATCGTAAACCCTCCATAAGAAGGATCCCGCTTTCTTAACAGGAAAATATGAGCTTACCTTATAAACATAAGGGATACGTTGCTCTAATAGTGTACGTAAAGCTACAGCCAAAAAACTATATCAATTTAAAAAGCTTTGTCTCAAATTGAATCTGAAACTAGTCTCATTTTTAGAGAGTATTAATTTGATATCTTCTATATTTACATGGTAAGTTTAAGCAGCTAAGCATACATATGAACACACCTGATCATATTAATAGGTACACACCGGAATTTTTTAATTATAGATGGTTTTTTCGTACTTTTAGAGTTGACAACTTTATAATTTTTGTTTTATTGTTGTTGTCAATGTCTGGCCACACTGTGACAAAGAGTTGAAAGAGTGGCTGCCCCGTATATCAAAGCTTTTCTATAAATTGCGAGTCCACCACACATTTCGCCTGATCATAATAATAGGTACAGTCTCCGTTTCTCACAATTATCAAGTGAATAATTTTGTAATCAGTGATCTTTTGGTAACTAAAGGTAAATTAAGTATAGCTCCTGTCAATACAGAGAATTAAATAATTATTTTTTTTTAGAAAAAATGGGGCGAAATTCTTATTGTACTAAAAAAGAAGCTCGATTGGTTCTTAATCTGAGAAAAGAAGGCAAATCTTTAAGAGCCATCGCCAAATTAATGAACAGGTCACATAATTTTGTTAAAAATGCTTTAGAAAGAAAACCAAGACAGGAAACCCGTGGTAGGCCACAAAAAACAACAGAAACCCTTGACCACTACATAGTAACTTTGAGCAAAAAGGACCCATTTAAGTCATCGAAGGCTATTGCAGCCGAAATTGGGAATTCCGTTAGTGCTCCAACTATCCGAAGACGACTACAAGATGCCAACCTATCAGGAAGAATGGCCAGAAAAGTCCTACTTATGCGCAAAAAAAATATCACCATGAGGCAAACTTTTGCAAGAGACCACAAAGACTGGGTAGGATGCACCGGGGAGAAAAAATAGAGAAACATATTATGGAGCGACGAATCCAAGATTAATTTGTTTGGGAATGACTGTGAAAGGAATGTTTGACGCCCTAATGGAAAGGAATTCCATCCACGGTTTACAAAAAAACAGTCAAACATGGAGGTGGCAATATAATGGTATGGGGTTGCTTCTCCTGGTACGGCGTAGGTCCAATTTATCAGACTACGAACAAAATGAATGCTGAAGAGTACAAATCCATATTGTAAACAGTTATGGAACCGTATGCTGAGGAAAATATGCCATTACGTTGGGTATTTCAGCAAGATAATGATCCTAAACACACATCAAGGCTGTTATCTAAATTTTTCGAGGACCAAAAAGTTGACGTTCTGAAGTGGCCAAGCCAATCCCCCGACCTTAACCCTATTGAAAACTTGTGGGGAGACTTAAAAAAGAAATTGGCAAAGCATTCATTTTCAAATAAACAAAAATTATGGGAAGGTGTCCAAAAACTGTGGTATGAGACACCAGTAAAGACCTGCCAGGCTCTTATTAAAAGTATGCCAAAAAGAATAGCAGTAGTGGCCAAAAATAGAGGTGGATACACTGGATACTAAGTTAGGAAATACTAATTTACCTAAAGAACACAAAATGGAAATTAAAAGTTTTTTTCGTACCAACACATGAAGTGTACCTGACCCACATGAAGTCACACTGAAAACGTATCTGAAACACAAAATGATCTCTTTTATGTTAAAATATATTATTATTCTATGTTACAATTAAGTTTATTTTATTAAAAACAAATAGTTTAAGAACCAATGAGAACAAATTTTAAGTTTGAAACAATGAATAAAACTGTTTTCTGTTACCTTAAAGTCAGAGTTGATGTGTGTACCTATTAATATGATCAGGTGTGTATATATGTTGTAGTCGTTTTTTGCGAATGTATGTAAATATCAAGTGTAAATCTTTAGACTTATACCACGCCACAATGCTGCTGTGGCTCATTTCATCGCTTTGCAAAATGACGCACAATGCGAGAATTTCGAAACGAAGACAGCTGCAGAAGAGGCGTTTTTCGTGTATTTCACTCAGGGTCTTCTCGAAGGCGTAAAACTCTACATCCGAGTGGACCCAAAGCATAGTGCAGAGTGAGATTACAATGTTTCACATAGTGAGGTGTCTACACCTGACAATTTCATTTCGTTAGTGTGAATTAAATAGATTTTGAAAGAGTTCAAAGTAAAGTAAAAAGTTTATAAAATGTTTTGTTTTAATTTTAATGGCCGTTTGTAAAGAACTGAATTAATTCTACAAACTTGATAAGAAAATATATAAAATTTATAAAAGCTAGTATCAAAATGATAATAAAAGTTTGACAACTGAAATATTAAATTGGTATTTACAAATTTATACAAAAAAGTGTTAGCCTGATACAAGTTAGTATCAATTTGACATCATCGAAATATCATTTTAGTACTTTCGAAAATATCAACTTGATACTTGCAATATTAAAGAGAATTTGATACTCAACAGTTTCAATTTGATGACTAAATAGTGTCATTTTGATGATTACTTTTTATACTCAGTACCAAAAATACACAGAGTATATTAAGGTTGTGCAAAAGTATGTAACAGGAACAAGTTAGAACCATTTCCGATCTTATAAAGTGTATATATTCTTGATCAGCATCAAAAGCCGAGTCGATATAGCCATGTCCGTCTGTACGAAGAGATCTCAGAAATGGTAAGAGATGGAGGTCTGACACAGTTTTGTAGCTAGATTGTTCATACCTTTTAGAGATATTTAGTAATCAAGATTAATAGTGCTGCTTGCTTGACCTCGAGCCCGCAAGCAGCACTATTACAATTAGAAAGGTCACTAACCAACAACGTAATCAAGATTATTTATCGATTTGCCGAAGAAATGATACTCAAGTTATGATCAAAAAATGTTCGCTGCCGCAGCGCAGCAGCAGCGCTACTTTCACCTGCGGGTACAGAGTATATAACAGTCGGGCTAGACGCACTTTCTTACTTTTTTTTGGGTGTTTTTTTTTTATTTTTTATTTTGTTACATCTTTTTTGTCAGCAAATTACGAGGTACAGAAAAAGTTTAATGTTCGTATGGTACAATTAATGTTTGAATTGGTGTTAGATGTGAGATGTTATGGCAAAAGTAAGCGTTGCGAATAAATGATAGCCTTTATTAATACAACAAAGCCTCGAACCTCGTTTTCATCTATTTGGAAGGAATATTTTGTCAACCCTTTTAAAAATATTGAAAACTTTGGGTGAATGTCTAAGCTTTCAACCCTAATATTTTAGCATTTCTTTGTATTTTTTCAACCACAACCAAATTGCTTGGTAAACGAATTCATAAGATAAATTTAAGTAGGTGTTTTAGCAAGGGGTTTTCAGGTTTCCAGTTCCAAGCTATCTGTAAAAAAGGAATCCAAAACTACTCTTTAAACGCTCGATCTCTAACCTTGTTGACAACAACTCGGGTGTGTTCCGAGGTAGTCAAATTGAACCACTTTTGTCCATTTCTTTGTGAATATAAACTTGCGGGTTCTTTCTCTTTCATATCTACCTAATGATATGTGTAGCCCAGGTCTTTTTGATTAGTTTTAAAATTTGTGTTCAACGAACATTTGTTAACTCAACAGTTCAATGTGTGAACTTATGGCATTATACAGTGTCAAGCCAGTTTAAATATTTTATATATATTTATTATTTTATATATTTTTCGCTTGCCTTTGTCAGAAAACGAAAGCTTTCGTGCGACCACATTGAAAAGAGGTACAGAAATAACTTTTAACTGCGCTCTCTGCTTCTATTTGGTTGTGAGAATAGAGAAACACATTTTTTTGATTTTTTTCCTCTTAGGTCTTTTTGGGACCGTTTGGCTTAATTCTCGAATTAAAAAGGTCTTCTTCGTATGTATACATCGGTGTGGAAAGCTCGGCTAACGATATGAATGCGACGAACTATATGCGCTCTCTCGTTCTCTCTCGCATAGACTCTCTCTGCTTATGTTAAACTCTGGCGCTGCTCTTGAGTCTGCAACAGTGCCGTCCAAATGGAGAGGACAATAAAGTGTGCTTGTGTTGGTAAGCAAGAGAGCTCTCTCCAGATTACAGCCGTTTTAATTGCAATTCAATGTTCACCGATTCACACAATCATGAATTCGGCTGGAGTTTGCGTAAAAACACGACGGACTTCGGCTCCTGGTAGCTACGGCTGGCCGGCTCTGGTCTGCAACCTTTTCAAATAACATTTTGAGAGTTTGGTCTTCGATAAGCAGGCAATTTAAGACCAATTGACTGAGTTGGGCTTGATATTCGGTTGCTGTTAGACCGATCATTGCTGTGTGGTCAATCACAGCCACTTAACAGTGAGCGCGATAACAGAACACATTCGGTTGCGGTAAGCCCAGGCCCCTTTTATATTTGGTTTTTCGGTCAGTGACGTGAGCAGAGCGAACTGAAAAAAGGGTTGAGAGTTATTTACGAGCTATGGTTTTTAGACTTTCCCCTACGTGGTCTAAACTGGAAATTAAAAGTCCATAATCGCAGACTTTTACTTTTCAGTTTACTAATTCTCCAAGCTCTATTGACCATCCATTCTTACTTGCTTTATCAATTTTGTTAGTAATTGTAATTACTAGGATTTCACATATAATACAATTTTCCTTTAACTAAATTTAAAAATTTCTTTTTAATCCTTTACTCTCTCATTTCTCTACCCTTTTTCCTCAAATGTCCCTTCACTCGTTCGTGTCCATCCATCGACGCGACGTCTGCAACTCGTAAAATCTGGCAAATGCCATTTTTTTAATTGAATTTTCATTACATTTCCGTTTCAACGGTTTGCTGTCATGCCGCCCCACCAAGCTAACGAAACAATTTAATATCAGGAATCAGTAAGTCTCTGCAAAAGATTTTTTTGTTGATTGCATTTGCAGTAATATTTTTTTGGTTTGTTTTTAATTTTTTGCTTACGTTGCATCCCTGCAGCAGGAGACAGGAATTTTGGTTTTGTTTGTTTTTTTTTTATGATGATTAAAAGTTATCTTAATGTCGGCCAGGTTTGCGTTTCGGTTGGCACTTTTTTGAATGCAAAACTTTTTGGCACTGCCATGTGGGGGGTAAAACAAGGCAAAAGTCATTCAGTTGACAATGAAATGTTTATTTTTGAATGGTTTTAATTGCGTCTAGCAATGTCTCCTTTAATGACTGACAATGGTAACGTTTTATGGACACATGGACTAAGATTGAGTGAGATCAGGACGAATGGATGGTGGAGATGTTAAATAAAAAATCTTCAAACATGTTTGCAGATGCGGAATTGGTAAATGCTGAATGCCTTAAACGTATTTTCCCGTATAAAAAACAGAATTGAAATATGTTATTATTCCCCTAGCACCAACATTTACAATATCTATTAATGTCTTTCCCTTCCATTTGGTTTTCACTGGCGTATCTCAAGATCATTTCTAATATGCCGTAGTATGACAACTTCTCAAGCGCCTCAAGTGTTGTCACAAACGCATTACATAGATTTTTGGTGGCCAAGTGCCATGAAACCGAAAATACATACATATCTCAACCCAAAACACTTGACACTTGCCGCTGCCGCTTGTGGCATGAGCCGCCGCCTTGACATGTGGCTGCTGCTGTTGCTGCTGCTGGTTCCCGCTTCTGTTTTGCAGCCTGAAGAGAGATCATCTCGTTTCTTCTATTTTCCACAGAAAATCGGTTTGCCGCAACACACAGCGCGGCTTGTCGCTGTTAGAAAAATATTATTTTCTTTATGTTTTCATATATTTTTCCGCTGATAGCAAAAAGGGCGGCCAGCCGCTGACGCTGTCAGTCAGTTTACATGGAGTTTGGCCAGGGCTCCGCGCTTGAGTGAAAGTTGATGTGCATGAAAAGTTTTAATTGCGCGTCGAGTTGTAGTTGGTGTTGGGTGGCGCGCGTACTTTATATTTTGATTTTTTGTTTTTCCCCCCCATTTCTAGAAATATACAACAATAATTTCTTAACACACACACAACACCAAATTTTTTGGGTCATTTTTTCTAATAGCCCGGGGGCGACAAGAGATCTTGACAGCAAAAAAAAACTAAAGTGAGGCAGCATCTTTGTTTCGTGTCAAATGAAGTGTGGCATGTGCTGAAGAACCCTTGGGGAGTAGAAAGGGCACGTGTTTTGAACGCTGCGTAGGATCATGAAGAGGCTGCCACTGAAAGAAAAGAGAAAGATTTTTAAATTGGTTAGATTTAAATCATCAGATTTTGAAAGCTTGCGCTAATCGTGGGTGTCTTAAAAAAAATAATTGTTATTCAACTAATTCTCTATTTTATATGTCGACCATTTGACCATTCCTGATTTGTCGCCTCCGACTTCAAAAAAAGTCAAAACAAAAGTATAGGTTCCCCACAAAACGCGTCTTAAAAGGGTAAAAAAGCCATTTTTTTTGCAACTTTAAGCTACAAATTCTAAAAATCTAGACGTGATGTACCATTTCTGAAAACAGATTCGTGTTCAGCACCAACCCTTCAAGATACTTGGCCTTGTTGCCATTATAGATTATATTTACCTTACTATGGATAGAATCATACAATTGAAACCCCAAATCTTTGATTTATGAGTTTTTTTGACTCTTTCCTTTTCTTTGAATTTCTTTGAAAAGGATTTCCCAAATTTTTTCCCAAGCACAATTTTTCTCGAAAATTGTTACCTACTCAAGAATGGAACATATTCAAATCCCTTCTTAGAGCTAACTTTCACTATAGGTACAAACAGAAACCACTGACCAAATTTTCATATTTATGTTCTTACGGTTTAGGCTTTACATTAATCAGGCATTACATTAATTACAGGAATTAAATTAATTAGGCAATCAGTTAATCAGAACATCTCATTTTTTGTTTGATTCCCATAGTATTTAGTATCCATAATATTTAGTATTCCATAAAAAGTTGATCGAGTCGGGACCAAAAAATTCTGAAATGGTATGATGGTAGTACCAAATCCTTTGCAGGGTTTGATCTGGTTAGCAGACGTTTTCTTTTTATTGCACTTTGAAGTTTTCAGCTTCTGATTGAGATTCGCAACTCCATATCTCGTAAAATATTTGGAATTTCGCTTTGACCTCTTATAGGAAGTCGTTGCTCTTGGCTTGGCTTACAAAACATTCTTAAGTAGCAAGTCAAAAAAGTCACATCTTTATACTCAAAATTACAAAAATGTCTTAAAAATCATCAGGTTTTCCCCTCATTTTGTACTATTTTTCAACTTTGTCTTGAAAACTGTAACAAATTTGACGAAGCAATGCAGAACAAAAACGTAGCTTGGACTTAAATAAACAAATGATTGAAACATACCAACTTCATTCGATTGGTCCTTCGTATAGTTACGTGCCCTTAAGCATGTAGAATTGGAACCAAAACTCGAAGAATGGAATTTTTTGGTACCGATTGGCCGACACATTCAAAAATTTCGATTGTTTTGTATTAAATCAAGAAAATAGTAAGAAAACATAACTTAAAAACTGTAAATAAAAAAATTTAATATTTTTCCTTTTTTTCCAAAAATGTTGGTTTTTTTTATCTTTTATGACAGTTGTACGTGCTTCTGGGCCTATAGCTTTATGAAAGAGTAACTAAATGAAGTTGGTTTGTTTATTTTGGTCTAGGCTACAACATTGTGCTTCATTACTTGTCCAAATTTGAAACTGGTTTCAAGATGAAGTTGAAAAACTGTAGAAAAGTGGTCACAACTTGGATTTTTTTTTGGCAACTTTTGAAATTTTGAGTATGAAGATATCATTTTTTTGATTTGCTACAAAGAAATTTTTTGTAAAGATTTAAAAGCTTTGGTAAACATTTAAAAGCAAAATTCACAATAATTTACGACAGCTAATCAGACCAAACCAAGACAGGGTTTTTATACTACCATCACACCCTTTCAGAATTTTTTTGGTCTCGACGCTATCCTTTTTTTTGAGTTCAAAAATGTGTCACAGTGTAATAAAACCATCTGCAATAATTTAAATTTTTTTCCATTTTTGCTTCCGTGTATTTTGGTTTTTCAATTGTAAATCGCTTTAATTTAGCATAGCATACTTTTCGGTTCCATCATAATTTCATTTTTTATTGTAATCATTAATTTTCCTCACACAAAGACATCTCTTTCTCCATCTTCCCACTTACAAGAAAAAACCATAACAAATTTGTAAACTTTAACCAAAAAACCTTTAACCGAAAAATGCCAACACGCACCCAAACCTTGGGTTGGCTTTTTTTTCTTCTTTTGATTTGATGATCAGTAAAACTGAGTAAGATTAACCACCTCAGAGAGTTCAAATGGTCAAAAGCTAATAAATTATTCGGGCAATGGCATTTTATGGCACCAAACAAAAAAAAAAAAAACGAAAAAATCCATCAAGAAACTTTAGAAAATGTAGATCAAGTTGAGGCGATAAAAGGGCCACCTTTTTCCATTCCGCTTTTCACATTAATTATAAGTTTTTAAAACTACATAAAAATTAACGTTTTGATTGAATTTTTTTTGTGGGCAAGCGCGTAGCTTTCTTTTTGATTCCAAGAATAAATAGTTTCATTATGCTAAGAAGTCATTAAAGTGATTTTATTAAACAAAATTTATATGTACCTAGATATATAGCTCAAAGTTAATTGTGTTGTCTGGGCTCTGAATTCTCCTTAAATGTGTTAGTGTGTTTGTGTGTGGCTGCTCTCATAATTTTTTGGACACACTTTTCTTTTTAACGATCTTTCGCTCGTTTAGGGTCGTAATTATGTCTTTTTATTTCCACGTAATTCTAACGAATATTTTTCTTGTGCCACTAATTGCATTCCTGTGCTCTCAATTCTTTTGTCTGGCTTCTTTCAATTAGCTCGGAGTTGAGATATTACTTGTGGCATGTGTTTTTTGATTAGTTGTGTTTTATGGTTAAAGAGTTTTGGCTTTCTTTTATTGGAGAGCTTAAGCATTCTTTGTACGTTATGAGTGTTGGTCTGAATTGGTTTGACAGGCTTAAGACATACATGTTAGCTTATCAGTTTTTTGTGGAGGTAAAACTTTCAATCTATGGTAAATGGGTTGACTCATTCTTCATAAAGTTAGCCTGGTTAGGTTTTGGTAAGTAAGATTTAGGTCTAAGACCTTTAATAACTGGTCCACTATTATTTTAGCACTTTTTCTCCTTCTTGTGTTTTAGCATTTTTTGGCACATGCGAATTTCCGAATCACAAAGAAATCCCGTCCCGTCACTTAGACTTTAATATGCTTCAGGACCCGCGCGAGAACGTAGTTCATTTCCGATTACGTATGAATTCCGCACTTTTAACTTTCTTTATGAAAGCAACAGCTTATGAAGAACAACCAAATATCCTCAAGTGCCCAAGTGGAACAACTGTACAAATAGCCGTAACAAATACTTGACATTTCAAACGAAAAACCTACACAAAAAATACAACAATTCCTCGAGCATTATCTCCTAGGCAATGACAGCAACAACAACAAAAAAAAAATGGAAAGATTGACAGACAATTCAATGCAAAAATACAAATACTAACGATTTCATTAAAAACGCAGTCAACTAGAAAAAACTCAATTAATTTCCATGTAAAAAAACCAACCCACAACAAAAAACTATATGGGGGCCCATATATCCGAAAAACAAATTTTGGTACAATTTTTTTCCTGCAAATCATTCGGCAAACAAACACAAATGTGCATAAAATTACAACAAAGCAACAAATTGAGGGATGACCAAGCCCAACCCAACCCAATCCCAAGTATGGTTTCCCCTCTCACTTGATGTGCAAAGTGCAGTGATATGCAAAAAACTGCATGTCATTGCGTTGGCAACACTCCGCAGGGGGGGACAGCCCCTTGAGGGCTGTGTTTTTTATGTGGTTCACTTTTTGAAAAATTGACAGCTTGACCACCGCAGAGGTTTGTGTGTGGATATATTGTTATTGTTATTACATTGTGTTTGTTGCTGGGTCTGTGGCTGTGTTGCCATTGCAATTGCAATTCAAGCGCAAAATCATTAATATCCTTTGGCCCAGTCGAACAAACAACAGAACAAAAAAAAAAAACATAAAATGCCCCTTGTCTTTTTTGGAATGGTGTGCAGTTGTTGCATTTCAGAGGCTTCCAACATTTTTTGTGCCTCTCGCGAACTTTTGGGTCACTTAATGAACTTTTGCAAATGTTCAAGTGGTGAGGGCAGACAAATGCGGGCTGTGGACAGTTGATGAAGTTCAAAACACTTGAAGAGAAGCCAGGGATTACGCTGTGGGGGAAACAGTTGGCGTTTCTGTTCGCAGTGCAGTTTTCTGATGCAATTGGAATGTGTTGAAAGTATTGCACAGAAAATGATTGTGTCAAAACATTTTTATTGTATATACCCAATGCTGCAAGCCGGTCCTGAACCGAACCCCAAAGAACCGGTTCTGTTCGGGATTTCAAATATTTAAGCTCCCGAAGCTAAACCCGAACCCAACCCCCTGTATACAAAGAAAAGGTTCGGTTCAATCATTTAAGTCAATTTCTTAAGATCTTTAAAAACTTACTCAATATTTTGAACGCAAAAAACACTATTTTATAGTACCGAATCGCATTTTAATTGATTAATTTAATGTCCGATTTAAAGAAGACTAGAAAATGAGTCACGCTAATGCTCAAAATGTGGTTTATTCAATCACGACTCGAAAAAGACTCGCAAATGATTTGAAATATGAGTCAAAACTAAACTGACACGGGTTCGAACCTCCGGAATGAAACTTCACCAAAAATTTACCGTCCTTGATAAGAAGGCCTACTTAGCAACGACAATAAATTATCTTTTATTACAAACAAGGAGGAGTGAGTTGATAGAGTATGATAATGCAAGTTATAGCTTAAACAAAGGTTTCGCAAGGGTTCGTGATGAGCGTAGTTTTTTTAGGTAAGGCTGTAGATAAATAGGATAAAAATTTCTACAGCAAGACTTATATTAGATAACAAAGCGATAGAGTCGATTACTCCTGACAGGAGTTTATGAATATAAAGGACACCATGACAAGTTCTGCGGTTCTTAAGAGAAGGCAGGTTGATTAAGCGTAATCTGTCCTCGTAAGGAGGAAAATGTGTAAAAGGATCCCAGTTTAAGCCTCGCCAAATTACTATAAAAGAACCCATTGTAAAGTATGCGTTCCGGATTCTAAGATTATTGAACCCAAGAATTTGGTTCAAACCTTGGTTCGTTGAAACAATTTTCTGAGAATTTCAGCAGATAGTTAAAAAATTGGCTATTTGATTTCTCATAGGCGAATGAACCATGTTCATTATTGTGCTCTTTCATATAGTTCCTTTCCAAGACCTCCAAAAGTCTCTAGTCTTTGAAATTTGATGGTAACTTCTGCCTTCTTTGTATTTGCACTAAATGCACTGCACTTTAGAGCATTAGGTCTTCGAAAATGTAATATTCTGATTTCCAGAACTTAATTTTACTATATAATACTCGATGTTACAAGTACAACAATTTTTTCCGTTCAAAATATTTAGAAAATTAAAAAATATTTTGAAAAATTGACGTAATTCATTTATGGAAGCAAACTATATTTTAAATAGAGAGGGTCAGGGTCCAGATCGATGTGCCCTTAAATGTCGAATCAATTTGGTAAAACGGGGTTCGGTTCTAGAACTTATACACATCTGGTACCCTACAAAAAATTAATTTAAGCCAACAGTATAGGAAGGAAGAGCGAAAGTTATGACTTAAAGCTATATTATCACCTATACAGAAAAAAAATTGCAGGATATTTTCAATCTTTTTAAACTTGGAGTAAGCCCGGCATAAGCTTGAAAATTCAACCTCGATTTACAGGTTATTCGACACAATTCAAGCTTCCAGGGAATGGCCCAAGTTTATCGAACTTGAATCATTCCAAATGTGCTTACTTCAATCCCCTTTGAGATCACATGTTCATAAAATTTTTTGCTTAATTCAATCTTTTTTAAGATTACTCCGGTATATATGTAATCTTTTTCAGGATTAAAAAAGGCAGATCAACTCAATCTTTTTCCGGATCGGGTCAAGCATATTCGGGACTACGTTGTTTTCATTACCGATTGGGAATGATTTGATCCCGAATGGATTGATTTTTTTTTGAGTGTAGTCAAATAAATGAAGGCTGCAAATTTGAAGTACCCAGTCACTTTGAATGTCTATAGCAGGGGCGCCCGAGCATATGCGCACATCGCGCATTTGCTCATTGCGATAGCCGCGGTTATAAAAGCTCACGCATAGTACAACCCTAAATATATTGCAACAACAACTTCGAATGTTCCCTCTCTTCTGTTCCCTTAATATGTTGCAACAACAACTTCGAATGATTCCTCTCTTCTGTTTCTTTTCTATGCATCTTGCGAAATCGAACAGAACAACAAATATGTTTGCGTCGACTTCAGCGTAGATTCTGTTCAAGGCGATGAATGATTTCGTGTGCATCAGAGAGCCACGAGCACACACACACACACAGTAATCGGGTTTCTTTTTCTATTTCTTGTAGTTGTGTCAGAAATATTTTCGTTTGTATTGCCGTACGCTGGCTCACGGCATAGTCCTTGCCATACTTTAGCCAATACAACAATACGATTTTCGATCACTTATGAACTTTTCCTGGTTTTCGGAGCTTAAGCATAAGTCTTCACTCCTCAGCGCTAAACAGAATGATGTCGATCAGCAAAGAGACTGCTGAATCTGTTTATAGGTGGTTCGGAACCATATTTCAGAAGCCACTTAGGCTACAATCTTGAAGTTTGTTGTGTAGTTTGAGAATAAAGAGTTCGATGTTTTACCCGCTCAAACACGAGAGCCGACTACGAAATAATTTGAACCGCTACAAAAGAGGTTTCGAGCCATAACTCAAATAGATTTGTAGCTATTTTTGTGTAGGTATGTTATACCTACCTGTTTTCTGGAATCACTTTGAATCAGTAAACCGGCTTCAAGTGTACTAAATCAGAACTGGTTCCAAATTGATTATAAAAATGCGTTAGATGTGGGATCAGGTGGGACGGAAAAATCTTATAAAATCATCGGCAAGTCACAAGAGGAATTTATAATTCAGAAATCTATGCATTCTCTCCATTTTCAAATGTAGCTCATACATATACGAATAACAAGTGATGACAGTTATCCTATATACATAGTTAAAAGCTAACAATTTGTGGCTGGTATGCAAAAACAAAACCCACCTGCCCCCAAATACATACCTTAAATACCAAACCCCTATCATACAGTTGGTCCCCCAGCAAAAAAACAAAACCCTTCTCAACTCCTTCAAAGCAAACAAAGAGGATCTTCCCTCTAAAAACAAAATACAAACATTTTAGAAATTCCCCTAAGCTTACATCTAAGAGATCCCTCCATCACGGTGCAACTCGGCATAATCACAGAAAATGCATAAGAAATCTTTCCAAACAATTAAGCTCGAACTTGACAAAACTCAATCCTTTTGTGCAGTCAAACAAAATCCCTTTCCCCCTTCCCCCCTCTAAGGCTCACAAGCGCAATGAAATGCCGACACACTCGAAAAATATAATATGATGAGAGGGGAGAGATTCTAAAGGAATTTCTCAAGTGTTTGCCGCGGCAGCGAGTTATGCAAATTTTCGAGTCTGGAAAAAAAAAATCAAATCTAACCAAATTTGTAGTAGTAACAAGAGGGACAACAACAACAGGCACTTGCCAGGCCGGGGCAACGGAGCGTACGACACTTGTGCGTTTAGTGGTACAGTTGTCACTGGGGCGACGTCGGCGGCGGCGCATTTGAATTTCAACAAAAGGCAAAAAAAATGCGCTGAAAAATATGCCGTGGTTTTTATCCATGACAGATGGTCAGTTGGTAAGTCACATCAACCAACCAACCAACCACCGTACCATACCATTCGAACGTGTTGGCAGTTCGTCAGTCATTCAGTCAGTCAGCCAAGGCAAATATGACAGTGTCGTCGAGTCGTCGTCTTGAACCCTCATGGCAGAGCAATTTGGGGGTTGCTTATAAGACCCCTGCCCCTGTAGACCCAAGTCTGTATGTAGTTAGGTAGGTAGGTACAGTTTGTGCATTGATACTGTTGTGGTCGTCGGTCGAATGACAATGAAGGGGGGCACACTAGACATGGGCATGTAGTTGTGTGTGTGTGTGTGGGTAAGGTCCATGCCTGCTACCGCTACCCCTCGCTCTAACAGATGAGGGTTGGATTTAAGCGTTAAGTGGTTATATTGAAAATATTGTATTTACATCAGTAGGTGATTATGTGTTGTGTTGGGTCGATGACTCACATGGTCTTCCTCGAGCGGGATATTGATAATTTCATTAAACTATTGAACCAGATAGAAATGTGAAATGCGATGAGTGTGTTTTGGGTCTAAGCGTAATTGCTGCCGAAACTCGGGATAAGTGAAAGGTGTATTACACTTTTGGGCAAGTAATGAGGGTTAGTTTGGAAAGGGAGGGGTTGACAGCAAGCAAGTGTTTTAGCCGAGACTGAAGTGGGTGGAAGATGGTAGAATGGTCTTATCAGTAACTTGACTTTGATGGATGCCAGCTGAAGGTGGAGAGCAGATAGGAAGCTGGATTCAAATGGCCAGTTTTGATCTTGGGTACTTAATTAAATAAGCAAATGAGATAAGATTTTTAAGATTGAGCGTCATTCATAATTTGATTGATGATTTAATTGAGAAAGAGCTAAAGTCAGTTTCCGGCACCTTTTTTGATTGGCTGAGAGGCTAGTCAAGCTACTTTCTTAATATTCTTAAATCAAGTACCAAGTAATTGCAACAATCCTAGAATTTCTAAATAAATATATTCAGTACTTGATAATCGAATTGAACATGCTCAATCTTTTCGTACTTGGTTTAAGAAAAACCGTGATCGACATAATTCTGATATCGCTTAGGATAGATTAAAGTCCGGATATCTTAATTTTTACTTACACGAGCAAACCTTAGTTGGTAGCTTCTTGCATAACTTCCGTGTTTTTTTGTCCGATCTTATTGACATTTCAGAAGAGTTATGAATGATAATTTTTAGGCTCATTTTTGTTCCCATGGGGTTTTTGTCCTATGAATATATATATCCAGCAAGGTCTGTAGGGTAGGTACAGTCGACTTTCCGAAACATGTATAAAAGTATGTAGACACTTTACTGTAACGAACTAGCACCATCTCAGTGAAGTAGTTAAGAGTACCATTATAATAATGGACTAGTTTCTAATGTATTCTTTAAGAGTCGAAGGTTGGGCACACTTATTAGTGGCGTCGAATATTTTGCGTATTAAATCCTGCTGGGAACCATTCTGAACCAGTTTAAATTTAAAACATGATTATAAATTCTCTCGAAAATATTCCTTAATTTGGTGTTTAGTTTGGCAGGTTTGCTAAATATTTGGCCTAACTAAGTATATATCACGAGTTTCTAACTTAACAAGTAAGAGTGCTGCAGTCGAATTCCTCGCTTGCAAAATATCCTATACCAAGTAGTGTTGTACCTTTGCACAGGAAAAATTTTCGTTGGTTGAACCTACCAATTCTTATAGTAAATTTTACTGCAAAATATTGTTAGAAGTATATTTTGTTCTTGTATTGTTTACTGTTTACAAATATGTAGTAACTCAAGCGTAATTTTTGAGTATCTGTTTTGTGGTTGTTTTCAAAACTGCGGCTTGCAGTAAGATTGTACCATTGAAATAGTAACTCGTATGTAACAGTAATAAATATATTTTGTTATTTTTTGTTATGATTGCAGTATTTATACACAGTACAACACTAAAAAAACCCCGGACCCTTAAATTATGATAAAAGGGACCTCTGTAAGCATCACCTCATACCCAGTTTTTCAAATAAAGCCTCGGTTCGCGTTTTATGGGTACTTTTGTACTTGCAACACACAACGACAACAATTTAATTTTAGATTTTAAGGGCTTAAGGTAAGAATCTGGAAAATTCAGCAAATGTGGACAGGGCAACGATGGGGAACGAAATACAAAAAATTCTCTTCAATCGGGCAATTGGATAGGGTACCTAAAGAAGGAGTTAAACCTTCATTCTTGAATATCTTTAAAAGCGCACGGTAGATTTTTATTAAAATCTTTGGTGGAGAAACCGCGGTACGCTAAGATGCCCTGAACTGAAATATTTAAATGATACGATCTATTTTCCTGCTGGTAACGAAGCACTTTACTCAAAAAATTTATTAAATAATTTTGGTGAAGCTGGTTTTACCCTAAATGGCAATTGCTAGTACAAAAATGCCAATAAACCGCGAACCAAGGCTTCGTTATTAAAAACGATTTTAATTAAAATCTACCGTGCGCTTTTAAAGATATTCAAGAATTAAGCTTTAACTCCTTCTGAAGGTACCTTAACCAATTGTACGATTGAAGTGAATTTTTTATATTTCGATCCCAATGATCCTGTCCACATTTGCTGAACTTTCCAGATTTTTATCTTAGGCCCTTAAAATCTAACATAAAATTGTTGTCGCTGCGTGTTGCAAGCACAAAAGTACCCATAAAACGCTAACTTAGGCTTCATTCATAAAACTGGGTATGAGGTGATGCTTACAGAGGTTCTTTTTATCATAATTTTAGGGTCTTATGCCGGGTTTTTAAAAAAAGTTGGATTTTGTCGAACTGTGTTATATATAACGGAATTCGAACTTGAGAATTACAAGTGGTATCATTTATGGGATGTGCAAGAAATTATTGCTGAATGTTTTTGGACTGATTCAATACAAGTAACATTTTAGACGCGTTGCCATATGCGCTTGCGGCAGCCGAGTTAGTTAAGACGGCGTTCAAATCGTGTTCAATCCATGGGCCCCCAGTTCGAATCACCGCCAGAGTAAGAAAAATTGTTATGAAATTATTAATTAATAATTCTATGTTTTTCAGAATTAGTACGTGGTATTTGCCCTGTGGTGTGTGCCACCTTAACTGTGTACCTGACAGTTAGTTCAACTCACGATTATGGGTTGGAGCATTTTAATTTTCCAAATTTGAATCAAACTTGATCTGGGTACGGCATACACCTACATACATGCAAAATTTGGTGACTATCTCTTATAATTTCTGAGATCGACGAGTTCATACAGACAGACGGACGGACATGGCTATAAACACCTGATCATATTAATAGGTACACACCGGAATTTTTTAATTATAGATGGTTTTTTCGTACTTTTAGTATTGACAACTTTTTAATTTTTGGTTTTTTGCTGTTGTCAATGTCTGGCCACACTGTGACATAGAGTTGAAAGAGGGGCTGCCCCGTATATCAAAGCTTTTCTATAAATTGCGAGTCCACCAAACATTTCGCCTGATCATAATAATAGGTACAGTCTCCGTTTCTCACAAGTATCAAGTGAATAATTTTGTAATCAGTGATCTTTTGGTAACTAAAGGTAAATTAAGTATAGCTCCTGTCAATACAGAGAATTAAATAATTATTTTTTTCAGAAAAAATGGGTCGAAATTCTCATTGTACTAAAGAAGAAGCTCGATTGGTTCTTAGTCTGAGAAAAGAAGGCAAATCATTACGAGCCATCGCCAAATTAATGAACAGGTCTCATAATTTTGTTTTGTTGTAATGGAAAGGAATTCCATCCACGGTTTACAAAAAAAACAGTCAAACATGGAGGTCGCTATATAATGGTATGGGGTTGCTTCTCCTGGTACGGCGTGGGTACAATTTATCAGACTACGAACAAAATGAATGCTGAAGAGTACAAATCCATATTGGAAACAGTTATGGTACCGTATTCTGAGGAAAATATGCCATTATTTTGGGTATTTCAGCAAGATAATGATCCTAAACACACATCAAGGCTGTTATCTAAATTTTTCGAGGACCAAAAAGTTGACGCTCTGAAGTGGCCAAGCCAATCCCCCGACCTTAACCCCATTGAAAACTTGTGGGGAGACTTAAAAAAGAAATTGGCAAAGTATTCATTTTCAAATAAACAAAAATTATGGAAAGGTGTCCAAAAACTGTGGTATGAGACACCAGTAGAGACCTGCCAGGCTCTTATTAAAAGTATGCCAAAAAGAATAGCAGTAGTGGCCAAAAATAGAGGTGGATACACTGGATACTATGTTAGGAAATACTAATTTACCTAAAAAAAAGAACACAAAATGGAAATAAAATTTTTTTTCTTACCAACACATGAAGTGTACCTATTATTATGATCACACTGAAAACATATCTGAAACACAAAATGATCTCTTTTATGTTATATTATTATTCTATGTTACAATTAAGTTTATTTTATTAAAAACAAATAGTTTAAGAACCAATGAGAACAAATTTTAAGTTTGAAACAATGAATAAAACTGTTTTCTGTTACCTTAAAGTCAGAGTTGATGTGTGTACCTATTAATATGATCAGGTGTGCATATACTTACTACTATACTAATGGAGTACGATATGCTGCCTTCTGGCTGTTACATTCATTTGCACTTCTTCATAATCCCCTTTTATAAATTTTGTCTATGACAGTTTTGTTGAGGGAGAAATTGGGGGAATTTTTCCAAATCTGAGAAAACTTGATCTGCGCATGGTACCAGCTATCTGCACATACACTTGAACACTTTTGCTTATCAATTGTTGTCCCCGGAATTTTTCTCGAGTTTTTATACCCCTTGAAATTATTTTGTTCTGCTTTTATTATTTCTAGTATAAGAAGTGTCAAAGATAAACAGGTATATGTATAGGCTTTCCCTTGAATTTTAGTAGCATTTTTGGTTTTCTGAATACAAATTTTTGTAATTTTTTTAATCAATTTTAAATTTTTGGCATATTAAATCATAATTTATGTGTTACTACGTCTATTTTCTGCTTTAATTCAAATATGATCCTCTCTCCTTTATGATTCTCTTTCACTTAGTAGACATACTGTGTCCTATTGTCTGGCCTAGTATTCCTACATTAACCAAACAGCATTCCACCTTTCCTTAATGCACTGTCCTGATGTGGTTGAATAAATCATACAATGCATATAGTATGCATACATACCTATACTTTGCTCAACCCTTTACATCACCATCCCCTTTCAACCAGCTCAAGCTAAACTCCGCCACTAACTAACCACAAAATCCCTTTTGTTCACAGCGCTCACATCATCAGCAAATGAATCGTCTCATTCCCCATCCAGCTACCCCGAAGCATAGACCAACTAATTGGCTGAGTCCAGGCTACTTACAATGACCAGAGATCCCAGCGGAGACTACTTTTTGCACAATGGCTCAATAAAGAAATCATTGGCAGCCAGATGCTGGAGCCGTAGCCGAAGTCACCACATCAATAGGCCGCTGGATGCATCAACACTTCAATGAGTGCGCCGGCCAAACGATAGCTAGCCCTGGTCAGCTACCAAGCGGAACTCTCTGGACTCAAGTGTGGGTTGTGTGGGCACAATGAGGTACTTCTTTTCCTTGGTCCTCGCACCACAAATATTTCCATTTGATTGAGTAAAGAAGTGTGCGTGGAGGAGCGGAGCTTTCTTTCTTTTGCTTTTTTTTAACAGCAAGCTGGACACATTATTGGGGTGCCAGCGTGGATGTGTGGTCATTGCTTGGCTGTGTGTTTATTGCGCTGTATGCTTGAGTGCATTTGTATATGTGGTTGATGATGATGATGATGGATGATTGAAGCGATTGAAGAGGCTGCTATTTTTTTTAATTTTAGGGATTTTCTAGAAAGGCTCGAGGAAGGATTAGTAAATGCAATCTTGAATAAAATATTTAAGAAGAAAGAAAAGAAGGTAAAGTTGTTTCCAAAGATAACCTTTAACTTTCTTTTTCAGGTATGGGCATGAAACAAGATAAATACGCTTTTTAAAAAGGGATAGCATTAGCACAAATTAACTCAAAAAACGCTTATTCCCATATCCATTCAATTTACCCTTTGAATATTTTCAACCAATTAAACGCAACTCTTCAGGTGCTGCAAGACCTTCCTTTCAAAGTTTGAACAAAATGTGGCAAAAATTTATGCTCAATTTAACACGCCAGAGCCAGAGTCAAGTCACAAAGTCACACAAATCCAATTAAATAAATTGGCGCAACTTCGAGTGGCAAAACTATGATAATAACCTCTTAACCATAAGTTACCCGTTTACCCCAATTGCCATAGTGCCATTGCCATTGCCATTGCCATTGCGTTTGCCAGGCACCCGCATACCGACTTTTCCGACTTAATGAGCAAAGAGCTTCACATTGGAAATTAACGTAAATAGTTTAGTCAACGACTTGGTTGGTTCGTTGGTTTAACTCTTTTGAACTGCACCCACCTGGCGCTTAGTCACCCTTTATATTTGTGACATTTGGTTGCAATTATCCTTAACATTCTCAGTTATTTTTCTAGGGAATTTTGCAGTGTAATGCTCCATGCATGTTTAAGTTTTAACGGTCATTTGAAGTAGTTTAGTATCACTGAGTTGAGTCATTTCCCCATCCATTTTAGCACCCAATTATATTCTTGCAACTAAAATGCAACCAGCAATCAATACCATCATTTTACATCTCATTATCTCCTGCCTTTCACCTACTGACCAAAACCGTTGCCAATCAACACGCAAAAACCGAAAACCCGAAACCCAATTCCAGCCGAACAGAAAATCCACAAAAATTACCATTTTGACAGCTCGACAACCCTGGCTCAAGCTACACGCGTTTCCCGCGCCGCTCCGTACCAATTATTAAAAAACAATAAATAAAAACGTTAAAAAAGCAGTATCAAGTGTGGCAAGTCCCTGGATAAGTTCGCGAGTGTTCTTAACCAAGCGTGGACGATCAGTGTTTCACGGTATATACATTTATACACGTTAAATTTTTCCTGGCCAAACTGCAGCTTTGGCGTATCGGAGGTTGCCGGCAACCTGTTGCTGAGTGCAGCTACTGCTGTGTGGACAAATCCCGGCTGGGCTGGGTTGATATCCTCGATATCTTCAAGTGAAGTGCGGTGTTTTAACAATTGTGCTTCGACAAATTGCCAAACGTTTCTTGTTTATTGTAAAATTACATTTGTTTACATTTTGTAAATTTACAACAACAACAACAAACGTCTGGTGTCAGTGTTGTGTAGGGGTGTCAGTGCTGTCCATCTAGCTATCACTTCTAGCCTTTTTCCGGCTAGTTGCGGTAGATTGGGGCAAAAAATAATTAAATTAATATTTACATTAATTTCAATTATTTGTTGCACCAGATGAATGGTACGGCCTCTAGGGAGCCTGCAGCTCCTCTTAAAAAACCTGGAAGTACTATGGACTCCCAAAAAGCTAGAGCTACATCACAATTGAGCTCGACTAACAAACCTGCTACTGTGACCAACCGAGCAAGGGGGTCCAGTAAGGCCCACACTACAAACGAGGGACTTGCCTTGCCCTTAAGCAGTGCCAAGACTGACAGTCAGCCACTAGCGACTGTCAGATCAACTGTGAAGAGAGCAGGCACGGCTCCTATCGTGAGTAGTAGGTCGGCAGAGTTTAGCAGACCAGAACCATCAAAGGCTGCCGCAAGCGACAGACGTACGGCGATCAGAATCCTAAAAAGGAACGCGGTGTCCCCAATAAGCGAGAGTCAAGCCTCAAAGGAAGACTTCGTAAAAATCCAGCAGGATCTGAGTTGGGCAAAAACCATCGTTCCTGACTTCCGACTAGACTATGTCAATCCCGCGAAGAAAGCTACCAGCGCTAAGCGGGATAGATCCTTGGAGGAAACCCAAACTGAGGCCCCCAAAAGACCAAAAACACATGGCGCCCCGCTCTCAATATCCTTTGCTGAAGTGGCAAAAGGAAAAAAGATCCTGGGTGTCATCGATGCCAGCAGGAATGATGGTAAAATTCCTCTCCACCAATGGAAATGGGTAGAGGCCGAGCTGGGAGGTGTTGCCATGGAGGTGCTAAAAGCGAACCCTGGCCCACCGCCTATATGCAATAACGCGGGATGGTTTCAAGGAAACGTGAAGCTAATCGCGTGCGATGATGAAAGGTCAGCGGAGCTGTACAAAGCCGCGATCGGAAAGGTGGGGGAAGTGTACCCAGGTGCTCAACTTAGGGCAGTTGATGCCAAAGACATCCCCTCTTGCCCTAGAGCGCGAGTTTGGCTGCCCAAAAAGCCAAGCGACCCATCGGACATACTCGAAATGATGTCTATGTTTAATCCGCATGTACCAACAGCGAACTGGAAGGTTATGAAAGTGGAGGAGTCCAGCAATGCGAATATCCACGTAATCTTCCAGATTAACAATGAGACAGTGGAGCACCTGGCTAAAACCAAAGGACTTTTGGATTACGCCTTTAAAAAAGTGAAAATGACTGTCTATAAGACAGATACGACGGCGCTAGCTAACCTAGCAGCGAGCGTAGAGGCAGAAGAGCCAAGCGATGACGATATGGAAACTGACGACCCACCTTCCCTAGAGGAGTCGGGAGGCTACATATCGTCAGGGTCAGACTATGGCACGAGTCTAGGGAGACTCTACACCGAGCATGAGCTTTTGCACGATGAAAGAAATGATGATGCAGAAGGCGATGCTACCCTGACGGCAGAGGAGATACTTTCTGATGATGCAGATCCTTCAAATAAATCTGCATCACAGTAAAGCAGCTTCCGCTGCACTTCTGCTTCGCCTAGCAAAAGGTGAAGCAGACATTATTTTAGTCCAAGAGCCTTGGATCACTGGTGACAGGATCTGTGGCTTGAGGACGCCAAAATACAACTTGTACCACATTCGGGGTAAGGGTAAGCCGCGTACATGTATATTAGTAAAACAAACTCTTAACGCATTTTTACTTCCCCAATTCAGTGATGGAGACATCACAACAGTCAACCTTGAATTGGGGAGCACCACCTACAGGTTGACTTCCTTCTATTTGGCTCATGATACACCGGAGCCAATACCATCCCGACTATTTGAAGACCTGGTGCACAACAGTCAAGGCAGTAGAACCAGACTAATACTGGGTGGAGACGCTAATGCACACCATACAGAATGGTCCAGCACGGACACTAACGATCGTGGTGAGTTACTCTACGATTATCTTTTAAGTACGAATCTTATTATCTGCAATAAAGGTAATGACCCAACTTTCGTCACTAGAACTCGGAGGGAGGTACTAGATATCACCCTCATTTCAGAGTTTCTAATAGAAAATATTATTTCATGGAGAGTTCTATCAGACCACTCCTTCTCAGATCATAGATATATTGAGCTAAAGCTAATAGAGTCATGCCCCGAACCTAAAAAAACACAAAACTTAAAAAAAACGAACTGGAAACAGTATAAGAGACTTATAGTGAAAAATCTAGATGCAGCTCCGCAATTCACACCTGTGAATGCGGAACAACTAGATGAAATAGTCCACATATTTACAACGACATGCACTAAGGCACTTGACAAATCATGCCCACATATTAAGTACAAAATTCACCATAAGCCCCCCTGGTGGTCTAAAGACCTGGAGATACTAAGGAAAGAGTGTAGAAAGACATTCAACTCAGCTAAGAACACTAACCTGGATTCATCCTGGGAGATGTATAAAGCCAAGTTACGAGACTATAAAAGTGCAATGCGGAAAGCCAAACGACGCTCGTGGGCAAATTTCTGTACCAGTATTGAATCGACCTCCGAAGCATCAAGACTTCGAAAAATTTTAGCGAGTTCACCAACCCCTC
Source organism: Lordiphosa magnipectinata (assembly GCA_037044535.1). Taxonomy (NCBI): domain Eukaryota; kingdom Metazoa; phylum Arthropoda; class Insecta; order Diptera; family Drosophilidae; genus Lordiphosa; species Lordiphosa magnipectinata. The sequence goes on along the minus strand of JBAMBO010002487.1, from coordinate 42,440 downwards.
CGGGACTCCTACAATATCCTGATGGAACTTGGGCTGACTCCAGCTCTGAATCCCTCAATTTACTTCTGGAAGCACATTTTCCTGGCTGTTCAACATCTTTGGAGCCCATAGAGGCACCTAGAGGTGACACGCTAAGTCACATAAGTGATATAGTAACTGAACATCGAATTAAGTGGGCTGTGAACACTTTTCAGCCCTACAAATCACCCGGGCCAGATAGAATCTTTCCCGCTCAGCTTCAACAATCACTACCACAAATAATTGCATGGCTTCAGACAATCTTTGTCTGCTGCCTTCGATTACAGTATATACCCACACTGTGGAAAGATATAAAAGTGGTTTTCATACCAAAGGCAGGAAAAGCCTCGCATGTCAGACCAAATGACTTCAGGCCGATCAGCCTGTCATCTTTTCTCCTCAAAACACTAGAGAGACTACTAGATGCCCATCTAAGGCAGACAATAGACCCATCCACTCTGTCCCCAGCGCAGCACGCATACAGCAAGGGAAGGTCAACAGAAACAGCACTCCACTCTCTTGTCTCGAAAGTTGAGAAGTCACTCGAGGCAAAAGAATATGCGCTTACGGCATTCCTCGACATCGAGGGTGCCTTTAACAATGTTCTCCCCAACGCTATCACCTCTGCCTTGACAAATCTAAATGTGGAGGCACCCCTGGTGGAGTTCATCCGACTCATGCTTACAAGCAGGGTGGTTAGCTCGCAACTAGGAGATGCCTGCGCACGAAGATATGTAAGTAGAGGCACTCCTCAAGGAGGTGTTCTTTCGCCATTCCTTTGGGTGGTAACAGTCAACGAATTGTTGCGACTAATGGAATTGCGAGGACACACGGTGATAGCGTACGCGGATGACGTTGCCATAATCACAAAAGGCAAATTTCCCCACACTCTCTGCAACCTGATGGAGGATGCACTCTCAACACTTTCAAATTGGACGACACAAAGTGGTCTTGGAGTCAATCCAACCAAGACTGAACTCGTTCTCTTTACCCGCAAGTATAAGATACCAAATTTAACACCCCCACGACTAAACAACACACACCTAAAATTTAGCGATTCTGCAAGATACCTTGGTGTAGTGTTGGACAAAAAATTATATTGGAACGAAAACATAACTGAACGTATCAAAAAAGCTAATACTGCACTTTTCTCGTGCAAACGTGCGATTGGTCGTAAATGGGGATTTTCCCCTGAAATAGTACACTGGCTGTACACAGCCGTTGTACGTCCAATACTACTATACGGAATCATCGTATGGTGGACGGCTCTGGGGAAACCTTCCGTCCTCAGAACCATAACCAAAGTTCAACGTAGTGCTGCATTATGCATGACTGGTGCATTGCGTACAACCCCAACAGATGCACTTAACATAATGTTACACCTTATGCCTCTAGATCTTCTGGGTAGAGAAATCGCCAGTAACGCCGCTCTCAGGCTGAGAGAAAGCGGTACCTGGAAAGATAGTAACTCTGGCCACTCCTCTATACTTCTGCATCAAGTGGCGGTACCGCCAACGCTTGACTACTGCATCCCAACAATAACGTTTACCACCATGTATAAAGTCACCATACCGAGTCGACTGGACTGGAACTCAATACCTCACTGCAAACCGAATGCCATAAATTTTTACACTGATGGCTCCAAACTGGGTGGACAGGTAGGAGGAGGAGTCTTCAGTCCAGAGCTCGGGATCGAAACTTCATTTCGGCTTCCTGACCATTGTAGTGTTTTCCAAGCAGAGGTTGTAGCCATCCAGGAGGCTACCAACCTTCTGGGAACCCTCGCAATCCAAGGAAGTAAAGTATTCATTTTTTCAGATAGTCAAGCTGCATTAAAAGCCCTTGACGGTTATATCAACAATACCAAAACTCTTACGGAGTGCCGCAAATCTCTTAATGAGATGGCTCAGCACTTCGAAATTAATCTCGTTTGGGTGCCTGGACACTGCAACATTGAAGGCAACGAGATGGCCGACCACCTCGCCAGACTTGGCACCACCACTCAGCTCTTACCGGATAAGAGCAACATAGGGGTGCCTCTTGCGACCTTTAAGCTACAAACAAAGGAAACTACCTATCGAATAACCATGAATCGATGGCAAACAATACACACATGTGAAGTATCTAGGCTTACATGGCCTACTCTTAGTATTAAAAAATCTAGGGCGTTACTCCGTCTAGAAAGACTGCATATTTCCCTACTAGTAGGGGCCCTTACTGGACATTGCCTAATAGGTAGACACGCCGCTAGGCTAGGCATCAGACACAATGACTTCTGTAGAAGCTGCAATTCAGTGGACGAGGAGGAGAGTGTACAACACCTCTTCTGTCATTGCCCAGCTCTTAGCAGAAGGCGACTCACAGTTTTGGGTCGTCCCTTTCTAAACGATCTGTCAGACATCTCTGAAATAGATCTAGCCTCTTTACTCAAATTTGTGATATTTTCTAAATGGTTTAACGGGAAAGACCCTCCCTCTACGATCGCAGCGTAGAAAGGGTTATATGGTAACACAACGGGCCTTCATTGGCCTAAGTGATGAAATGGGATTCTCACCCATTTCAACCATTGCAACCTAACCTACCATTTTGACCGCAGACAAATTAGTGTTATTAACACTTTTTTTTTTGTTTTTACTTCCTCCTCCTTTTGTTGTATTTACGGCATTTTGGGAATGGCAGAAACATTTTTCACGCTTCAGCCACGCGCAGTTGTCATGACCGAATCTCCTCCGAGAGTGACTTTTTAATGGGGTAAAAATCGTAAAAATCTGCAACTGCAACACGCCCTGACCGCAGGTTTTAATATTAAACAACAAAAACAAAAAATGAGTTAAGCTTCTCTTTGGTTGTTTGTTTGTTTGTTTGGTTCGATGGTTGCTCTGCGAAAACAAACAACAATAATACCGCATAATACCCGGGGAACCTCACAGCGCCCCACCCATTCAACAACAGACAAAAAAAATATATATCCATTAAAAATGCGTTGCATTTTTTCGGACATTGTGGCAAGGTGTTGGCTGGTTTCGTTTGACTTTTTGGCCTTTTACCCAACATGGGGAGACTTGAAAGTTTTTGGGAATCAGGCCCAGAGATTGATACCGAACCGAATTTTATATCCGAACCGAAACAAAAAGCATCAAGTTCAGATTGGAGATCGATATAAAACAAAAAATTACTATATGAGAGGCATAACTTTACGTTAACAGCGTACATCATTATAAGTGAGCGGGGTAACATTGTAAAAAGATCATTTATAAATAATGTAAAGAGCAGAAGTAAAGTAAGTAAGTAAATTCTTAAAAAGAATCCTTTTGCGTCCTCGTTGTTTAGTAGTGCTATATTCATAACATTAAGTAATAGTAAACTCCAATAAGGAATGAAGTAACTTATCTAACCACCTTTGACAGAATCAAAAGAAATTTGTCAGAATTTGATTTTTAAATTCTAGTATAGCTAGAGAAGAAAGTTTGTAGTGTTGCATTTTATAAGTACGTGTTGTTAGCTGTTGAAACAATTGTCTACTGTGACCAGACTTAAAAAAATTAAAGTTTGTGGTATTATTCAATTAATTGGGGGCGCTGTCACTCTAATCGATCAACAGAGTATTGTTTTGAAAAAAATGTTAAACTTTTCTACATGCTGCCAATAAAGATGAAAATTGTTTAGATTTGATGGTCAAAAAAAAGCTTACTATAGACTTCAACTAATCACTCTAACAAATATAATTTTTTGTTTTATTAAGCAAGTTCAACACTGTAATTAATTTTCGGCCCTAACAAAGTAATAAAGTTGCTCCTTAGACTGGCCAGGTAACAGTCCAAACCTCAATCTTGTAGAGAATATCTCTCCTGTGAATATGAGTGCCAAAATAGGAATTTGGAAGCCAAAAACTATGGTTAAATTAAGGGAAACTATAGAAAGTGTTGTTTGGGGTTAAAACTGATGAATATCTGAAGGTTTTATACAATTTAATGCCCAATAAGGTCAAATGAGTAATTAAAAAGTCATATTTAATTTTAATTAAAATAAAAAAAAATCTGAATGATATTGCTGTTGTCATTAGTTTATAGAAAATAAAGTAACTCATTGGAAAAAAATTAGATTTGGTTGAAAAAAGTCGTTTTTTGTAATTACATATAATTTTTTTCTTTCTTTTGGTAAATTTTTTATTTAGATCACCTTACCTTGGCAATAGTGATTTGAAAAAAATTTTTCTAGTTATATGACTGTGATATACAAAAATTTTTGATGCACTTTTGTTTGAAATTGAATCATTGACAACCCAAAAAAATTCACGAATAGAACAACATTTGCCGAAACCCCAGGCTGGAAAAGACACAAATGCATTATATTTTTTTTGTCGCTCCACAAATGTGATTTTAATCATAACATTAACTGTTAAGCAGGGCTGCAAGCCCAAAAATTTTTTCGGAACCTCCGGTTTGCAGGTTCGAACCAAAATTTAACAACGGTTAATGTTCGGAAATTTGAGGTTCAAGGTTTTTGGGCGTTGGTTTTGGTTCGAACCTTGGTTCGTTGCAAGTTTTACCCAATATATACAAAATTACAATACAATAGGTATACACCTGACGCATAATACATTGTAAGACTGTAAGACGTAGATTTTAATTGACGTGAGATTGGCGCTCGTTTGCTGGATATGGACTTCCCTCATTGCTAGTGTATAAATCTTTAGTCCGATTGATTATGCTTTCTCGTATGCACTGTAATCAGTCTTTCACTCACAAAATTGAGCATCGATTGGTGTTTATTCGCTACATTTGGAACTTTTTTTCACAATGATTTGAGCAAAAATGCCTTTGTCTTCTTTTGAAGGTGCCGTATTAAATTTGCTGCATGCCCGTCGGTTGTATTTAGTTTGCGTGACATTCTGATTTATCAGTGCTTACATTGAATGAAAATTTCGTAAATTATAAATTTGTCGTCATTGCTTCACACCTTCTCAGTTAAAACTTCTCAAGCGAAAAGAAATGCGCGTTTTTATTGTTCTGACTTGTGTGTTTTCTGCTAGTGTTGCCAATTTAGCTAATTTTTCCCACAAAATATCGTCTGTTAAAAATGCTAAAACTTAACAGAGATTTATTTAAAATAGCTAAACAATGTCAAATAATTAGCTAAAAAACTGAATAGATTCCGGCTTTCGATCTTACAAAACAGCTATATATGGAGGGAAAAATAGCTAAATTGGCAACGCAGCGTGTGGCACACACTTCTGTTTGTATTCGGCTGACATGTTTCTGCAGTAGCATGCACCGGGTTGGTTAAATTTGTCGCATATGTATATGTATAAGATAAAAAACAAGAAAAACTGTACCCTTAACGTCGCAGCTCGCATTTGCTCACGAGTTATACTCGCTCATCTCTAAGTTTCACTCTCTGTCTCTTTCTCTCTCTCTCACTTAGAATGCTGTGGTGATGGGTGGGGGGTGGTGGGTGTTTACTGGCCGTTTTTTGCTCATAACTTGAGTATCGTTCATCCGATCTTTATCATTTCTTCAGCAAATCGATATATAATTTTGTTTACAAGGTATCTCTAGAAGGTACGAACGATCTATCTTTAAAACTGTAGGAGATATGACGTTTTTTCCAAATTGCGGGGGCGGGAGGGGGCGTGGCAAAAATTGAAAATAAACTTGATCTGCCTGCAAGTATAAGAAATATATGTCCCATACATGTCAAACCTCTATCTCTTACCATCTCTGAGATCTCTTCGTTCATACGGACGGACGGACGGACAGACGGACAGACGGACAGACGGACAGACGGACAGACGGACATGGCTATATCGACTCGGCTGTTGATGCTGATCAAGAATATATATACTTTATAGGGTCGGAAACGATTCCTTCTCCCTGTTACATACTTTTGCACAAACTTAATATACTCTATGTACCTTCGGTACAGAGTATAATAAAACGTGCAATACATTGTGAAGTATACATAGGGTTTTACATTAAATTTTTGGAGTGTATTACAAATTAATATCTCTGACTGGAAGTATTGTATTGTTTTGTATACGCATACGTATGAATGTATACATATGTACATACATAGGTAAGCAAAGAAGTAATACAATAGCACTCTCTGATTCGTCGCTTATTTAAATTGTTTAACATATGGACATTTTATATACATATATGTAAGTATGTTAATAACCATTGGGAGTGCGAAAAGGAGAAAATAACAAATCGAAGACATTCATTATTTGAACCGAACCAAAAGCTTGGGTTCGGAACGGGTTCGGGTTCATCTATTTTCGTCCTCGTAGTTCGGTTCAGGGTTTGGTTCACAGTAAAAAATATGTCGGAATTCCGGGTTCGAACCGGTTCTGTTCAAAACCGGTTTGCAGCCCTGCTGTTAAGCGTAACATTAATTCTTAGCTGAAAACATGCAAAATGTTAAGTGTGGCGAAATTGTTACTTCTGCTTCTTCTTCCCTCAATTTTTGTATAAAATTTTTCGTTAGTTCCCATGTCCTTAGAGGCCTTAACAGCTGATTAGGTTCTCAAGTGCTTTAGGTATAGCAAAAAGCTTGGAAGTATATGTATATTTTTCCACACTAGACTTAAATCCCTTCTGTGGAAGAGGAATTATATAAAACTCCTTTCATTTTGTTGGCAAGTTAGTGAGTCTATAAATAGATTAAATAACCTTAATAATTAAACTTCAATAAGTTCTGAGTAAGTTTAAGGCAAAAAATTAACAAATTTTTAATGCAAGACTATAAATATGAAAGACAACTCTCGTATTTAGAATTTTCACATCTTTTTATAACACTTCTTTTCTAAATTATTTGTTGAGTATAACAATTGACAGATTCAAACCAACAGCACAACTTCGAAAAAATAAAATTGTGCATTCAATCTATTGATTCCAGAAAACTCAATAGTGTCTGTTTACTCACTTTATTGCTCCTGAAGGTCTTGCTGTTGTGAAGAGTTCGAATTCAGCCTTGGAATCGGAGGAGCATTGTAAGTTATTCTTTTGTAGTGTGTATAGATTTTAGATTTTGATTCATAGCTAAAGCTATTTAGCTGCATAAGTTTCATATTCTCAGGTTTTCTGCAGACTTACTAAATATTTTTAATCAATTACTCTTAGGGTCGATTTCTCATCTTCTACATATGGCTATCTGTCAGTAAAGAGTAAAATCTAAGCTTATACGAGACATAGCTATCTAGAGGACGAGAAAACAGCCCTTAGTCTGTCTTCAGTTTGGTTCAAAACAATATTTCAAATGGTGAAATCGACTTATCTCTAAAACTTTGCCTTGCTAGAAATATTCTTTCTGCTATAAAGAATGATTATTTTAATTTATTTAGGCCGAAGAATATTCGAATTACTGTTTCTTCAGCTCGCTCAGTTTTTGCGTTAAAAGCGTCAAGCTCCAAGCAAAAAACGTATTTCTTACTAAAGCTGTATTGACACTTGTATGATATCTCATATTAGTTTCTCATACTTCTTGCTTTGATAGTATAATAGTCCATCTGAGAAGTTCCGAAAATATTCTGATAATATGAAAAGTAGCCTATCTTAGAATCTCATATGAGTTTATGGACAGCCAAATCACAGTCTGAGAACTTAGATTTTCAGCTTATCCTTAGTTTTGATTTGAGTTTTTTGAATTCCCAACACTTCCGTTAATATTCCGAGTACTTTGCAGGAATTCTCTTTAGAATATTACTGTCATTTTTTTATATATCTGTAAATTTTTGAACTCCTCTCGCCATTCCTCCTTTTGCAGCCTTTTGCATAATACTTTAATACATTAACCAGTAGCTGTTGGCAATTCTTTTTTTTTTCTGTTTCCAATTTTCATAATGATGCAGACGAACGAACATTCGACAGTCTGCCAAATCGCAGCTAATTAACTTAATAAGTTAATTTTAAAGCGTCAATCCAACCAATAAGGACAAGAAGGCTCTGGTTTTATTACCAAATTACGACCTACTTTAATGTAACAAGTCAATTTTTCATCAACCAATTTCCCGCCCTTGTTTACATTGCCTAATTGCAAAGTTTTGTCTGAGTGTCTCAGAAGCAGCTCAAGTGGTTTTTCAGTTGTCAAATTCAAGGTTGGTCTCTGATTTTGCATAAAGAGATTTTTTTGTTTTTTCGGTATGTCAACGGCAGATGAGCAAAGCATGGCTAATGCTGTGCTCTAGGTTTGGCTGGCACTTGAGTTCCTTTTGCTTTTGACAACAATATCCGAAATGATAACAAAGGTCGTCGTCGTCGGGTTGGGTGCCATTGACAGTGGCAACTTTTCAAGTGGTTTGTTTATTTGTTTCTATTTTCAAACTAATTGCCAACATGTCTGATTTTGTTTGTTTATTGAAAAGTGTGAAATATTATGAAATAATATGTTTGTGCTGTTTAGAAGGGGTTGATTCAAAGACAAGCTTAAGACTGAATAGTCCGTTTGCTATAAAAAAATTCATTTCTGTTAAAATTTCTTTGTTTTTGGTCTTTTTCCGAAATATAAATAAAAACAGTGCACTTACCGGTTGTGTAAGAAGCATTACAAAAGCCCAGCTTATATCATTAAATTCTCATTTCTTTCCCTTCTTCCCCTCCTCTTTCCACTCACATATGAATGTACTTCACTCCCCATAAACTAGCGCCAGTTAATTGCCAGACATAAAACCCAAAAGCCGTATCCCAATCTTATTGCTAGACGCATGTCGCGACTGTCGTCTTCAAGATTCACTCATCCAACAGCTGTGATCAGTTGTTGGCTGCTTTTCTTTCAATCCAACGCAAACAACAAAAAAAAGACCAAACCCGTCTGCGGTTAATCGTGCCTCGTCTTTATATGTTAATGGCACTTTACCCGGCGAAGACTCCTCTGACTCTTGTACTTAATTTTCAACAATTTCTTTTGACTAATTTACTTTGATTTGTTTTTCTTTTTTTTTTCGTTGTTCGTGATTTGCAGCAATTTTGTAAAGTGTCTAGCTTAGGTCCTAATGTTACGACCTGGGCCACACCATAGTGTCCAGAGTTAATGCATTTCGACTTCTCTGTTTTGTGGCGATAAGGAAAATTGTTTATAATGAGGTTCTGCGGTCCGGCGCGACGGCCACTGGATTTACGCCGAGTCGCAGCAATTAGGCCAAATGATTTTCCTTTAGCTAATGCCCAACTACTAATTGAGTAATTTTTGACTGCCTGGTATCAATCATTTACCCTTTCTTTACCTTTTTGTACTTTCCCAGCTGGGCATTGCAAATTTCCCAAAAGGCGCTTAACTTTACACTTTATTGTTACAAATTTGCTGCCAGTTGTATCCCTTTTCTACAGCTTCCCAGGAAACCCAATTCCTTGGGGCGACATGCTTTCACTTCTTAACCTGACCATCAATCATTTCCTTGACTGATTTCACTGTCTGTTCTTTTTGCTTACATTTATCGGGACAGACTTCTTGTAATCTGCTGCCGGGGTAAATAAATGTGACTATAAATCGAAAAATTATAAACGCTTAGCGCTTGACCATCATTTGACCATTATTTTGTTAAGCCACCCCCAAAATGGCAATGGGCTAGGATAAATACAACGAAGTTGATATGCTCTACAAAGTGTTACTTTGTTACTAATTAAAACTTGATATTCGTAACAATTTTGATAAAAAAAAACTGGCTAAATAGACATGATTACAGCTTTTGCGTCCCTTAAAACTAAAACTATGGTTCCATACGCAAGTAATTTGATCAAATATAACCGAAAAGTTCTTTAATTTGTCCGATTTAGCCAAATTATCATCAAAAATTTTTCAAATTATTAGCTTGTTGGAGCTTAGCTATAGAAATATACTTATGTGATTCACCTATAAGTATAAGAATCTACAGATAGATTTTCTCCTAATTAGAAAGGAGATTGATTAATGCATTTTGTAGAAAAATTTGTTACTAAAACTGAAGCGCCTTTAACAAATTCCGACTTACCGAAAGAGGGTAATACTAACCACATGAACAATCTCCAATTTCGCATAATCTGCTGAAATAAGTAAACGGAATAAGTTAATAACAGTTTTTTGATAAAATAAGACCAAAATATTTTGGTTTTAATATTCGCAAGTTTAAAGTAAGAAAATTTTATATTACTTTGAAAACTTTGAAAAAATCTATCGAAACATTTATCATTGGCGGACCAAACTGTTGTTCCTTAAAAAAATGCAGAACAGAAGCGAAAAGAAAAAAAATGCAGACTTAAACCAATTTATGAATTATTTATGTAAGCTAATATAGTACTCTAGAAAATAGCTGGCACCGTTTAAGCAGTTTCTACGATACAAGCACCAGTATAAAGAAAATGTTCTTCAATACTTAGCTTACGATCGCGTGTAAAACAATACAAATGCACAAAATACAACTCAAGCAAGAACAACCACAAGAAATAGAAAGAGAAACCCAATTTTTGTTTGGGTGTGTGAGTGTGTGTGTGATCGTTGCTGTCTCAAGCACAAGCCTACGCAAAGGCAATATTGTTGTTGCTTTGTAATTTGCCAGAGACATATTAGAGAGAGAAGAGTCACATATGATGTTGCTGCAAGTCTACACGCGCCAACAACAAAACCTTCGTTCGGAAAGAAAGAGAGGAGAGCACGCATATGAAATTGTTTTTGCTTTTTATAATCTGATGGCCGCGTAAATGGTATGCTCGCGGGCTATTCCATTGCGTAAAGCAAAAACAAATGCGTGGCTTGCGGAATAGACTTGGGCACCCCTGATCTAAACCAATTCAAAATGATAAACTATAAGTTTAGGGTACCTACTAAAGAAAACAAAAGCTAAACCTTAGCTTTCACCGCATATCAACATAAAGAAAAGTTTGTGTACCCACAAAATTACAAATTTGTCTCTTATTAAGTAAACGCTTGAATATGAAAGCTGCATTAGACTTTGTTGTTGCAATCTAATTCGTAGAAAAACATAACTAGTTCTGTTCGTGTGACAGAATCCATTGGAACGAAATTGGGAAAAGTTCTAATTATCAAGAATCGCTCGGTTGAAAATTTTTTTTTGTCGTTGTTGATCATTGAAAATTCGGAGTTACAGTTTTAGTGAGCGAAAAGAGATATTGTTTTAAAAAAAAATTTTAAGTCATTTCCCCTTTTGGTATGATTTTTTTGGAATTTTTTGAAATATTCAGGGGTGTCCAGGAAATTTCTATACAATTTTGAATAAACTACATAAACTTCTTCTGTGGTCGGGCGTGGCGTGCCAGTTGTATGTGTGGCTACTGGTGCGGGAGGTTTTGGGTTCTATCCAGCCTCGGACCATCTAATAGAAAAAGTTTTTGCTTTCTTTAGAAAAAAGCTTTTACACACCCGATCACCTTCACCGGCTACTGGCGCCAGCTGTGAAGTAACTAGCCATAAAGAAGAAAAAATTCTCTAACTATTGCCGTTCGGATTCGGCGTTAAACTGTAGGTCCCTTTCTCTTGTGCGAAAAATTATAACCAACACACGCCAAGAGATTGAGAGAAGCTTGGCCCTGGTCCTCCTGGAAGTGCTGTTTGAGCCAATTTTACTTTTTACATAAACTTCTATGACTTTATGTTTGAAGTGACGACAAGCAAAGATTATAGATTATATGGAAGCAAAAACGTACGATTGAAATCAACTTGACTTTAAACCAGCGGTGGGCAACGCATAGCCGGCCTGTTCCTTGCAGCCCGGCCCGTTGATTCTCTCAACACACAGCGCAATACATGACTTACCATTTGTCATCTGATCCAGTAACCGGGAATATTTGAGTCACTCCCCATATAAAGCAAACAGTTATAATCAGGGCTGTAAGCCCTATCATTTTTTTGGAGCTCCGATTCGCTGTTTCAAACCAATATTTACTAATGGTAAATGTTCAAAATTTGAAGGTTCGAGGTTTTTACGCGAAGGGTTGGTTCGAACCTTGGTTCGGTCCACGTTTTTGCCCAATTTAAATAGAAAATCAATCAATTTGTTTCGATTTTCTCCATATTTTGAAAAGAATGTTTAACCTAAACCGAAGTCTAAAATAACATAATTTCAGCATCAACATTTCAGAGACAACTTTCTCAATCGTCGTGTTCTGAACGTGAGATTGAAGTCATTTTTAAGCTTTGTAGCCTATGAAAAATATAGCCTTTGAGAATCATTTAGTAAACTTGAATCCAGGATCTAAAGATTTTAAATATAGTAGGTGCCGACTATAACAAGTATACAGTGGACGCTCACAAATTAGAACTCTCGGAAATAAGAATCTTCCAGAAATTAGAACCAGTGTTTTTATTTCATTGAACGCTCTGAAATTAGAACCGCGGTTCTAATTCAAGAGCGTTTTTTTTTTTTAATTTCTGGTGAATTTTTATTTTGGTTTGCCTAACTAATTTACAGAAGCAAACTACTTGCTAAATTAGTTGCTGAAATAAAATAAAAATAAATAATTTTTTGAAGCAGCACTCAATCCGTGATGCAATCCCATTACTCAAACAAGCTTGGGATGAATTGCCACAAAGAGTTATAAAAAATTCATGGTCCAAGTTACTAAACTGGGACGCAGACCACTACGACAGCGACGATGATCTGCCGCTAGCACAATTGACAGAAAATAGTCGGGACTGTAATGAACTTCTGCTTACTAATCAAACTCTCTTAAAAGCTATTGACCAGCGAAATTCCATCGGTATAGAGGAAATCGAAATGTGGAATGAAGACGAGTTTGTGGAACAGGAAGTCAACAGCGAAGATGTGGCTTCAGATGACCAGGAAGACGCCGACGTCGATGGCACTCAAACACCGTCAGATGGTACAGCAATGGAAAGCGTCAATAATTTGCTTAAATGGTGCAAAAATAGTGAGACGCATAATAGTAAGCACATGGCTAATCTTTTGGAGCTCCGTAAAGACATTGTGCTGTCTAATTTAAAGAAAACAAAAAAACAAACTAACATAACAGACTACTACAGTAAGCATGATAACTATAAATAATAAAAGAAAAATAATTCTAAATAAAAGTCATTTAAGCCTTTTTTGCTCAATTATGAATGAATAAAATATTATTTTTTTTGAATGTTGAAAACAAATTAATTTTAATTAAAATAATATTCCCTTCGAAGCATATTTAGCAGAAAAGAAGCCATTTCTTGCCTTATACGACATTTCAAAAATGCGTCCAGAAATTAGAACTTTTCAGAAATTAGAACTACCCCAGGAACCAACTGGTTCTAATTTGCGAGCGTCCACTGTACCTCTATCCAGAATTTTTAAAACGACGACATTCTACTTGCATGGCTATTTTAAGACACTGTCGCACTATTTCGACCAAATACCAAAAAAAAAATCGCATATGCTACTAATATTTAAAGGTATAATTATTATTGAACCGATAACTTGGGTGTGGAACAGGTTCAGGTTCTAATATTTTCTCACACTTGGTTCGGTTCGCTGTGAAGAATACGTCAGAATTCCAGGTTCTAACCCGTTTCGGTTCAAAACCGGCTTGCAGCCTTGGTTTTAATTCGAAAAGCAGTAGTTTTTACGAAAACCTCTGGAGATTTCTGATACACCCGCAAACTTTCATTTTACTTTTAATACTTTCCATCTCAATCACATAAACAGATTCTATCTTAAGAAACTAAACAATTTTACTGCCAATGTACAAGCTGCTCCATCAATGCCTTATACCTTACTCTCACTTATAGTAATATAGTTAGGTTAATCCCTTAACAAATCCGTCTGTGGCCCGGTCTGCTTACCAATTCAATTGAGAGGTGGCTGGCTAAAACTCTTTTTTTTTTGTTGGAGCTATTTTCTACAATGAAATTGGTACAAAATTTATGCATTTATTTTGACAAGCGGCATGATTTATTAACCGTAAGTAATTTGTAAATATACCAAAAACTGGCCACCCCATTCCACTCCCTTTTATCACAAGAGGGTAGAGAGTGCGTATTTTTTTAGTTAAAAATTTATTTGCATTGACGCATTTGTAACCGCAACGAATTTGTTTGTAATAAAAATGTAAATGCCATTGGACGCCACTTCAAGACGAGTTTTTGCGGCCAGGCGGCCACAAGAAAAGCAAAAAAAAAAAGAAAACCTGAAAGAAATGAAATACGACCGCAAACTGACACTTGAGGATGGGTAACTTGGACATGGGGCGAGTGAGTGCGTAACCCTTTTCGGTTGACCAGCAGCAGGATTGAGATTGAGTATTGGATTCGGGCTAGGGGATTGGGTATGGTCTTTTTTTTCTGGTTTGGCAGGTTGGTAGAAAGAAACACAAACAATTGCAGGGTTTGACCCGCTTGGCTTTTGTGTGAGTGTGTGTGAGTGTGGATATAGCCTTTGCCTTGCAGAGTTAATACTATAAATGGGTTGTTCATATATCATCGCTTTGGCTTTTTTGTACGTTTTGTTGATTTATGGGAAATGTAAATACTAAATTAAAGTCGGTTGATAAAAAATTGAAACTAGTAAACTACAAATAGTGGATTCTGCTTGTTCACCTCACCCTACAGCCCATTCTTTCCTCTCTCGGGGGGACCACCCCCGCCCGAGTTATTATCAAACACGCTAATTAAAACGCTGCTGGGGAGCATTTTCTTGCCCCGTTTTTTCATACCCCAAGCGAAATAAAATCCAAATTAAAAACACCTCATTCAGCCCTTCCCATTGCTATGCCTGGTTCAAGTGGGTGCATTTAACCAACACACAAGCATATTCCCCCCCATTTGCCAAGGTGACGCCTTTTATTGCTCCATTTGTTGTTATTTTTAGAAGGAGAAGCGAGCGACGAGAGAAAAAAACAACCTAAAAAATGTGAAAATAAATTGAGTTGCCGGCTGCATCCAGCAGACGAGGAGAAGTAGGAGAGCCGCCTGTCTTCAAATGACTTATTAGAATTTGTTATCTGGGCTTACAAAACAATGAAATATGTTAATAATTAATTACAGTTTTTTCCGGGATGTTTACACAAATTTACACTTCATTTTTTCCATTTTTTTTTTAGCTGTTGACATTTTTGTGGGCTGACGGAAAAATGAAAATAAATTAAGGAAAATTGTTCAAGTGAAAACAAATCAAGGCTAATGCCTATTAAATTTATATACATTTTTATGGCCAAACCACACCCATTTAATTACCCAAACAAACACTTGAAATGCACTTAAAACCATAAATTAAATGTGGCCAAAGGGGCTAGCGAAACTATCGGAGCTACTTAATAAACAAATTTTCCGTGAGGCACAGGAAGAGCGGAAAGTTAATACAATTTATGTGCCAAGGAGTGGCTTAGAGGACACCACACAGGAGATAAGGCCACACATAAAAAAGATTAAGTGCCAACCACCTTAGGTAGTCGCAGGGAAACCAAGCGAGTAATAATTATATTTTTATTGGACATTTATTGCCCAAAAAAATGGGCAACATTCTAATCAAATTGTTGGAAAAAGGTACACACAGAGGAGGGGAAATGAAAGCTAATTTATTTTATTCCTCCTCCTACTGGGCATGGGCCTGGGAACGCAACTCAATTCAATTCAAATGCTGGAATGCCAACAATGATGCCCTCACCATGAATTGCTTTTAGAAAATGTTTATTGAACAAACAGTTCCCTAAGACCATCGAATAATTTGCGCTTCTTTCAATGCCTTCCAAAAATCAAATGTAATTCAATACAAAAAGAAAATACCTCAAGTCACTTTTCGGGTTTTCCCGGCTGAACCAATAGATAACCACAAACAAATAAATAAATAAATCGCTCTGCTAATTAAAGGCAAAGTTGAAGGCGGCGCGGCGGTGGCGACGGCGGCATGTGTTTGAAGCAAGACCAAAAATAAGAGCAGAGAGCGTCAGCAGTCAACAGTACAACACTTTGTTGTGGAGTTTGTGGAATACCCCTCACCCTCACCCCCTAAAAGAAAATTCAATTGAAAGAAAGCGACACACGAAATGACATGAGTGGCAACAGGAAGAAGCACTAGCTCTATTTTGTGTAAGAATTCTAGATACCCTTTCTGGATTAGACACGAATGGTTAAATAATTGAGTAAAAACAAAATAAATTTATATTTCGACCACAAAAAGCTGTGCGGTTTTATGTTATATCTTTCTCATATTTTGTTTGAGTCTGTCTCTGTTTCTAATAAGCAAACTTGTGTAAACATGGTCGTCCTAGTTTTCATTTCGCTTACTCTTGTGTGAAATATCAAGCAAGCTCACACAAATATTCTATTTTTTTCGAGTTATTTGATTTTCTTTGAATGAAGATGCATAAGATTAGCGGATATGTGAAGCTAATTTCATACAGGCAAATAATTTTACAGCTTTTTAGAAAATTTTGATGAAAACTGGCCTAAAATGGTCAAATTGGCGATCTTCTCGGCCATATTTAATCAAATTATTAGTGTATGGAACCATTGTTTATGTTTTAACTCCTGCAAAATCTGCAAAAATCAGCAATTTCATCAAAATTTCCTAAAAATTTGTCAAATTATTTGCCTGTTTTAACTAAACTTTACAAAATCAGGAAATGTGAATGTTTCTTGTTCCACGGACAAATATTGAATTCGGTCACACTTGCGTAAACAAAGAACAGCTGATTGATTGGATTGCTTTGCCCGCAATTGCAAATCAAAGTTCGCCTACCATGCTCTTAGGGTTGTCGGGATTCATTCATAAGAACATTTATTCAATTCATTCAATTTAACATTTTATAACTAAGAAATTTTCGGTCTTGCCTTGAGCATCATACCTAACTAATGGGCGTAGTCAGTTTTTAATAAAAGGGGGGAGGCCATAAACTTCTCCCACTTTCAAATTTTTTTCCGGCTCTAAGTCTCGTTATGTTGGTACATAACTTTAAAACAGGGACACACCACACCACAAAGGAGGTTAGTTGACCGAACAGCTGTTTCAATGGTAACTCTACCATATCATCAGCGGTCTTCACCTGGTACCACAATCAGAAAACAACTCCCTCCTGTGCTAAAACCCTCTACCCAATGTCAAGGCCATTAACAGAGCTGTTACTATTGCTGACACTTGGGAATTCAAAAGCATATCGATAGTAAATCTAGCCTTTGAGTAAAAAAATTTAAATGTTATGACAGTGTCACGTATGTTAATCTGCATGGACATTCATTTCTTATGAGGAAAAAGGGCAGTAAAATGCAGGGATGCAAACTGTTTGGAAATAAGGACTGGTTCGGTTCAGTGGTTCACACACTGCCGGTTCGGTTCATTACATGTTTTTTGTAGCTAACTAAACCGCGGTTTTGGTTCGGTTCAGTGGTTCGCACTGAATTTATTATATATTTTATGAAGGCCAGTTACCGTTTTCATTTTGTGAATGGGTGACTCTTCGGACACTTTGGAAACTGAATTCCTGGAAAACATTTGATATATATAATTTAATGAATATAATCTTTCAAATCATTATGTAAGTGCTCCTTTCAAAAGGTAAATATCGTACAGAATATGGAGAATATCATTCCGTAAAGGAAATGGGATATTCACACAAATCAATTGGGAAATTTTCAAGGAAAAAATATAGAGTGATGACAGGTATATTAAGCGGTCGTTGAACAAAGCGAGCAGGATGAGTACGGTTAACAAGTCAGGCCGAAAACTTACATCGATCCGGCATTACCAAGGATCAACTCGTTCTATAAGTAGTCTCCCTTGTAGAGATTCCATCAGCAAAACTTTATTTAACCTAAAACTTATCTTAGGGAGTCGATTAAAATTACCAAATTTACAAGTATCATTGTCTGAACATACACAGAAAATAATAATGATATGATCTGGGGCTCAATATTAAATTTTTTCATATCAATAAAAAGCCGATATGACACACTTGACATTGGCCTGTTCGAAAATATCAAAGTGAAATTTTCGACCATATCAAAATAATATTTTTTAAGATTAAAATTGATTGAAAGATAAAAAATGAATTGGAAATGTTACAATTTTTTTTTTTACCAAAGTACTATTATTTATTGTTTTATAGAAACAGAAAAAGAACGAATTTATAATTTTTTGACCCCCCGCCTTGACCAGGAATCGAACTCGGGACCATTTGCACGTTACAAATTGGCATGGCAACTTAACGCACTGCGCTATCGAGCATTCGTGTGGTCATACGGCTGAGAGCCTACTTATATATTTCTTTACATTGCTTGAATTTTCGATGTGAAACACTATTTGTTTCTTTCCTTTTTCTCATTTTCTATACATCCCTTTCCCCTGGTGAGAGTTTAGAAAATTAAATAGATATCCTTTTGACCTTTTCTAATATCATTTGACAAATTGTATATATGGCTCAAAAAAAACTTTATAGTTTAGAAATGATGCAAAAAAAAAATGATATTTGACAGAATATCAAATTAACTAGCCCATATTAAATTGATATGGATCTTGTTTTTTTTCTGTGTAAGCGCTAGAAGCGGAAAAACTCGTCAATAAACTAAACCGAACCGAACCGTTTTTGCTTTGTGGTTTTCGGTTCGGTTTATCAGCTGATATTGCGGTTCGGTTACGGTTTGGTTCGGTTAGGATCAGAACCTGCATGCATCCCTGGTAGAATGTGACCATTCAGAACTTTAAGTGTATGTTCTTGAGAATGTGCTGTGGAAACAAGGCAACTAAAGTATAAAGTCTTAAACAGGACCAAATAAAAATGTAAATCAAACAATTTCTTTTTTTTAGTATCATTGTTAATTTAATACCCTCAATATTTTTTCGTACGGATCGTGGAACCATAAGACGTACCGTACGTTTGTTTGAATTTGAGTGCGAAAATGAAGAAAACTTGACACCTATTGGAACTGTTATGAACTCTTTTCCACGCCACCTATTGAGGTATAATTCAAGGCGCGTTTTTTTTAACGTGGTTTCCCCAGGAGGCCTATTCCACGAAAGACCCAAAAGAGCCTTTTTTTTGTTGTCTCATCAAAAGAGGGGCTAGTCCACTGTAGTCTGCCTCATGCACATCCTTTTCCTATAAATTAATATTTTATATAGTAAATTCTTCATAATTCACGGTCCATCAAGGAATATTTTATCAGTAATTTATGCGGTGGTTTAGCAAATACACTACATAGCAAATAACCAATCAATGCAATCGCACGATTTTAAAAAAATTTCGTATGCGGCGCTACTTTTGAAGTAATATATAGGATATTCATTTCTTACCTCCATTAATTACATTTTCATTGTTGGGTCTACACATCCTTCCAGTCCCCAAAAATATTTCATGGATTTTTTGAGGTTGCGAGGGATACGTCTTAAGAAAATGAAATGAATGAATGAAACTATTCCCGAATTTTTAGGATGGTTTAACTTATACTAAACATTACCATTCTTAGAGGCCGAGTGTGCTCTCTGAGAATGAACATTGCCAAAGCCAGTCAGCCCATTTTAATGTTATTTGGCCATTTCCCTTGAAAGACCCCTTCCTGTAGACAACAGTTGAACCTCAACTTTCTCAGCTTCCAAAGCATATTCTAGTAGTGGCTCCACGTGCTGAAGTTCAGAGCACGCTACGTGTTATAGCTTGCTTTGGTCTCGCCGCTCCTGTTGTTCGTGTTGTGGCTTATTCTTCCTTTAAATCCGTGTTTAAATCCGTGGAGCTGGCTAATTATACTCTCTCAATCCCATAGTTGGTAGTAACCTAAGCATCATGTCTCAGTGTTGTAGTACTGTTGCAACAGAAACCATGGCATTATATATGAGCTCTGAATTGTACACAGAGACAATAATACCCTTTGCAAGGGTATAATAATTTTGCCCAGAAGTTTGCAACGCATAGAAATAATCATTTCCGACCCCATAAACCATATATATTCTTGATCAGGGCGACGTGCTGAGTCGATTTAGCTTTGTACGTTCGTCTATCTGTTTCTACGCAAACTAGTCTCTCAGTTTTCAAGCTGTCATGCACAGAGTCTTCTATTTACTGCACGCTGCTAATATGTTGGAACCGACCGGATCGGATGACTATATCTTATAGCTGCATTAGGAACCATCGGTCGAAAAATGGGTCTTAGTGAGAAAAACTTTTTTGTTTTCAAGTAAATCGTTCTTAAGGTCGGAGATTCATAATACTTAACGCTTTCAAACTAATTTGAAAAAGTTGATCGACATCGGGTGACTATATCTTAAGGCTGCCATAGGACCGATCGTTCAAAAAATGAGTCTTAGTGAGAAAAACTTTTTTGTTTTCAATTTTATCTTTCTAAAACTCGGCGATTGTTTATTTGATATGTTTACAAAAAGATTCGCGAAATTTGGTCGAAATCAGATGTTTATTTGTTGGAAAATGGGTTTTAGTTATAAAAATTTTTGATTTTTATGTCAGCGTTCTTAAATGCTGACGTTTCAAAAACAGCATTTGCAAGGGTATAAAACTTTTTCCGTCAGAGTACCCCGCTTTAATTGCTCGTTTTTGTTCAATTCCTCACTCAGTAAGAATTGAGCTACTGAATTTGTGTTAGGCTAACTCGGTTAATTTCTTGGTCATTGAAAATGATTTTCAGATCATTTACTTGGCTGAATAATTATTCAAAACTTCTAATGTTCCATCATGACAAGCTGCAAGTTAATTGCCAGCTACCCAAAATCTCCACCGACAGAGTATATCAAAAACTCAGTTGAGTTAGCATACTCATGGGGACCAACGAAGCGACCCCCTGGTGCGTTTTTATATAGAAAAAGTTTTACTTTGATGTGTTGTAGATGTGTCAGTCAGCAAGTTGTTTGGTCGGGTTATGCTGCATTCCGTTGCAAGGGATTGCATGCTACACATTTTGGGGGGTGGCTGGCGGCGGCAAGTGTTAAACTGCACTTTTTTTTTTTTGGTCTGGGTAAGGGAAACTTTGACTAGAAATTACATTTGGCTGGGAAATGCCACACAATCAGGTGCTGACAGCAACAGCCACGACATACTCGAGTGGGTATTACCTTACACATTTGTCTGACAAACGAAATATGCTTAACGCTGACAATTGACAGATGCAATCGGAGCAACCTCGATCCTATATCTATCTACGTCGGAAAATTGCATTTCATCAAAGCATTTTTGTGGCTGTCTTTGACACAACAAAGACATTTTTACCCTCTTGACTGGCGAAAAGAATTGCTCAAAATAAGCTTTGACAGCCTGTCAATATGTAGATTGTTTGTTGGCTGACGCAGTTACACGCACGATTTGGCGAAGAAGCTCAAGTTCAAGTGTGTCGTTGTATTTGATTGGATTTTTTTTCTTCTTCCAAATGTCTTGTAAGCACTCTAAGCCTTTTAATGGAATTTATGAGCATTGAAACTTTATGAAAATGGTTTATGCACTTGAATTTATTAATCCGCTAGCTGAGCAGCTTAGAGGAATTTCAATGCCAAAGTCAATGTAAAAGCCATTAAGACGAAGGGAATTACGTACATAGATGAAAAATGATGACGACATCCATAATTCACAAACGTAATTTTGAATCGAACATAGAAAGTCAAATTGAAAACGCAAAAAATGTCGGCAATCTGCACAAAATAATTTTTGTTATTGGCAAAATTTGGTAAAAGTATTGAACTGATCAATTCAGCTGCCTATCCAATGGACGAAACATCCTAATTGATAAGAATAAGTGAGAAAGTCGGTCTCGCCCGACTGAAATATACTCTTTACCTGAGAAAGTGTGTGCACATTTGTATGTGTTTTTCTGCTGCAGTAGCAGTAAAGAGCAGCGCTGCTGCTGCGCTGCGTAAACTTTAAAGCTAGCCTGCTCGAAGTTTCTTTCTATTCAAATCTAACCCTTCTCAAGAGTCCGCACACTAGGCTTAAGTTATATTTGTGCATTTAACAAGGAATTTAGTTGTCTGTAAAACTTCAACAAGAGAAATTTAAATTAAAAAGTGGAGAAAACTATCGAATGACATGTGACTTTGGAAACCGAGATAAACACCTTAGTAAGCAGGCGTTCTATTCCGTTCACTTTGGTCCTTTTAGCCGGTTCTCCTACAGTTAATCCAAGTCTAGAACCTACTGTTTAAAACAAAAAGAAAGCTAAGTACTTATTCAAGTGTTTACTTAATTCGCGAAATCTATTTTTTTTTCAAAACAATATTTTGGTCAGTTAGCTTTCAATGGTATAACTTACTGATTTTCCACAGATTTTTTTCTGTCAGAAAAAACTCATTTTAAACTCAGCGATGGTCAGCGGTTGCCCCCAGAGGCCGAAGACATTTCGCTATTTACACACACACGAGCCGAACGCATGCCAAAGCTGAGGCCAAGATAGTAAAGTTTACTAAACAGTCCTTCAGTCGCTTGCTAGCGTTCGATGCAGTCCAATCGAAGCTGGTTCACGGCGCACCAATACACTCGCACTTTTTGGCCTCGCTCTTGTTGACCAACGCTGCTTTAAATGGTTTTGTTCATGGTCTGTTTCGAAGCATCTAAAGAACCGCTTTTGACTTACAACCTTAGTTTCAAATAAACATTTAAACGAAACATAGACCAAGCCTAACAGATTCAAAATCAAGCTGAGACCTGAGTTGATACAGTTTATTTTATAGTCGGACTTCAACGAATTTCCTTGATGCTTCAACTCAAATATCTAAATACCCATCATTTGTCTAAAACCTAAGCCCAGTTCTCACCTCCTCCAGATTCCAACTTTTCTAAATCGCTCAACGTGACATGATGATATGGATGATATCTCCTTAAACCTACTGACCCTCCCTTTCCTCTTTACAAAGTTCACTCATTTGTAAAGCTCATGAATAGCCAAAAGGAAATCCCACAAAAATTAATCAAAGCAAATTGCGCACCAAAAAACCAACCAAACAAGTCAAAAACTTTTGACAACACATATGAAGGATTAATCATCTAATGCAACAACAGAAGAAAAAAACTTTAAACTTGAAATTCGTCTGGGTACTTCAAAAAAAAAAGGGTAAAATGATTTTGTAAGCGACACGCTGTCTTGTCTGGTCAGCCTCAGTGTCTCATACTCATCCTCCTCACTTGACAAAGCGTTCAATGGCCAAAAACGTACTTGGTCAAGGTGTTGACTGAACACCTTTTGTCTGTATGGAAAAGGGTGGCACAACAAAATGGCAATTAATTGAAACATGAATTATTAACGCCACCCATTTTAGGTCCATTGTCCAAGATGACCAGGTAAATTTCAACGGATGCTGCCAAGACGAAGAGAAGCGTTTGACTGACGGATGGATGTGTTTTGGGTTGATGCGTGGATGCTTTTGTTCTTGATATATAAAAGTTCATTAATCTTGCTGAATTCTATTTGGTTGAAAAAGCGCAGTAAAACTTTAAAGAAAATCAACAAAAAGTTTGTACTTTTTTTTGGGTTTACATGATTAATTAACAAATTATTCATAGGGCTAGGAAAAAAAGGATGATGGAACGTGAGAAAATTAATTGAATGATGATTAAGAAGTCGATGTAAT
Source organism: Lordiphosa magnipectinata (assembly GCA_037044535.1). Classification (NCBI taxonomy): domain Eukaryota; kingdom Metazoa; phylum Arthropoda; class Insecta; order Diptera; family Drosophilidae; genus Lordiphosa; species Lordiphosa magnipectinata. Next base: position 18,955 of record JBAMBO010002487.1, on the reverse strand, counting down.
AAAATGTAATTTTTCCAAAGTAAGATGGCAGTTTGTAAGAGATAGACCTAATGTGGGCTCTTATAGCCCTATTAGCCTCTTTCCCACCTTCTCCTGCTGGCAAGACCATTCTGCGTTTGCCTTTCGGGGCCACCAGTTGGGGTTTCGCATCCGCCAAAGCAGTAGAAAAAGTCCTAGATGCCTTACAGAAAAGGAATAACTCTTCCGCAGAGTCTATCGGTATCGAGTGCTGCGAACTCCACAATAGTCTTTCTACATCATTCTATACCACCCCCCTTTTCAGCTCCACTGGTACCGCCCCAACATTTGTAGCTCGTCATCATAAATCATGTGATTGGTAAACTAACCAACGATCTGTTAGTTATAATAAGCCTAAGCTCCCATATATACAATTTTCAAGAAAGAATTTGTTAAGTCAAAAACCATAGCTGACACTTAATTATAGGCTACAGGCGGTGAAGCGTGCCTCCCTTCGGGTGTCACCCCCCCACCGATCCTCTCATAAATCTTGCTAGTTGTACCAAATGTCAAGGGTTCCCCCGACACACGCGTCTGGCCTGGGCATTGTCACTGAAAAATTACTCTAAATGTTGGCACAACTATTGAAATTAATTGATTTAATGCCCCAACGCCTTCCACTTGGTTTATATTAATGAAGATTTGAGAGCCAAGTTCTAATTAGAAAACCAGAAGTCGACTTCTCTAGTGCTGACATTAAAATTTCAATTTTTCATGCGACAAAATTAGAACTGAAGTGACTTCTCTCCGGTTTTTTTTTTGCTATTTATTTTAATAATCTACCTGGCGCCTGCAGAATAATGCACTCAAAAATGAACTCACTCTGCACGCAGTTCCTTTTACAGCTTTACTTCAATGACAACACCTGCTGCTGCTCCTTCTCAGCGTCTACTTAAGGCGGAATTTTATTTTCATTGCAGTTTCTGGCTGGCAATTAAATTAAAGCGCATTAAAGCAAATTTATGACAGCTTAATTTCATATATTAAGATTTTATGGGGGAGCCATGTACCACCACTACTGCCACTATATGTAGGTGCTGGGCTCATAAAAAGGGGTTTGACGAAGAGTGGAAGGACATTAGATTAGCTTGTGGATAATCAAACTGCACACCCAGAGCTACGGCAAGCCAACGTCTTGCAAAATGTCATTCAATCAGCGCACACAGGTAGCTGGATAACTCACACCCATCACCAGCCAACCAGTCAGCCACCCACTCAATGATGGACGAGTAAGTTTTGTCTGGAACTTGGCCAAGAATGCTATTTAAGGGCTACTACGAGGGAAACTTGTTTAGTTATTTAAAAGGAAATATTCGTGTTCCACCGATCTTTGATACATCTTCGCTTCGCTTCGTTTTGTGCCTTTGCTTACACTTGAGCAAAGTGGCGTCAGGAAGTACGATATTTTTCAGCCGATCCGTGTGAAACGATTACTTCGCCATTCCATTTAATGGGAAAAATGAAACAATTCGCGAGTGCGTTATTTCTTAAAATGAACTCTGAGAATTGAGTTATTTTCTATGAAGTTATAGCCTGAATAAGTCTGCACTGCTTAATAAAGTTTTTCTAGAATGTATAACAAATTTAAATTATTATTAATTTTCTTTCTGTATGAGCTCAGTACTAAATTTTAGTTTCAATTTCATTAACTATAAAACGAATCGCCTTTTATCTGGTACCAGAGCGAGAATATTATGGTCTGTCTTGTTAATGGAAATCCTTAAAAACGGAAAAGGTTAACCCACGAAACTTTTAGGGTTCAGGTTCACAGAGCGCGTTCATAATGTACATAGGTGAACTTAGGTTCAGTTTCAAATTTTGGTTCAGGTATATTTGATTTGCTAATTCAGTTGCTGGTACTTAAATCGCAACGTCCTGCTTTTCGGAGAGTCGTGCTCAATATCAAGAAAAGAAAATATTAGCGGGTTTTCACTGATTTGTTTGATTTTTGAAATATTTTTTCATAATATAACTGCCATGTAGGATTTTAAATTATAAATATTTGTAAATTTTAGTCGAAAAACTTTTTCATTATAATATTTATAAATGCTTAATAACCATTGGCTATGCCAACATTTTTAAGCTTTTGTTTTGTCAAAATGTTTAGTGGTTCGGTGTCTAATAGTAACATGCTCCAAAGATGACAAATTTCTCCATGGTAAATGTTTATGACTCAGGATGTTGGATGTTTGATGTGCTCAGTGTGATTAACCTATTAAAGGGCACACATTTTGTTTTAAATATTGTTGGAAATTAATCGTAACGGCAACACTCAAGCCTTTTATAATGATAAGTTCGAATTTTGAGTTGGATTTTCGGCCTTACATGGATACCAACTAAACTCTTTAGTCAATATTATAAGTATCTCATTTAAACCCATTTTGAAGTTGTCATTGAAGTAGCTTTATTATTTGTCACTTTATTGAGGGGTTATACATGAAGTCGATTTTTTGGCTTTTTCACACCTTTGTAGAAAAAGGGTTTCTATTGCTCCTATTAAAACCCGCTTCAGTTGCAGCGATTCCTTCATCATTTGAGCCTTAGTTTTTTAGTTCAAAGTCGCTGAACGTTAACTCACGGGAGAATGGGGAAGAGGAAGCAGGTTGAAATGAAATTCTGGCATTTTGATCATAGCATTTGCCAGCTAATTATTGCATTTTTAGTATTGTTTGTGTTGTTAGTCTCTTTGTGCTCCTGCTGAAATCCACTTTACTTACTTCCATTTTCCCACATTTCTTATGAAAGTTTGTTCTTTAAATAAACAATACAAATTTCATTGACTTTTTGAACCACGTTGTCTAAAAAACCTTCGAAAATATGTCAAAAATTAAAAAAAAAACACTTGATCTGCCTGCCTGCAAGTATAAGAAGTTTATGTCCCATACATGTCAAACCTCTATCTCTTACTATCTCATAGATCTGTTTGTTCATACGGACAGACGGAATTGGCTATATCGACTCGGATGTTGATGCTGATCAAGAATATATATATTTCTTCTCCCTGTAACAGCCTTTTCACACTAGGCGCAGCATTGTCGAAGCTGCGGAAACCTGCAGCATGCGTTCACTCCAAACCTGCAGCTTCTAAAACAGATGTCAGCTACTTCTTACTAGTATGGATGCAAAGTATAGCCAAAAGCAGTCGGAAACGATAACGATATACACGTTATATGGTTACACTAATGAAAACTGCGCTCAGCTTAAATGTTGCGACTTTTGAGTGACCACCCAGCCTACGTATTTCCTACGAAAGCAAAATCTCGCAGCTTCGACTTTGACAGTTTTTTCGAATAGACTATTACATACTTTTGCACAAACTTATATACTCTGTCTGTGTAGCTTTGGTACAGAGTATAAAAACTGAATTGAGAACGGAATCTTATGCACTACGAAGGACTTGAACCTTAGAACCGAACCTTAGCTGAAATTTTGGTGTTTGCAACCTTGTCCCTAAGTGTTATTTGGACTGTTCATTCTAAGGGTAAGATCATAAAATCTGTAAGTTTTATGTTTGAAGATCCGTTGAAATATATTCTCTTATAAAGATGTCTTTTCTTGTAGTAAACTTATCTCGAGATATAATAATTAGGCCATACAATTTTAAATATATATTTTGATAAACTCTAAGAACACCTCTCGAAGTTTTCGTGGACTGCTCTGGTTCTGGTCTGCCGTTTTCTTTTATGTGTTGCCTGTGTTGACAGCCAAGTGAAAAATGCAACTTGCCCCCGGGCAACTGAATGACTTGAGATGGCAATGACGATGATGATGATGATGTGGATGTGAATGACGTTACGTAGCTGCCGGGCCATTAGCGAGCAATTGCGCATAAAAGTCATGGTAGCAAAAAAAAAAAAACACACACAAAAACTGATGCCTTGCACTTGCAGCCAAACCGATCAGCCAATATTAAATAATGTTGTAAAATACGAAACATTGAACCGCTTTGGCTGTCATGGCTAAATAAATAAATAAAATGAAATTCAGTTCGGAGTTAGCCAAAGCCAAAGAAAGCGACATTTGTCTGTCTGTGCTTTGGCATTCGATTTCTGACGCGAGCCAAAGGCACAAAGGTGAAATGACACGATGACGATGCCATAAAAAATTGCAGCTCATTTAAGCTTTTTCCTCCGATTTGTGCTGCTCGCGTGTTTCTTTGCTTGCATTGGCTTTGTATCGAGTTAATTTATTGATGACAGACGCACGATAAAAACCAGTGGGGAAAAAATAAAGCGAATTGTCATTAGAAGTCATAAAGTTGATTGACAATAAGAGGGAATTGCGATTAGGCGACGAAGTGTATGTAGGTATGACAATTGTTTGGGTATAATGAACTTTTTGTATTTAAGGAACGCCAGTTTGTTCAAAAAAATAAAAGTATAAAAATTAAGGAAATTGTAATGTTAAAATTTTTACAATTTCAACCTAAGTGAAAAAGCCTCAGGTAAGAGCCAAATGTAAGACACTCACCAAAATATTGCAGCTAAATAAAGAAAGCGATGGCTGGTTCTATAAAAGTATCACCGACATGCTCCAGCGTATGCAATCTTTACGGTCCTATGCTCGCTTGTAGGGAGAAAGGAAGTTCATATCAATCCAGTGTCATTCTTTCGGAGAAACTGCCTCGGACCGTCGTCGAAGATGCGCTTCAAAATAATTATGGCCTTGTTGGTATGGGAAAGCAGCTTAAAATATGCAAATTTGTTAATACAACTATTATATATTTAAAACTATTTAACAATGAACTAACCGATGATTTTAACTTTTTAAGAAATTGATCTAATAGAACTATAGCCTGAGTTCCAAGTTCAAAATTTCCAACGAAAATATTAAAAGCAAACCTTATTATATAAATAATAGCACGACTTTTTGGTTTCATAGATCATCGCCTTGTCCAACTTCAATGGATTATCTGGCTGTAGGCCAGGCTCCGGACAACGGTTATCTCCAGACTGCCAAGTGGTAGCAAAAGTACTTGGAACGCTCAAGTCATTAAATGAGCTACTTGAGCGCGCCATTTACTTTGGCTTCCCCTGGAGTTTCTCCAAATGTTCCGTATATTCCGATTGCAGTACTATGGCTCGGTCATTGTTGCAATATATGCTTAGAGATTTCAATTTGGAAAAAATAGGGAAAATTGTCAAATGTCATTTTCCTTACTCTTCCAAATTAAAAACACTAAGCAGAGGTTTGGAAAAAAATACTGAAATATCTTCTAAAACAGACCACAAGGGAGCGGTTTCCACAGTTATATTATTAATCTTGTGATTCATTGATAATGGTCGAATAATGGTCGTATTTTTTCAATATTTCTAATATTCAATCGACACTTGAGTTAACTAGCTTAAGCTTTTCCCGAATAGGATCTAGAGTATATGGATTACCTAAAGCTTTTCCAATTCGTTCAGATTCGTCAGATACTCTAGAACCAATTGGAGAATCTAACGCTGCTCATTAAGACACACCGCTTTTCCTCCGATATACCTTGAGTTTCTCCACGTGTTCCGCATATTCCGATTGCAGTACTATGGCTCGGGCATTGTTTCAATATATGATTAGAGATTTCAATTTGGAAAAATGGGAAAAGTTGTCAAATTTCGTTTCCCCACTTCGCCAAATTTAAAACTCCAAGCAGAGCAAAAAATATGGAAAAAAAATATCTGGAACAGGCCACAAGGGAGCGGTTCCCATAGTTATTAATTTCCCCAATAGGATCTAGAGTATATGGCATACCTAAAGCTTTTCCAATTCGTTCAGATTCGTCAGATACTCTAGAACCAATTGGAGAATCTAACACTGCTTAAGTCATTAAGACACACCGCTTTTCCTCCGATATACCTTGAGTTTCTCCACGTGTTCCGTATATTCCGATTGCAGTACTATGGCTAGGGCATTGTTTCAATATATGATTAGAGATTTCAATTTGGAAAAATGGGAAAAGTGGTCAATTTTCATTTTCCTAACTCCTCCAAATTAAAAACAATAAGCACAGATTTGGAAAAAATTATTAAAAAATTGTCTTAAACAGACCACACGGGAGCGGTTTCCACAGTTATTAATATTGTGATTCATTGATAATGGTCGTATTTTTCCAATATTTCTAATATTCAATCGACACTTGAGATAACTAGCTTAAGCTTTTCCCCAATAGGATCTAGAGTATATGGCATACCTAAAGCTTTTCCAATTCGTTCAGATGCGTCAGATACTCTAGAACCAATTGGAGAATCTAACACTGCTTAAGAATTTAAGTCACACCGCTTTTCCTCCTATTAGTCCTGTGTTTCTCCACATGTTCCGCATATTCCGATTGCAGTACTATGGCTCGGGCATTGTTTCAATATATGATTAGAGATTTCAATTTGGAAAAATGGGAAAAGTTGTCAAATTTCGTTTCCCCACTTCGCCAAATTTAAAACTCCAAGCAGAGCAAAAAGTATGGAAAAAAATATCTGGAACAGGTCACAAGGGAGCGGTTCCCATAGTTTTCTGTGGGATACCTACCAGATTTCGAATGAGCGAAAGTTGTTCAAAGCTGAAAACCTTTGAAATATGCCAATCTTTTGCGAATGAAGGTTCATTTGTATGACCAGGACCTCCTATTCGATAAGATGATTCACATGGCCAACTCCAAAAATTGTATAAAATTTATAGATATACAAATTGTGGAACTATTCCAAAAACTTACATTCCTTGGCCAAGCAATGGTGTTTGTAGCTCCAATTACCTGAGTGCAGGCAAATGTCCTCAAAGCTTTAATAACTGGATCAGCCGAATTACGATTGTCTAGTGAAAGTCCAATGAGATGCAAACAATTAAATCATTTAAATATTCTTTAACTTTTGTTCGCATTTCATTTTACTAGCACATTGTACTTAGATGCTCTGGGCATCCAGAATTGCAATTTCACTGCTTGGGAACAATACTTAACGAGTAGTCGTAGCATAGCGATTGATTTACTGTGGATCCGTGATATCAATTTTTTGACAGTTGATGAAAATGTCCATCGAGGCGAGGACTTTCGTTTTGTCGTTGCTCACCGCACGCTGACAAAATGAAGGACCACGTGTAGACGGACTTTGACTCGAACACAATATTGAGATCGATTGCGGCAAAGATATAATGCGACTGGCCCAAGCTTTTCTTCTCATCAAGATGTTGGAGCTTACGCTGTAATATTCCCGAATCCTCCACATCTGGATGAAAAGATAAGCTTAGCACATCCAAGTTCCACACCGTGATTCCCAACTATGTTACAATGGGTGCCATTGCCTGAAACTGAATATAAAATTGAGAAAAGTCACAACAGCAAGAATAATGTTCTTGACTGAATTTTCACTTTAATTACTAACACTTTCACTTTGCAGCTCAACTAGCTCAGATGCTCTGGGCATTAAGAATTGCAATTTCACTGCTTGGGAACAATACTTAACGAATAGCCGTAGCATAGCGATTGATTTACTGTGGTGCCGTAATATAAATTCTTTGACAGTTGATGAAAATGTCCGTCGAGACGAGGTCCTTCATTTTATCACTGTGCTCACCTGCACATTGACAATATAAAGATCCTCGCCTCGACGGACAGTGACTCGATCCTAATATTCTCCAATCGATTGTGGCAGTAAAAGGCAAGGAATGGATGCGAGTGGATTAAGCCCTTCTTCCCATCAAGATTTGGAAGATACGCTGTGATATTCGCGAATCTGCCAGATCTGGATGAAAAGATAAGCTCAGCACATCCAAGTTCGAGTCCGTGATGCCTGCCATTGCCATGAAACTGAATAGAAAATAGAGTCTGAAAAGCAAGAATAATTTTCTTGACTGAAAATTCACTTTAATTACTAACACGCTCACTTATAAAATACTGCTGCAAAAGCCGGAAATGTGTCTGTGTTGCTCTAGAACTAGTTCAAATTGAGCGGAACATCGATCCATCTAGAATTGTTCTTTGATTGATTGAATTATCGTTGAATTGGAACGATGGAAATGGAAACAATATAAATTCAATTTAAGTGAACATATTTTTAGAAAAATATAAATAATTATTTTAACGAATTTAACTCTAAAATGATTACTTCTGCTAAATTTCAACATATTTAGGCTTATAAAGTTAAAGTAGAATTGCTAGTTTCCTTGTGGTGATAGTGTTAAACATTGTTGATTTTAGTATAATGATTTAAGAGGTAAGTTTACCCATCCGTTTTTTATAGCATGTTTGTAGAAGGTCAAGAACAATCCATTTTTCCAACATACCGAAATCGATAATTAAAATAAATTAAAATCAATATATGATATATGATATTTGATATACGTTGTTTTTTAAAGGTCGCCAGAATAAGCTTAAGACCGAACAACAAGAAAAAGAACGCCGATTATTGTTTGTGCGTGCTCGTGGTTTTCATATGCACACGGAATCATTCGCAGCCAACAACATAATCTTCGCAAAGAGAGAAAGAGTAGAGAGAACACATGAAGTTGTTGCTCTACGTATAGCCATTAGCTAAGCGTGAAACCAATAGCCGCTGCTATTCTTTTGCGGAAAACAACAACGAATACGCAGCGCGGGTAATGGGCTTGGACACCCCTGCCTTAAAATCACTGAAAAGCTTTTAAAAAACACGCCCTTGCTTCGAGATTCTTTTTCGGCAACTGGCGTCACTCAGACGCAAAAGAAACTGCGCGTTTCGAGGCGCCTATTCTCACAAGCAGCAAGTGCAATTGCCTCGCTTCGAAGTGTGACACAACAACAATGTCTATGCAGAAACAAAACATATAAATATACGTTTTTTTATCTGTTTCCAATTTAAATTTTGTGGGAACAATAAAACTGGGATAACTAGTGTTAGTGCCCGTTTCAACTGATTTGGTTCTTCGATAGGGTATGCTAAAAATGTATTATATTTCCCAAAGTACTTTTGGTAGAAACCAACTTTGTTAATCATAGCAACCGATCCTGTTACAATGGTGATCTGTAAGTCGGTGGAAAAAACATACTTTTATTGGAACAATGACCGTGTTCAGCAGAACAACTTGCTCCCTGATCAAGTATAAATTTGCAGTAATCTTCCTACTGAACTCGAGTGATGCGGTATAATAATAGCCAATTTGGGGTATCAGGATACAGGAGCATGTATCAAAGAAATAGTACGCTTTTTAAAGTGATACTGCTCCCTCCCACAGCAGAAACTATTCGAAGCATAATTCTTTTCTGATACCTGCTCAGGGATCAATTATTCTGCTGAACACGCCCAATATGAACATAAAATCGTAACATGTTGAAACTATTCGTTGAGAGCAAATCTCTGCAGATCTTTGTTAAATAACATTCAACAAGGTAGAAATCTTTTTAGTCGATTCCATTATCCAAAAGTAAGACAAATCATTAAAAAATATGAATTTTTGACATCAAGCACAACATAATACAGTGGAACACTCAAAATTGCCTGGCAACGGGACCAATAAAATGAAACTAGAGGCATCAGGGGAGCAACACCTCATACCCAGTTTCTTGATCACGTCAAGTTCGCGTTTAATGGGCACATTTATACTAGCAACACACAGCTACAACATCTGTTGCTGGTTAAAAAAAGGTGAGAGCTAAAATTTTGGAAAATTCACCAAAGATGAAGATGATCTAACTTAGAAACTGCGTTTTCAAATACACCATCGAAGCCTTAGTTCGCGGGCTATGGGTATCTTTGTACAAGCAATTGCTTTTGAGCAACATTGACCATTTGGGTATCATGAGCTTCTCCAAAATTATGAAATTAATCCTTTGAGTAAAATTCGTCAAATCCACTAAGAAAAAGCAAAATTCTGTCGAAAAATGTCTTAGGTGAACAAACCGCGATACGATATGATGCCTTCAACTGAAGTATTCGAATGAAATTACCTGTTTTTCTGCTGATAATGAAGCAATTTACTCATAAGATTCATTCCATAATTTTGGTGAAGCTGGTTTTGCCTAAATGGTCAGTGTTGCTCTAAGGCAGTTGCTAGTACAAAAATGCCTATAAGCCGCGAACCAAGGCTTCGTTGGTAAAACTGAAAACGCCATTCGGTCTATTTTTATCTTTAGTTAATGGCCTATATGGACTCGATAATGGATGGATTACCATCTCTTAAGGGCACATTTAATTGGTCAGCATCTCAATATATTTAAAATCTTACAAAATTCTATCGAGTGGCTTTCCATAGATTCCATTTTCTAAGTTAGACCTCCATTGGCGAGGTACTAACCGCTTGTCCATTGGAGGCGGGAATTTAGTATATCAATTGTGGTGACTCCCTTCATCTTTGGTAAATTTTCCAAAATTTTAGCTCTCACCTTTTTTTAACCAGCAACAGATGTTGTAGCTGTGTGTTGCTAGTATAAATGTGCCCATTAAACGCGAACTTGACGTGATCAAGAAAAACTGGGTACTTATGGGGTGTTGCTCCCTGATGCCTCTAGTTTCATAATTTATTGGTCCCGTTCCCAGGCATTAAAAAAAGTTGAATTTTGTGGCACTGTGTAATACATAATCCGTTAATGATTAACGAAGTAACCGAGAATACTCTCCATGTGGATAAAATAATCACTTTAGTATAGGTACGATTAGGTTGAAAAGGTAGAAGCGGTGAAGCTTCTTCACTTAGGCCAAAATAGGCCCATTGTAATACCATATAACCCATCTGTTTCAGAGACTGCTGAAGTTTCAGGTTAGAAAGGCTGACCTAGGATTGAGAATCGTCTCCTACTGCGCGCTGAAAATTAGTAGCTAACGAAATGATTTACTTTGATTAAAGAAACAATAAGTTTTTCAGATTAAGTCTATTTACTTGTGAGTATTTGGTTTAAGAATTTTTAATTAAGATTTTATTTTAATTGTATGTTTGGTATTATAATTTTTAATATTTCTTTGGAATTTCTGTGAATTTTACAGAATTTCCTTTTAAGTAGATGTTAAAGATTTGAGTAACAGACAAATAAGAGCAGTATAGATAGTGAACTTTCCGGGACCGAACGTAATTCACAGTGATTGGCTCAGAATATATTTGTAAGTTAGAAAGAAAAATAGAAGCTTAAAGACTACTTTCTGAAACGTATTAAACTAAATTCATTATATATATCATTAAACTCGCCTTTCTATATGCCAAGCTTCCTTAAGATTGATTGATCGAAAAGAACATTCTTCTACTTCCTAAAATATCACTTTCCCATTCCTGCTGCGACATTTTTCCAACTCATTAAGCCCAACACTGAAGTGCACTTCAATTCTCCCGAATGTCACTTAATTAAGTCAAAACTCAACCATGAAATTATACTTAATGAACCAAAAATAACACAAAAACCCGCAAAAATTTCGTAGGTAATAAATTTTCTCAAACTTCCGAACCCTAACATGTAAATTTGTACAAATCTTGAGTCGATGATGAGACAGAAGCGGAATCCCAGACTCAGCGCGAGTATACATTAAATTAAATTGCTCAACAGTTTGTAATGCGGCACATTAGTGTCAAGCGGTGACGAGAGCGAAAAGGGTTAGATCCGGGACGACATTAACACGTTGTTGGGACAAACTGCTGACAGTGGGAACAGGAAGAGAAGGCCACCGCGTTATTTTATTTTTTCCCTTTGGGTTGCGGCCTTGCCAAAAATAATTTAAAATTTATAGGCAGGACACTCTACTGGTCCAGCGAAAGTCCTGCGCAACCCTCAATGGGACACTGGAGAGCGCTTCTCTTGTGAAAGATTTATCTTTCAACACTTTTGAATGAGCATAATTAGTGGCGAGTTTGCTGAGGGAAAAACAATTTACATGCAATTTGTTGCGTTGAAATTTGTTTTATATGCAAATCGTGGTAAATCGTGGTCAGCTGGCCAACAGGATGCTCCTGGAAGACGCATCCAGTTCCTTTTTATGATTTTTAATGAGCTTGTTTTTTATGATTGATGCAAGCATTTTTGTTTCTCTCCTTTATTTTTTTTTGGGAAGCTGTGAAAATTTTTGTGAAATTTGAATATTTATGACCAACGGTCATATATGGTGCGGAAATTTTTATGATCTTGATGCATAAAATTATGTGCTTTTGTGATGCGTTCAGATGGCCGTAAACTTGTTTCTTAAGGCGGAAAATTTGTTAAATTATGGGAATTTTAAAGACATAATTATGTGCTGTATATTTATTTGATCACATTGAGATGTTATGCTAACTTGAAATATAAAAATACTTTTTTATAGAGTTGGCCTCAATGGGATTCGGCGAGAAAACTTGAGAATATATTAATATATTTAAAAATTTGTAGTTTTATCGTTTTCCATCAGCTATTCATAAAATAATGCTTTTAAAAGGTGGAAAATTGAAAAGGAGGGTGAAAAAATGTTAACTACACAGGAAAGCGATAGACAACAAGCTACGACTCTGTCGAGCAGGTCTTGGTTCGAAAGCGTCTAGTCGTCACCGTTGATGAAAGCTAGATTCACTTTAACACCCCAAAACAAAGAAATAGTCCAAGCAAAACGAAATTAAGAAGATAATGGCAACGAGTTCTAAGGACTTACTATTCTTTATGGATTTTTTGGAGTATTACAGCTAAGTAAACCGCACAAACACCTTCAATCGCCGTTGCCTGGTCACCTAATACTTTTATTTGCTTTCCAACATGATAAATTGTTCGTTGCATCAAAATATAGCTGAAGCGATGGGGTATTTGTGGACTTTAATAGTTCTATATTCTGGAGGCGTTAAAAACAGACCATCAGCTCCGTTTTCCACTTAAAGATAGGTACGGAGATACCCGCGATATCAAAAACTCTATATTAACAAAAAAGAAAGTCAGTCAAGCCCGACTATAACATACTCTGTACCTCGAATGTCGCAGCTCGCATTTGATCACAAGTTATACGCGCTCATCTTTAAGTTTCACTCTCTCCCTCTCTCTCTCTCTCTCTCTCACTAAGATTGCCGTTCAACAGAATGCTGTGGTTATGGGTGGGGGGTGTTAACTGACCGTATTTTGTTCATAGCTTGAGAATCGTTCATCCGATCAGATTCAGCAAATCGATAAAATATTTTGATTACTACATATCTCTAGAAGGTACGAACAATCTATCTATCAAAACTGTGGGAGATATGACGTTTTTTCATGGGCATGGCAAAAATTAAAAATAAACTTGATCTGCCTGCAACTATAAGAAGTATATGTCCCATACATGTTAAATCTCTATCTCTTACCATCTCTGAGATCTGTGCATTCATACAGACGGACGGACTGACGGACTGACAGACAGACGGACATGGCTATATCGACTCGGCTGTTGATGCTGATCAAGAATATATATACTTTATGGGGTCGGAAATGATTCCTTCTCCCTGTTACATACTTTTGCACAAGCTTAATAGACTCTGTGGACCTTTGGTACAGAGTATAAAAACATGATTTCTGGTCTAGTCTGGAGTTCACGCGCGAAAATTTCATATCGATATCACAGCGTTGCCACCCGACGTCAGCTTGTCACGCGATGATTGATTATTTCGAAGGTGGGAAATCTATGTAAACCATATTTTCCGTAATCACTCCACACAAGTGTGTGTCGGTGTGTCTACAAATACATACTAGTCTGTATCGCGGTGTTTTAACATGAGTAATAAATGGACATCTTTTCATTGGAGTTGAAGGTGGCCCGAATTAATTTAGTTTTTTGGTGTGGTACCCATCGCAACTTAAGAAGGTAGCGATGTGGAGTGGAAGCTCCACTTATGTCGCTTTTGCCAGACTTGTCTTAGCAAAGAAGGTGTGCGTATGCTATGCATATAAACAAATACGTGTTAATTCTCTTTTGCAGAACCTATAACACCTACTATGAGATGGCTGATGATGAGCAACTTTGGCCCAGCACTAAGTGATTCAATTGCGGACGAATGCGATTCCGTATTATGAACGGATGAGCTGCATAACTTTTCGATGGTCGGTCTTGGGACTTATTTGTCGCCGCAAGTCGTGGACGACATCTTTTAATCTATGCCGTTCCATTATAAGTAGACATAGAGCACCAATTGCCAATTGGAGCAAATTATTTAAAAATTCCAAATAAAGGTCAAGATGAACTTACAGACCATTTATTTATTTGCGATATTTAAATAACGATCAGAGAAACTTTAAGTGTACCAAAATGAAATTTTGTTTGTTATTGATAGTGTTTCATTCCCAACTTGTTCCACGTCATTTCACCTGCCACAAACCGTATTTGTTTTTGCCATGTTTTTCTCTAGTTCAATTTTCTGTAAGAAATGCTTCCAGTGCCCGACATGATGCAGATCTTTCTACCTTCTACGAAGAAAACCCAATTGACCTTAATTCACAAATTTCGAGCAGCAATATTTGATAACCAGCACGTGCTAGATAGAGACTGGAACAGTCGTCGTGAAGTAGTCATCGTTTGGGAGAAGGACCCAACAAAACTGTCTTTCAATCCCCATGTGGTGGTGATTCTTAAATCTAAAATTGCTGAATTAAATAAATTTCATGCCAATTTATTTTTTGTTAATATTTTTTTGTTTAATATTTTATAAAACACATTTTTGAGGGCATTGATTGACAGATGTTAGATGTTCCCATCATCATCTTAAAAGTCCAGGTCTCAGTGTGCTGAGGCTATAAGTTAGTCTTTTCAATTCCTAAGACTTGTTAAGCTCACGATCAAAGTATCTAATATTCACAAAATCCTCGATTATTCTGGAATTATAACTTAACATTTATTGTTTGACGCTTCAGTTATTTTCGTTGCTACGGATCAATATCTTAGCAATATACTATGGATACTCGATATCTGAAAAATATTTTTATTGATATTTTTCGATATAAGAAAAGTATAAGTCGAAATTAATGTTTTGTGATGCAAAATCGATATAACCCATACACGATCTTTCAATTCGGACTTTAATATTATTTATTTAATTTTTTGAACGTCACTATTATCTGTGATTCTACATAAGTAGAATCAAGAAAAATAAATCATAATACATAAGTATGGCAATGGTCAGGTTAGTTCAGTTCCCAATTTCCGATAGTTAAACCAATTGTCTATATAAATCATTCCCAATTAAGAATATGTTCCAGTGCCAATGTTCCAAATATGTGCACAGAATGTAATTTGAATGTTGACACACATTTCCGATTGCCAACACTGCCATTCGCTGCTTCACACGTGTCTGCACATTTTTCCGTGCGACCTTAAAATGGAAAGCCTAATTCAATTGCCACTCGAAATAATTGAACAAATATATAATTATCTGACTCATCTGGATGATGTATATAATCTGTCTCGTGCACATCCTCACCTACGCACTGCATTCTGTAACCATGGCCGACTTCGCTTCCGGGAAATCAACTTTGATGAGCAAAGCCATGAGCTCTGGCGATACATACTGGAATTATGCGGCTCGAGTGTGATTTCTATGACATCAGTTAGACGTTACACCAACGATTATACGAACGACATGTTGCAGTTGATCCACAATTGTTGTTCAAACATCCAATATCTGAAATTTCGTCTAAACTCACGCAACATGGAAATCCAGAACATTCTGCCGAAAATGCAATCACTTATAGGAATTTATATTATTGGTCAAGCTTTGGATGGTTTGGAAACTCAGTTTGTCCACGCATTGCAGCTGTTGCCGAATTTAACAAAATTGTGGCTCGATTGGGGTGGACACTCGGGTTCGTTTAAAATAGGTGGTAAGTACAAATCCATATGTATGCATGCAGATTTTCTTTTACAGCTTCTTAGAAACGGCCTCTTTTAGAAACTGAGTGAAAGTGAAAATATTAAATATTTTCAAAAGTTTAATTTTAACATGCAACAATTTCAGATAAGAAACAACTCGTTAAGCGCTTAATAATTTTAATTCTTTTCTATGTATACTTCCAGCTTTACTTCCGAATCGCCTCCAAGAATTGCATCTATTATCCTTTGCTTCCTTCAAAAACTTTTCTCGGAATGAATCTCTTCGATCACTGCGCTGTCATGAATATATCTTGATGTTTCATTTTATAAGTCTTCCTTCTTATTACCCGGCGTTGGAGTACCTCAAGGTAGAGATAAATGAGCGAGATCCCGAAGTCGCTGTGCCATATTTTCCAAAGCTGAGGCACTTAAGTCTGATTGAAAGTGATTATTCGCGGGTAGAAAAAATTGGCAAACGCATTCTTAATTACACCGATCAATTGGAACAATTCGACATTAACCTGAATACCTCAAGCGATGTCCGGATGATATCTCAATTTAAAATTCTCAAGGAGCTTAAATGTATGATTAAAGTGAGGGCATTGACTGAATATTGCCTGTCACAGATATCGAAATTGCAACAATTGGAACGTCTATGCATTCGTGTCCCGAAGAAGTCTTTCGATGAAGCAACCCTATTGAGCGTTTTGAAGAAGTGCAAAAATCTGCGATATTTGGACGTGCAGGGTTCTGAAGTTATAACAAATGGATTTGTACATCAAGCAATTCCCATTTTAAGCGAGAATGGCGTAAAACCAAGTAATCCATTTGTGTTGCTGGCAGGATATACGCATATAGATCAAAATGTTATGCAAAAGGTAAGGTTTCTGTTTGATTTATTTACACAGCTATGGACATACAAATAGTAAAAATGGGAAACAAAAGAATAAGAATACCAGGGCATAAAGACTTTATAGTTGCTGTTGAGCCGAAATGTTCTTTACGAAATGAACTCCCTGGTGTCCACCAAAACCCTCAGATGTCGTGGTGGTTAAAGAATGAGTTTTATTTCCTAGATATAAAATAATATATAAATTTTGAACACAAATTTCCGTAAGTACGTACGCTTCGTTTTCTCTCATATTTCGACTGACTCCATTGCCGCCATCGGCCAGTCGATTACACAAACAGTGTTGCAGACTTTTCATAGATAATGATACATAGTTATCGGTATTTAAAGAACACTGTTAAATTCAAACAAACCAAATGACGGTTAAGATTCAAACTTAAATTAAATGGCGGTTGCAATTCAAACAAATAAAATGACAGTTAAATTCAAACTTAAATTAGCGGATCCTCCGCAACATCCCCGCCACCGTGAATCTAGCCCGCGTCAGATTCACCAAAACTCAATCGGGCCAATACGCAAGCTGGGCGACGAAGTATTCCAGTGGATGTCATTACAGTTGCTATGCGCACTTGGCCATCCTTTCCAGCTACAGCATTCACAATTCTGCCCTTCTTCCAGAGCGATCGGTGCAAATTGGCATCGCAGATGAGGACAAGATCTCCTTCCTTCAAAGGCTGGACTGGGTGATACCATTTTGTTCGTCGGCACAAATCAGGCATATACTCGTTGATCCATTTGCGCCAAAATGAATGTGCAAGCTGTTGCACTATACGCCAATCCTTTCTGGTGGGTTGATACGATTCTTCTTGCGGATGTGGTGTTTGGCTGGAATTAGAAGTACCTAAGAGAAAATGGTTCGGGGTTATTGGGTCATCTGTTGGGCTATCTAAGGCTATGTGTGTTAGGGGTCGAGAGTTCACTATATTCTCGGCGTCGCACATAAGACTATAAAGCACCTCCTCCTTAAGATTTCTACTTAGCAGTGCATGACCAATTGCCCGTTTCACGCTACGCACCAGTCTCTCCCAGCATCCACCCGCATGGGGGTTTAATGGACAGTTAAACAGCCACTCTATTTTATCATTCGCAAATTCAGCTGCTATCTTGTCGTGGTCCATGTTATGCAATTCCTTTCTCAATTCCCTTTCAGCGCCAACAAGATTTGTGCCATTATCCGAGCGAATTCTTTTTGGCCTGCCTCGTCTAGCCATGAAGTTCCTTATTACTCGTAAACAAGTGTCCGCTGATAAATCCTTAGCTATTTCTAAATGAACAGCTCGTATAGTTAGGCAGGTAAATATACAAATCCAGCGTTTTTCAGTTGACCTTCCTCTAACTACTAGAAATGGGCCCATATAATCGATACCTACATATGTGAATGGTCGCACATGCGGCGTGACTCTATCTTCAGGTAACTGTCCCATCAATGGAGCCGACGGACGCGCCCTGTCTGTTTGGCAAACCTTACAGGTGCGCGCAACTCGACGCACTTCCTCACGACAATGTGGAATGTAATATTCACGCCTTAGCTCTGCCACTATAGTGTTCTCGTTCTGGTGTTTCCACTCATTGTGGAAATGCTGAATAATTAGTCCAGTGACATGGTGCCGTTGTGGCAATATGATCGGTTGCCTTGTGTTCTCGCTCACGGCGGTTGCATTGATTATTCGACCGCTCATTCGTATAACTCCATTTTTATCCAAAATTGGTGACAACTTCTGTAACTTGCTAGACCTGGCAATTGCCTTTCCGTTTGCCAAAGCCTCTTGTTCATCTCCATATTCCATTTGTTGAACCGCCCTGCACAAGACCATCTCAGCGCGTTCAATTTCATATGCTTCCAGAAACTTCTTTCGCACCCCTTGGTAACGAACACGTAAGATCCAGGCCAGCACTCGGGTCAATCGCCTGAAAGTAGAGAATTTTTGGAATATGTTTGCTGAATCTTTACTGATGGACATCATATATTTTGGGCGCAGTTCGTCTTCTGTTTGGAGGCTGCCCGGATCCACTGGCCAACAGCTCTCCTGCTCCATGAGGAAATCTGGTCCTGATAGCCACAAAGATCGTCGGTTTCCTGTTTTCATCTTGGTTCCAAAGTCAGCAGGGTTATCTTTCCCTGGCACCCAATGCCATTCATCGACTCTTGTTGTTTCCAGTATCTCATTGATACGATGTGCAACATATGGCTTGTATCGACGATGATCCGATTTGATCCAAGCCAACACAGTCTTCGAATCAGACCACATACAAATTCTATTTGGAAGCACATCATGGCCTTCCAAAATAATCTTCCTTAGGCGGGTCGCAATCA